>JACBWW010000012.1:24004812-24528216 GCA_020086605.1 Lanius collurio | reverse complement strand
CTTAAGTGAAGCTTCTTCCCTGAAATAGAAAGATGTCCAAGTTGATGAGATACAGCATTGGCATTCGTGCTCTGTTCACTGCTAATTACTGGTGTGGTGACAAGAGCCATATAAATCAAGCCAGTCCAGCCAGGAGATCTTACCATAGGCTGGTTAACCTCTACATGAATATGAACATCTGACACTTCATTTTCTAGAAGGGCTAAAAACAAGGGTAAAACCTTGGGGGAGGCCACTCATTTGTGTGTATGGAGGAATGTGGGGAGAACAGAAGCCATGACAAGCAAACTCCATGGCTTGATTCTTCAACCCTTCCTTTTGCCCGTGATGTGGAGCCCACTCAGACTGACTTGGAGCCCAGTGTGAAAGAGGGCAATGAACTCAGGTGGGGTCTGCTGCATAGTGGTTGTGTATGTGCCTCAAAGTAGGTCCAAAGCACACAAAAAATTCACTGCTGTTGGTAATCAGAGTGGAATGATGCATTTGCTTGCTTTCCATTTTAAAACAAAACCCCAGCCTGAGTATTTTAAATAGCAGCATTTCTCTAGGAAAAGCATTTGTTTACTTTAGAGGCTGTAAAATTCGTCAGAACAAGAGTATGGGAAATAGAAAGCCTTGTGTTATTCACAGAACAAGTATAACAAGTTCTGCAAGTTCTCTTCCAATGTTTCACCAATTCACTCTGCTGAAGCTGGCAGATTAGACTTCATAGTCAACACAGTAAAGAGATTTTCTTTAGTTTAAGGATTAAATACTGCAGTGTCTTTGTAAAGTCTGGGCCTAACGCATATAGCTACCTCCCACCCAAATAGCAATGGCATTGCTAACAGGCACCAGTGTTGCTGGAGACAGGGACAAGACATTGAGAAACTTGTTCTGCTGACACTCAGCCCAGAGGAGCAGAGGTCACCAGCCCTCTCCTGCAGGCCCCATAGCCCACAGTCTGCAAGAACCTTATTTACCAAAGCTATGCTTTTCCCCTCAGTGCCCAGCTTGCTGGGAAGGACATTGCCATGGGACGTGGTGATGTATGTGAGCAATTTATATAAAAATTTAAGTTCATTGAGGGTTGTTAAATACCAGGACACAAACACAATCGTTGAGTCAGGGAAGGTATAACATCACAGAAGCAATTGGGATTGTTTGGGATGGGGAAAGACAGGTGTTATGGAAGCATTGATTTTAGTTTGACACAGTACAGCCTCTCTCCCCTAAATAAAGCAAACAGAAATGGAAGTCCTTAGGCACTGTCCTCCAGCTTTTAAGGCATTTACATGTACAGAACACCTCTTTTGGCGGAGGGGGGGGGGGGGGGGGAGAGTGAGCAACCTTTATCCATCACCACTGGAGCTATTTTTAAACAGAAGAGAAGGCTTTTCCACAGTGTCAACTCAAGAGCTGCTCTCTCCGGGAGCTTATGGAATAGGACACATATTCTGTCCAGCTACTAAAAATACTTGTGTAGTCTTAAATGTATGGGGACTGACAGATCTCTGAGTTATCCATAGATGTGGATGATAATTTGGGTTGAGTTCCCCTGATTTGGCTCTTATACCAGGCTGCTGCCCCTGTGTTTGACTGTTTACTTTATTCCCACGTGACACAAACCTACCCAAGATCTGTGTGAGATCACATCGACCCAGAGCTACAGGAGGGGAAGAGACAGTATTTGTCCCTAATAGGACAGGGAAAGGCTCTAAAGCTTGACCATGTTACTTAACGCTGCATTTCACTTGGAGCTGCCCTGATCTCCAAGGCATTACTCATGGAGGAGGGACCTGCTCATCATGAGTAAAGGCTTTGGAATCTGCCTCTAGTGTGGAACACGTGTGATAGCAATACTGCATATGTAAATCTCTGCTTTGCACCATATGGGCATGACATTAGGAAAACACTGCATAACAAAGAGCAAAATAAGGAAAGCATGTTCAGCACCTCAGTCTACATTCAAGCTGCTGATTTACAGGACCAAGGGGCAAGCTCTTGATCTGACATTACAACAAATTGCAGGAACAAGATGCTGACAAGTTATCTGAGGAATGTGGTCCTCTAAGAACTTAGGGAAACTGTCTGTAAGTCCGTCCATGTGCAGGGGCAATGCAATTTTGGACAGCACTAAGAAAAGAGACCAGCTTCTACAGGTACATTTTTGGTTTCCACAGATTATATAGAAGTCTCAAAAAAGAGAGGATACTCAGGACCATGAACATTTGTGGCTTGACCTTCCTTAATCTCAAGCAGTAGATTCCTCAGAATAAGTTGCAATGACAGAGAAAGAAAGATCACAGTATTTGATCTTTAGCTTTGCTGTGGAAAAGCAGAGCATATGGCAATACAGAAAGCACATTTTCTGCTCTGCCTGTCTGCTAGTATCAGTATAAGAAATCAAATTCATCAATTTATAGCCTCATGAATCATGTTTTTAACTAATTTTGCAGGGGAGGCAGAAAGGGAAGGAGAAGAAATGGAGTTTGTTTCAAGCTTGTCTATCCTCATCGCATAAAAAAATAAAAAGAGGGGAAAAACCTCTTTTAAGTTATTTTTGCTGTAACAGAATGGTGTTCAATGACTACACAGCAACAACACAAGCAAGTGTTGAAATTAACTCATGTCATACGTCACAAAAATACATGTAGGTTCTTTTATTGGTTTAGTTTCATACATGGCTCGCAATCCACAATCTTCAATGAGATGTGAGAAAGTGGTTAAGAGTTGAGAAATGAATAAAAAAACCCAAATGTGTTATTCTAATGAGCAAATTCTGCAGTCTATACCATATTATCTCACTAACTCCAGATGAAATTACACAACATCCACTCTGAATATCTGCTCAAATCCTGTCCTACACAGAGGTGTCAACAAGAAGGCATAAACTCATTTTTATGATGTGAATCAAGTCTAGTGGAAACTATTACTTCTTAAGTTTCAGCAGTGGGTTGGACTGATAGATGGTATAAAATAAAGACTATCCCTGCCCTAGGGGGTTGCAGTCTAAAAAAAGACCAAAGGAAAGTACTTGTCTCTTGCAAAGTGATTTATTCAATTGGCTCGCTGAGTTTATAGTCTACTTTGAAGGTGGGCACATTTGTCATGTAAATTTTAGTTTCTGTGAGAATCACAGAATAGGCCATACTGATGTATGCTGATTCCAGAAATTGTGTTTGGTTAAAAAATAAAAAAAAATTATTTCCTGTCTGTTCAGACATTTTGAAGTTGAACTAATTTAAATTATTGGTTAAGTTTTATTTCTAGACTCTTTGAATAATGTGGCTAAAGAAAACCTCTTATGGACAAAATGTGTCACTTCCAGAAGTGATTTTTCCTATATTTTTGTTTTAGGGAAAAATTCTGGGGAAAATACTATTCTGAAGTAAAGGTATTCCAAATCTTAGAGCTGCCAAACAACCTGCTGTTCAGTAAATTCTGTCACAATGAACAAGACTAATAATTTCAAGAAAGAGTGATCATTGTGAACAAACGCACAGCAAAGCAGAGGACTGGACTAATTGTTGGACCAGGTAATCTGCAGGGCTCTGATTTAGTGTTCAAGGTGATAATTGGGTCCCTGACCACCTGCTTTGGTCACTGGAAATGAATGCAGCTGGACTTGGCTGGTCACTCTGTCAGACATTTGCTAAAGGATGCATTGAGTGCTCTTGTTAGCACTTTGTTGCTGTTCAGGCTTAAGTCAATGGAAATTGTTGCTGAGCTTAAGTCTTGTTGTCAGTAACACCAGAAATAGTAAATGTTCTTAGGTAAATCAATAGAATTTCCTCTCCTTTGCCACAGGGCTTTCTGAAGCACAACAGCAGGAATGCAGGTTAGATAATCTACAATTCAGAATGCTTCCTACACAGAAGAGGCAAGAAAAGTAACATGGCTTAGCAGAGACTGCAGGCTTTGTGTCAGAAACCTGGTGTCCCAGTGCATGTCTGCTCTGTATCCTCCAGGAAAGGGCATAACCTCTGACCCTGCACTTTGCTTTCCTTTAGGTAATGATATCTACACTCTTTTTAAAAAATATTTTTCAATATACATGCAAGATAGGTTGGATCATTACAGAGCAAGTACACAAATACACACACACACAGACAAGCCATAGTGATACATAAAATGCAGACACTCCCATGCAGAGAAATGTACTGATGACCTTAGGCTAATGACTGGAGTCCGGGCGGTACTGCTGGCATTTGCAGAGCACTCACTCAAACAGATGTGCAGGTCTGTGCAGGCAGCCAGAGAGCCCTTTTGCATGGGGCTGGCTAGTGTGGATGTTCCCAGGCACGCCGAGCCATTTGGGGTAGCTGGCAGCTGCTGGGATGCTGCTAGGCAGGCAGGTCTGCTAGCTCTTCTCTAGCCTCAGATGGCAGAGTTTATAGTCACAAGTAGGGAAAGGGGAGAACAGTTGCCGTTTTCTAGAGAGCTGGGATTTTTATTTACTTTTTTATCATAGCTTCTATTTCATTTAAAACCCATGCGTATTTAGCAGGAGCTAGATTAAATGTGGTGCAGCTGGTGGTCAAGTCTCAGAAGTGTCTCTCATTCAACGCTTCCCACAGTGGCAAATGGCCTGACCTCTCCTGTGTAGCTTAAAATTGCTGTGTTTGGAAATGCAGAAAGGAAAAGCCTTGGGAGGAGCAAGGAAAGAAAAGGAAAATCAGTTGTGGAGAATTTATATTTCCCCAATTCTAAGTGCAATTTTGAAGCAATCAGAAATAGTTCATTCTAGATGGGCCCACACTTTGTAATTTTCAAACTTCCAGAACTCTCCCACAGGATATCAGGTTACTAATATTATTTTACCAGAAACAAATCTCACAGGTATATCATATTTTTAGTACCTGGCCCTGCAGCTCACTCTGCTGAGAGGTTAAGCCAAGCAATAGCTCCTTCACTGTCTATCAGCTTCAAGTCGTACCGCAGTTCATGTGTGGTTCACAACTGAGTCTCATTTCATGTATTGTTTGCTAGGTCAGCTACAAATTTGTGAAGTAAAACTGTTGTTCCTTAAAAGAAAAAGTTCTAGTGGTGTTTTTGCTCTCTGTGAGTAGAGCCTTTCCTACAAATTTTGTGCAGGGTTCCTTTCCAGTCTGGAGCAGGGTGTTTTAAAGTGTCCTTGCCAAGCCTGTTAAGCATAGGCTGAACAGCGCTGGTCAAATTACTGCATTGCATTACAGTGTTCTGGTTAGAATCATAAGCTGAAATTTACTCCATCCCAGAAGGAAGAGGCTTACCACACATTGCCCCCCTTAATCTAAGATCTTGCCTAGATACAAGTTCACTCACATGCGAACTGTTGGTGAACTGAAAGAGTATGTGATGCTTGGGAGCCATCCTACCTCATAAACAGGACTCAAGTTCAGAAGTTATTCAGAAGCTGTTTATAGCAGTTCTGTACAATCAAACCAAACCCCAAAGCACCCAAATAATGATCAATGCCTGAACTCCAGCACCTCAGCATGCTTTTGGCTGTTCCGTAACCAAACAAACGAGTCTAATGTCTCATTGTGTGTATTCAAACAGGAAGCTGCTCTGCAAGCTCCCAGGTTGCATTTGACCCCGAATAAAACTGCTGCTTTATCAGGAAATGCAATCTTAGGTGTACTTATAGGACACTTAAAGTATTTCATACGCAGGCAAATAACTTTATCACCCTTGATTTGCTTTATTGCTTTGTCTTTCAACACATTAGACATTATGGGATCCTCCTAAGTTTCTGCCACAGCAGCACCTCCTTCCCTGCTACTACTAACCCTCCAGGCATTGCTTCTAGTTTGATGACTGCTAGTTCCCAAAAATAAAAGATCCTTTTAACCTGGCTTCTGAGATGAAACAGTCTTATTGGATACTAGACAGTATTTCCCTCAGAGAGAAATAAATGTTATGTAGTGAAAGAGATTTCCACTGAACTTTTCATCCTCTTCAAACCAAAGACAAGAATAATAAATAGATCTAAAAAATGTATTTGATTAATACCAGATTTCTACATATTTCTTTAATGAAACATATTTTTAGGAAATTAGGTTTCTTTAGTTCATCTGTTCTTGTAACTACTCCTTTGTCTACTCTCAAGATAGTAATGAGTTTTATAAATTTGTCAGAATTACTCAACAAATGTTTTTCATACTTAAGACACATTCCACTTCCAAGAGCTCTTTGAGTCAAAGGCTCCTCTTCATTTTTTGGTGCTTGCTGCTCTGTATTTGGCCAGCATGACTCAGCACAGGAACATGATTTCTATTCCCTGAATGGATGACTCAGTCTGTGCATATGAGAGCAGCGCCTGAAGAGCATGCAGCACGTCACACACAGAAAAAGATAAGGAAAAGAGGATCCTCTGAGAGGCTGCTTTAGAGATATTAAACATGCTCTGTAGATACTATTGGCTTTTTCTATATAGGAATATAAATGGTCCTGATTTTAAAGAAAATAAGTAATAAAATTCACCGACAATTCTTCTACTCACTTTGGCACAAAATAATTTCCTGTTCTTTCAGTTTTTTTGGGTTGGTTTGGTTTATTTGTGTTTTTGTTTTGTTTTGGTTTTTTTTGTTTGTTTGGGGTTTTTTGGGTTTTTTTTTTTGTTTTTTTTTGTAAATGCATTTAATGAACAGATTAGTATTTGTGTCTGGAGAAATAAAACTCCCCTCAAATATTCCTGTGTACAAATGTGATAACTAGTCGAGTTACTTGATGCACTATTAGAAGAAATCAGATGGTGACCGTGGCACAAAGAGCATAAGGAGACACAGCGCACACACTCTCTTGCAAAAAGTCAAGTAAAATGTACTTAGCAAACATGCTTGCCAAAAAAAAAAAAAGCAAGCATTCTCAAAGGACATCAGACCCAATGCTAAGATCCCAAACTTCAAGAGATGGAATGACTGGGGCGACCCTTGGTGTACAGAGGCTTTCCCCACTAAATATCTTGATAGAGACTTGCTCTTAAAATAGCTCACGTGGGGATTACTGCCTTTATGGAACACTGAAGAAAACTTAACCATTCCCCAGTTTCTCACTCCAGAAGCAATAGATGGTTATGGAAGCATAGCTTTAAGTCTGGAAATGTTTGACCAACATCTGCTGTATTTTAATACTTTGGTTTTATAGATGCTGAAAAATGAAGAGGCACAGAAAAAAAGGATTAAAGCTGGTATTTTTTCAGACAAGTGTGACTGTTATTAGGAGTTCTTCATTTTACTCTGTTCACTGCCTAGATATAGCCAGAGATCAGGGGAAAAGCCATTGAAGGACGAAAATAAACAAAAGCCAGGCTGCCTTGAGTCAGAGCCCATGCCTCACAAATTTGCAGTAGCCTGCAGCACACCTTGACCACAGCACTCAGACACTCAGAAGAGCCCCGTGGCTAAAGAATATGGCTAACAGGCAAAACATTTGGGCAACGGAGCACCAGTCACTCCACATTCCCACTGTGGGCAAAATGTTGTAGCTCACGTTTGCCAAAGTTTATGGGTGCCATGGGGTTCTAGTTGCCTGCATGGAATTGGCCTCTTGCCTTCCCAGAGCAAAATGTATCCATCTGTAGAGATATATTATTGCTTACCTCACAAGAGTTTTGGGAATTTTTAAGGGTGCTACTTGAGACTTTTACCTGAAAAGTGAATAATTATAGTTCATTACTAGGCCTGAATTTTTAGACAACAACATAGAAGTCTCAGTCACTTGATTAAAAGGTGATTACATACCAGCACAGACCAATAATTTGCTTCCAAGGACCCAAGGCATATGATTTAGGAAGAAAGAATGCTTATGTCTCTTGCACAGGACTTGCCAATAACCCTGCTCATCTCATCAAGGAAATTCAGTCCTTATCTGGCTTCTTGCTGAAAGGATTGTGGTGAGGCAGGCTCATTTGTTGAATGTTGGTGGTCTTGCTCTGAGCTGTGCAATTCTGGGACAATAGAGATATTTGCCTCTCATGGCCTCTTCAACAAGTCCAGCTTGAGAAAGAATAGCAGCCAAATGAGGTGCTGAGGTGTTCTGGGGGCTGAACCACAGCCTGTGAGACCCAAGAGTTTTTCTTCTCCATGTCAGGATTTGAGCCTTGCAGAAGCACCTGTCAGGTACATGGCTATTCAAAAATACTAATTCAAATAGCACAGACCACTAAAATTTCCACATTCAATTCAAAGCTACAGTTCAACTGGAATAAGTGACTCTCAGAGGGTACAAATTACATCTTGACTTAAGACAGTCTGTAGCATATGAAAACAGAATCCAGCTTCTAATCAATCTTTTTTTTTAGGTTGGCTATGCCAAATTTCCTTTGAGGAGTTTTGACCTCTAGAGCATTATTTCCTTACCTTTCTTGCAACCTCTAAGTTTTTCAGGGGTGTTCAGTACTCCAGGGTCATGAAGATCTTCTCTGAGAAGATCACCTGATTGGGGAATGATTTGTTTTCTATCCTGCTGTCTAGCATCCTTCTATGAAGCATGTCTGACTCTGACATACGCTGTTGAGGCTGTGCTTTTGCTAATCATTGGACTGGTCATATTTTACTTACTACATGTTTATAAATAACAGTTTGGACAACAGCTGTTTTAGTGTGAACCTGTGGTATTTTGTATCTTTCTTAAATTCTCTGCCTTGGTTTGACAGAGAATTCCAATCTACATATTTTAAGGAAGATGTCATGCTCATTGGTACTGCATGAAAACTTTCAAAATTGATATTGAAATGATTGGCAAATAAATAAATGAGAAATAAGTAAATCCCTTTTCCTCTGAAATTTTAAAAATCCAAAGCATAAAAGGTGGTGATTTCTAAATGCAACACCAGAAGGCAAAGAAGCAAAATCATAGTTATTAAAACGACCTGGTTACTAAAACCAATCATGCTATTTCTGAGTGACAGAGTTTTGAATGTCCATGGCTTGCAACACCAGTTAACGATGTAACTGAGCAGACACAGGGAGAAAGGGGAAAAGGGAAAGGTGTTATGGTGCCTCATCCCTGGGATCTGGGGATGCTCCCTGTCATCTTCTACAGAGAGGCTTTTTTCACCTCCTGCACAGAGTTCAATTAAGTTGTAGGAAAACTACCAGGAACGTTTCATAGATGGCCCTCTGCTATTTCTTTCTCTAGTTCTCGGGAGTGGCCTGCAGTCCAAAACTCAGGCTGTGCCAAGAAAGGTTCCCTGTGGAATATTACTGGATCATTGCTCAGTTCAAGCAGTCCCAGGCATGGAGTCAGATTGCCATGCGTAGTTCAAAGCAGCTTTTCTACAAGAAAAATTGCAATCTGTGGCCATTTAGCCCTTGACAATTTTCTACCATGCTACGGTGAAACTCTTTCTATTAGCAGCTATTTGTACTAAAAGTATTTCTTTTCTTTGTTAGGCATCTTTATACTTGCAGCATTAGGGAAAGCCACCAGAATAAACACTGCTTTATAAGCCTGTGGACTTTATTATATGGTTGTGAGCTGGGAAAAATGCTTTGTCTGTGCCTTGCCAACTCTGTGGTAGCATAAAGCTGAAGCCAGACATCAAAACATTAACTGAGAGAATATAAAACAGACTTGACAATATTTTTCACTTATCAGAGGCTTACTCAAACTTGGAGAGGTAAATATATTTATAGCTGCTTTCAGAAGTGTCTAAACTGAACTGAACTGTGCACAAGTACTTAGTACTTTCAATACTTAAACTTTAAAGGAAAGAAACAGCTCCACAGAGGTAATTCAGAACTAAACACTGTCATCTTTGCTGTTATGAGTAATTATTTTACTACCTACCAAGTATTGTACATGTCATGATGAATTTAAGTAGCTGATTCTTGCTGTCTACAACCTAACCTCAGTAATTTACAGTTATCTCAGACAGCATTGCAGATTTTACCTGGCACCTAATTCCTTCATCACTGAAGGGTATTGAACACTGGGGAGGAATTCTCTATGGAGGAGCAACTCACCCAAAAATAGCCCTATCGTGAGGCAAAACTTGAGCATTGGGAGCAGCATCTTGCCTTAAGCTACCATCCACACAGCATTTCTGCAGCAGTGGGGTATTCTGTAACCATGTTGTGACCATTATCACCATGTAGAGGTTAGAGGAGCAGCCACAGCATCTTGTTCCACATGAAAAAAGGAGCAGAGACAAATGTAGCTTATAATCATCTACAAGGGGTTGTTTAGGACAAACAAAACAAAAAACCTGACCATGGCTTGATGCTTGTGTTTTGAATGGATTTCTTCTCTTTTGAAAGAAAACACTGCAGAGCAACTTCTTGTCCTCTACAGTACTCCACTAGGTAGGTATAAAAATGGAGTTCTACCATCAACTTTGAAAATATTGTGATATATTTCTGCCAGGAGAGTAAAAACAATTGTACTTTTTGAAAGAAATATACCTTAAATTATACCCACCACTCAGTACAGCTGTGTGTGTATGCTGTATTACAAGCACACTCACACTTCAAAAATATCTTTGTGACCTGTGTATATTTTCGAGGTGGTTTTCTTTTTGTCTCCTTTTGTTCTGCTTACAATTTTCTCTCTGTGTATGTCTATGTCCAGATGTCATTAAACTACTGGGTGTCCAAACTTTAGTGACTCCCTTGCAATGGAAGGAAAATACAGTTTTTCTCATAGTCCTACTACATGTAGTTCAGTTTCCTAAGGCAATGAGGTTACTGTAATTGTGCGCTGTGTATGTTCATGTGCGTGCATAATTTGACTCAGTCTCCTCCCAGTAACCTTCGATCCTGCTGGCCCACCAATCCAATGTATCAAACACATGGCAGCTTCAGATATATTTAGTTCCTCCAGCAAGGAAAACAGGCCGGCAGATAGCGAGGGGAAAACCCCCATCAAGTCCCCCACTGAGAAGGCTACAGTGTGGGTGTCCTAGATGAGTGCAGAGTGAAATGTCCAGAACTTTAGTCCCGGGAAAACAATGGGATTTTGCATCTAATGAGATAGCAGATAACACCACTGCAAGACAAAACCATAGGAAACCAGACTCCACCACCTCCACAGCTCTTGGATGAGTTGGGCACTACCTAGGCACAGGCTAAGGCTTAGGTTGCCTCTTGAGACATGGCCACCGCCAAGTTCCTCATTCAGGGGACCCCTAACTCGATTTTTACATCACTGAAGTCTACTGAACTTTCAAGAAAAGTTCTCTGCATCCCTGAAGATATGGAGCCCTTCTGTAGGCACAAGGACCATCATGCTTTACAAATTAACCTCTGAGGGTACATGCCCTTTTCTTTCCTCTTTATTTAATGTGCTCAGTAATTTGCTACCTATGCAATGACTGACAATTACAGCACTTTCCAAGCCATGGAGGAAGAGGAGGAGAGCTCCTTGACCCAGTCTACCTTAGCTGATGATAGCTATTAATAGCTTAGATCTACAAATAGCTCACCTGGGGTGCTCAACTCCTTCTGCAGTCCAAGGAATTGACTACATTACCAGGGCTGTGTATAAGCCAGCAAAACATAATTTTTCCAATTCTCTGATCAGCTTGCAACAGCACACCTTCTTTTGTGCTGTTGGGATGCTCCACCCGTGGTCAGAGGCCACGTTGGCTGTTCAGCAGCACAGCTGATCTATCAGCAGGCAGGCAAAGCTGGGAAAAGAGAATGCAAGTCCTGCCAACTCATCAAGCAGCATTACTTCCTCATACCCAACTGGCTGCAAATTGCTCTGTCTTTCTAAAATGATGATTAGAATTGGATCAGCAAATGTAGCCTTCCACAGTGTTCATTTTCCTTGTGGGAGTGTCTTGTTCCTATAATAACAACACTTTCATAAGCCAGTAGGAAATGATCTGGGCTTTGTAAATCAGAAGATATCTCAAACTGGAAGGGACCCATAAGGATCGTTCAGCCCAATTCCCTGCTCCTCATGGGACTACTTAACACTTAAATATATGACAGCATCATCCAGATACAATTTGAACTCTGGCAGGCTTGGTGCCATAACCACTACCCTGGGGAGTCTGCTCCAACACCCAACCATCTTCTCAGTGAAGAACCTTTTCCTAATGTTTAATCTGAACTTCCCCTGCTGCAGCTTCCTTCCATCTCCTCATGTCCTCTCGCTGGTCACCAGAGGGAGATGATCAGCAACTCCTTCTCTGCTGTCCCCTTGAGAAAGTTATGGACTCCAACAAGGTCTCCATTTAGCCTTCTCGCAACACCTCCAACCTTGGCGAGCCATCATCTTCATCAGAGTTTGCTTTGACTTCCAGAGGCTTGTACCTATTGTACAAGAGATGATGGGAGACTAAATGTTGTCTTATGATAAGTATAACTTGTGATTTTTCTGAACAAAAGACAGGAAAACTAGATAACCAAACAGCACACCAAATAACCACTTACCCAAATTTCAGATGAGTATTTTTGACAAAGCCTCTGACCACTTCAGAGGTTAGCAAGAGGAAGGTTGCTTCAGGAGAGAGCATAAGCCAGAGTCCAATGGTGATCCCAGCACAAGCAATGCCATCACCCCCTAGGGTGCCACCCCACAGGGAAGAATAATATGGTTCAATCCCTTACAGGGCAAGCTAAAGGATCAGGTCCAGAGGACATTTCAGAGTCCAGTCTCAAGGAGCAGGAGGCAGAGCTAGAGGTCCAACCAGGGGAATAGTCACAGACAGCATTGAGCACACACATACCCACAATATAGGTCAGACAAGAACCAAAGACTCAGAACTGCACCTAAATTTGGGTTCTGGGTCCACTGACAGAGGGTGTGAGAGAGGCCCAGGTGAATCTGATCTGGGCTATTAAGATCTATTAGTGCCCTAAGGGCTCTGAGAAGAACTTGAAATTTTACTCATAGTCAGGTATCAGGAAAACAACTTTAGCTCTTCATGCAGTTTCTTCCTTGTGTCTGTCGGTCCATCCAGCCCCTCAGAAGAACCACCAAACCTTCTCTGGTCCAAGACTAACAGTATGTGATGGAGTAATCACAGTGTGTACCTGCACCCAGAAAAAGCCACTACCAACACAATGGGTGGAGCCACAGACAGTGACACCAGCTGGGAAAGGATGATTCACAGGTGATGGATCACCACCCAGCACCGGGAACCACCTGCAGGACAAAGGCAAATCTATGGCTGATAAATGAAATGCTTTTTGGTTTCTAGGTCAGCAAAGCAGGTTTATTGCAAAGAGTACCTGCTAAGCTTGAAGACAAGCCAGCCTGCATGCCCAGGTTTTCTTGCAGTGGGAAGCAGTGTGTAGATGTGAGGCATGGGAGAATTGGAGGAAGAATGCATGGAGATTTCATTGTAAGGACCTGGCCAGGGCTCATGCCTACCCCATGGAGACAGATAATAGTCCCAGGAACTTTAAAGCACACAGAACCAGCTTATTCCATGACAGATAGCACAGCCAGGGTGGAGCAACCAGAAAAGAAATAAACCAAATGTGATTGCAGTGCTGCCTCCTAAGCCATATGTGCCCAGCCGCAACATACCCAGTAGTTGTGGTTATCCAATCTCCAGAGACAATAGGAGGGCACGAGAATGCTCATGAAAATGAGTTTACATATTGTACTTTGATACCATACCAACACAGAGTGAGGAATGGCACCTACTGGATACCTCCCACTCCCTGAAGCATCACCGCAAGAGTCTTCTTAGTGTTTGAACATTAAAGCAATCATAGGGTAAAGTGGTATTGCTGTGAGGTTAAAAGCCAGAGCAGGAATTGACATTTTGGCAATGTCATATTCACTGGATGATAAAGGAGTTTTCTAACTCAGGACGTTGATATAAATCCCATACATTTAAATGGACTTATTTTTTTTCCTCCAGAATTACCCTCTGTGTTGGAGATTTGTTGCCACTGTAGCTAATGGTATGAAAATATTTGTGTGAATGCAAACACTGGAAAGGTAGAGAAAAAAACTTTCCCCTTTTATCTACTAGGAAATTTCTAAAAAGTTGGCACATAAAAAAACTGCAGAAGAAATTTACCTTATTTTTATGGTGTGACACAGTGTCAGGTCATGCTGGCTTTGGTTGTAATCTTATCAACAGGACCTCATCCTTTAGGAATCCCTGCTACAATTTCAGTTGGAGTACCTTTCTGGAAAAAGAGGACTCTTGAGAAAGAAAAGCAGTTGTACAAGATGACCTAATAGTTGAATAATCTTTTCCCTTTAGGCAAAGCATGAAAAAACATGAAAGCTACCAAACAGGGTGATCAGAAATAACTGGAAATACGTGTCCTGAAGGGTGGTACATGATAGATCCCAAGCGTCACTCAAAACCTCACTACCAGCTATTTGCCCCTTCTAAAGCTGAGGGTCTTTGGAGATTGACACTTTTTTTATTTTTACCTTTGATATACACTCACTCACACTCACACTTTCATTTACAAACACATGGTGCCAGGATCTACACAGATATGTACTGCTAATGGAAAATAAACAGAAGTATAGGAGCCCTAGAGATTCAAGAACTTTCCTATTCTTATATGAGGGCATATGACTGAACCCACAGACTCTCCCTTCAGGTATCTGCCATACATATATTGCACAAAGATGCACCCATTATACTCTACTTCGTTGATCATGTATTTCCTCAAGTTTTCTCTGCAGAGCTAATTTAGCATAATGACAGTGGACTGTAAAACCATTACTTAGGACAATATTAATATGCATTTTATTTAATGGGGCCTTGTTAGCTCACTGCCAAGTAATAGGTAAGCAAATCATCATTCATTAGGGAAGCTTGAGTAATGTTGTAAGGACTCAGCTTGCTTAAAGACTCTGAAGTTATTGCTGGGCACATGTCCAGTGTTTCTTCAGATTTGCATGAGCATAGAAAGAGTATTTTTTCCCTGAACTAACCTTTGTATTCTTCTGCTTTTTAGATGTGTATTTAAATATAAAAATTCACATAAACATAATACCTGAGAAGTTACTTTCTTAATAAAAAGCGGTTATAGGTGGTAGGTCAAATGCTGGTCCCATTTCCAAACACATTGATTTCTGCGGAGGTTTAGTGACCTGCCAAAGACTAAAATTTGACTTCATGTTCCCAGAAGGGGTTATGGTTAGGAAATCTGAAACCATGTAACCTTTGTGCATTCATTAAATGTGTAAGTAATAGAACTGCTGGTGTACAAAGTACTTTTGGACTATGCCCATGAGACTGGCTGTCAGCCTTTTCAAGAGAACAGCCTTGCCTCTTTTCTTTCCTTGAACTTGAATGCAGAAAAAATACAGAACCCCCAGAACAGGCTGACTAGAATACAGCTTAGAGTTAGGGTAAGGGGAGTGAAATTCAGGCTTTTCTGAGACAGATTAACAGCAAGTGATCTTGGTAGTTTGGGGTGTCAGATGGCTTGTGCTAGTTATCAGACTCATTAGGGAGGGAGTCAGAGAATCCTGCAGCTAAACCATACTGCAGCAGGGAGACTGGTTGGCCTTAATGGGAGCAGATGTGTAGGCATACTGGAGATGTCTGCAGTGGGACACCTCTGCCAGGGGACTGCTGCACCACACCTGAGTCAAAGAGACTACAAGGATAGCTCTGGAGAGCAGGACTGCAGGCTGGCTGCTAGTGGCTGCCAGAACGTAAGGGAGTGAAGGTATATGGAGCTTTTAGGGAAAAGAGAGGATTTGTTACTCTAGGGAAAAGAGCAAGGACAGACAAAGGATAAATGCCACCTCAATTGCCAGGATTGGCAGTGAGACTGACAGCTCTCCAGTTTGGAAATAAACAACTAATGGCATGCATTTGTAGCCCAGAAAACCAGCCTTATCCTGGTCTGCAGCAACAGAAGTGTGGCTAGCAGATCAAAGGAAATGATTCTTCTCTTCTGCTCTGGTCTCTTGAAACCCCACCCAGAGTGCTGCATCCGAGGTCATCAGCACAGAAAAGATGTTGGAATGAGTCCAGAGGAGGCCACAAAAATGATCAGGGGGCTAAAGCACCTCTCCTACAAAAACAGGCTGAGAGAGTTGGGGCTGTTCAGCCTGGAGAAGTGAAGGCTCCATGAAGACCTATTATGGCCTTTCAATATTTAGAAGAGGCTTAGAAGAAAGATGGGGACAGATTTTTAGTAACAGGGCCTGTTGTGATAGGACAAGATGTAATGGCTGTAAGCTAAAAGGCCATGTAGATACAGATTAAATATAAGGGGAAAAAATTGTGATGAATTTGGTGAAATACTTGCACAGGTTGACTGAGAGTTTGTAGATGTCCCATACCTGGAAATATTCAGATCAAGTTGGACTGGGCTCTGGATGCACTGAAGGGTAAGAGTTTGGGTTTGGCAAGTCTTAATGAGTCTACAAAGCTGAACAACTCAAGACTCTCATAAAATAGGTGTTTAAGTAGTCTTGAAGTAATTTGAAAATTTGCCTGACTTACGGTAAGACCTGAAGAGAATATAAGAGACGAGTTCTACCCCTGCTTTGGCCCACCATGAGATGCTTTAAAGGAGGTTGCTCTTCCATGTGTAAAGAGAAAGAACTCAAAATGAGTCTTTAACTTGGCTCAAAGGTGATCTAAAAAAACTGAGAACACCAGACCCAAGAGTAGCCTGAACAAGGAGACCTTGCACACAAGCATAGCACATCCTCGTAGAGGGTCAGAAAAAGAACAGGCAATGCTGTGTCTCAGATGCTTTTACATCTGGCTGACAGGTCATCTCCAGCCTGAGGTGCAGACAGTGCTATGTTATCCTGACTTGTGAAATGTCTAAGACAGAGAGGCTTAGATAAGCCCTGAAGTGAATGCTATAGATGTGTTTCCTAAGAAAAAGATTTAAGAAGTCCCAGGAGCAAACCTGAGCAGTAGGCCCTTAGTACGGCTCTGTTTTGTTCTACTGCAATCAGCTGTCCCCAAGGTTTGGGGTAGGGGTATCCCCCACATCTGGTATGTATTAGGCTGCATTAATTTTGATTCCTTTCACTCTGCACTATGCTCCCAAACTATCCCATCTTGTCTTGTACCCTTAACTATTTTAACACGTCCCCATGACATTGTCAGGGCATGAAACAAATGCCCTCAGATGAAGTACATGCTCCAGAGGAACACAACACAGTCCTCACATTAGTTCATTCACTCTGAACACAAAAAATGACAGCTTGAAGTCAGGAGGGCATTGAATGCTCTGCTGACTCAGAGTGTGGATGTCTCTCTACATCTGCACCTGCAGGCATGCCCTAAAACAGGCAGAGGTACAAGGGTTTCCCTCTGGAAAGAAGACACACAAAGTTCAGGGAGGTGATACAACCCTCCATCTGTTCTGACTCTCCCTCTTCTCAGTGGGCAGATGCCTTTCTTGCAACTTCAGAGATTCCTCTCCTATGAAAAGACATCAAAGTTTTCAATTCAACCCCACATTTTCAAAAAATTATTTAAAGGAATTATTTCCCAAGTTTCCCTTCTTTTCAACATTCCTCATGCCCTATATTGAGTGCAACACCTTCAAATGGCAACAAGTCACAGGAGATATTGGCAATCTTCCTGTTTCCTGAAGGAGAACCATTTCTTTAATGACCACAGTGGGACCAAGACCAGTTATTTCCTAATTTATTTGTCACTGAGCGCAGCACTCACAACACATATATTGTGATGCCTGATGCATTTCTGTGAGAGGTATATGAACTCCCAGTCATGTGGCAACAGCTCTACTCAAATATTGCAGTGTATGTGTTCTGAATTGCATTATCATCCACATACTCACACATGTAAATATGCTGCATTGTTTTTGTGATCATAATCAAGATGCCTATGCAAAGTAGATGTTAATCTCACTTACAGGCACAGGGGTAGAACTTCCATTGCAAAAACAGATCAGTCAGGAGTTGCACAGGGTTGCCAGGTTCCCAAAAGGCTGGAGCTCAAACAGCTGGCCCCTCAGAAACATCCCTGTCCCATGTTTGCTTCCCTGTTTTGTACACTGCTGCTTGTATGTGTGTTTACATGCACAGAGCATGTCCTTTATAAGCAAACACTGGGAGATGGAACATATCTGTGACATGAGTACATACATGTAAGTGCAGAGGAATTTTTTTTTTTTTTTTTTTTTTTTTTTTTTAAGAAAAGCAAGTATCATAAGGGCCATTTGTTTCCTTTGGACTCAAACCAGTGAAGTATATTTATAAAACTGCAAAAGTACTGAAGGAATTTCTGCTTGGTGGCATGGATAGTAATACATTTTAGATTTTTCTATTACTAATGCAAGAAACACTGATGATGTGCTCCTAAATACATGAATTTGAACAAAAGTGAATAATGTTTTATGGATAATTTTAAAATTTCTTTTAAGTTTAAATGAATATAGCTTTTTTACTTGTTGAGGTTTTTCTTCTCAGATATACAAGTTTCTGAAATATTTTACTAAAATCCATACATAATTTTTTGATGCAGAAACCGACATTTAAATACATCTGCTTGAAAATCTTTAAGAGATGAAAAGTCAATAATTTTTAAAAATTATTAGACCTGACCGAAAAGTATTTCCTTGAGACTTTCTTTTTCTTTTTTGTTTAATGGAACAACTAAGACCATGCAAACACACATGAACTTAACTATATGTTTAACCCTTTGCAAAAGAAAAGTCTTAAAATTCTGCCTGTGAAAGCATGAGAATCCCATACAATACATTTTTATATACGTGCATATATACACACCAGAAGCTTTGGCTCATCTTCCTTACAAGCAATTAGTTATTTGAGCCTTTTGATGAAATGATCTGTGGAAGATTGGTGTTCCAGAGAACCAAAGCTTTAATAGATATTTAATTGTATCTTTTGGGTAAGTGACACAGTGATGGATGGAGTTATCACAAATTACATTCTCTTCAAGTGAAAGCACCACCTTTAGGCTACAGTAAGCAGCCAAGTAATAGTTAAATGATTTTAAATAAAGAAGCTGATACAAGCAAAGCCCCCAAAATTACTGAGCTTTCATTTGCCTTTTGGGAGGACAATACAGACACCAAATGCATGAGCAGCTAGGCTTTAAAATATAATCAGGTCAGAGATATTATATTGGGTATTTCTGGTGCAGATCAAAGGGAATTCTAAAGAGCTCATTTAATTCTTCTGTCCCAGCATGATGCCTGCTTTCACATCAACAGAATCTGGTGGACTGGTGTATGTTACACTAAGGTGGTATCTTTTTAATGGCCACTTCACAGCCACTGCTCAGCATGTGCAGGAAAGCCCATGAAAGGTGGATTATTTTGTATGAAATTGTAGTTAAACTCTTGCAAAAGGCATATGCTACCCAGAGAACCTGTCCTCTCATCTTTGAGGTGGTGGCTTTATGCTCACTACCACCACAGCTCTGCTAAGCTTTTGAGGCAGGACTGCCCAATGCTGTATTTTAGGGAGGTTCATTCTGCCTTTAAAAGATGCAAATTAGTTAATTAGCATTGTAAGTTGGACAGCTAGTCAAAAACTTCTTTACATAATCTTTGACCGTCTTACACTGTCCGTATGAAACAGACAGATCTATCATAAAAAAATATGACCTAATCAAAGACTTCAATGTTGAGTGAACTAAAACTGGAGTGTCAGAGTCTGGGGTGGGAGGAAGTCTGCAAGAGCTGCGTCCTCAGCTGAAGTTATGTCACTGAACCTGAGAAGAAAGCCTAGTTTTCATACAGCCCTTTGTATAGCCAAACTATAACTTCCAGCTTTGAATCCTAAGGATTTAATTTAACTGCCTCTCCCTTATTGTAAGTTCTGCAAAGTAACAGTCTGTGATGGAATCCCTGAAAGAAATTCCAACAGGAGAAAAATTCCAGTATATTTTTGCTTGCTTTCACAGACACAGGCAGAGACTAAGAATATGGTCTAACTTTGACACCTCTCATCTATCAAACCAGTTAGTCCATCTAGTACTTCATATACAAATCAGAACAACCACAGGCTGGGCAGACATGAACCTTCCTGCCCAGGTATCTTTGTGCTGCAGAGGAATAAATCCTGGCAGTGGGCAAAAAAAGTTAGTACTCAAACAGAAGTCAGAGATGGGACTGCACTTGTCATTTTAAGAGTTTGGTGTTTTCAAGCAAGTCGGAGAAGAAACAGTGGTCAAACACATTTCAGATGTACAACTCTAGTGCCAGCCCTGGTTTGCACCACTGTAACCAAGAGCAGCCTTCTAATTATACTTGCTAAGGAGTGCAACAAAAGGCTTCTCTCATCCTTACTGAAACTTAGAGAAGACCAGCTGAAAAGTGTGTCTGTTTCCAAATGTTATGTGCTTTCTGTTACTTGTCATCACACATGGGACTAAATAACAAAATAACTACTAATTTTTGCAGTGATGATCTTAACTGAAATTTCTTAGAGGCCTCGAGCTCTCAACTTATCTTTTGGTGTAGAAGACTTACAGTCAGTCCACATATTTTGATGTAGCTCATCAAGATTGAAACTGTTTTTCCTTTGCTGTGTTCCCAACCTAAGATTATAATCAAACACAGGTAGGAATAAGCTCTAATTTATTGGTTTGAGGTACCTTCATTTAATAGTTTGCATCGTATATCCCAATAATGGGATGCCTGAGTTTTTCCAAAAAATGAAGAACTAGAATGAAGTCAGAGTTAAAACTGTACAACAAAATGCTATCTGGAATTTTTATTTTTTGGACTAGATAACCTCCAGAGTTCTGTTCCAGTTTAAATCATCCTGCGCTAATGATTTGTTCCATGAGGTTCATTTTGTGCTTCCATGCACATTCAAAACACAGAAGAAGAATCTCCTACTCAATACTCCTACTCCTACTCATACTCCTACTCAAGGTGAGTAAGAGTGCTGCAGGACCCAAGATCTGCTGTTAAAATGCAGTTGAGCATATTTGTGCACTACTCTACATAAACACTCTGTTTTTGGAGTTGGCAAAATGAAAACAGGTGTCTTACCTTTCAGTTACTATGTGACTAAGCACATTCTTTCCCCAAAGAATCCAGTCCAGTTTGCCATAAGTTTTTTATGACTATGAGCCATGACATCAGCAGAGAAATCTTTTGGGTTTGATCTAAAACATGTGGAAATTGATGGAAAAATCACTTCCAAAGGTATTCTGTTTTTTCCTCCTATGTAATACAATTTCTATTCTTTTCTGTTCTATTCAAGGGTCACACCTGTGGCATACAATCATTAGGACCTGCACCACTTTTTTGGCTGTACAAGAACACAATACTTTGACATTCATTTAATAAAACATATCTGGGTTGGGGGAGATATGAAGGGAAGGACACAAGTAAATACCACATGGACGAAGTAGTCAAACATGCAGAATTTCACCAGAGGTGCCATTGGAGCTTCTTTTTGCATATCAAGACGAATGATCATACTATTTTCGCCTTTGTGCTTCTGAAGAATTCCCTTTAAAATACCACTTATTTCACAAGGGAGACATGCTTCTTAGGAAAAAGCCAGGACCAGCATGAACAGGAAATTAGGCGAGAATGAGCAGGACCAGTTGTTCAGACTTGCAGAGCAAAAAAAACCCAAACAAACCCCAAACCAGGCACACAATTAAATATGTGAGAACTAGTTCAGGTATTTAATGGATTGTTTGGATTAACATACCCCCAAGAAAGAAAAAGACACCATTTGTGTTTACAGTCCAAGTGCTCAACCTTTCTTAGCTCTGCACTGCTTTCACAAAAGGGATGTCTCCAAAGCTGCTGCAGAAGTGGCAAAGAGCTCAATCTGGAGAATGCTGAGAGAGATCTACTGAGATGAAAAAGCCTGAACAACAGGAATGAGAGGAATTACCTCTCCAGCTGTTACAGCCACTTCCCCCAAATTTCCTCTGCTCAGCAGCAGAGGACCCAGGTCAACTTCTGAGTCAATCAGCACCAAAACAATGCAAAAGAGCAAGTGGGAAGTTGCCCATTTCAGCAACCACTTTAAAAAGGGATAGGCCTTTAAACCTTCTACTTCAGAAGCATCTCTCCCTTATGCATAATTTGGCTGTGACTACACACACTCATCAAATCTGTTGCCCACCACAGCCAAAGTAAATTTAAAATATTCCTGTCATGCCAAAACCCCAATCTATGCCGCCTGAGAAGGCCCTTAACAGGCTGAAGTTGTCCTGCTCTTGGCCATTCAGGCTTTGAAAAAATCAACAGATAAAAGAACAGCTGGGACCTGCCCTCCAATCAACTTTAACCCACAAGTCCCCTCATCTCACTGGGGTAGATAAGACAGGCCAGGCACTACTGAGCATTAACCAGTCATGTCCTTATTCTACAGGTCCTAGAAGCAAGTGAAGTTGTAGGTGATACCTCTCTATCTACACTCTTCAGTTGAAGAGCAGCAAGTGACTCTGCTCAAAAGTTCATGCTGAGGGAATGTGCTTGTAATTCATTAGCAAATCTATAATTCTTCAGGGGCTAGCCATGAGTATTTCAACATATGGTATCAAAGACTGAAGCATTATTTCTACAAATCTTCTAATTCTGCAGTCAGAATTTTTTTTTTTTCAATAACTACAAGGTGAGCTATATTTTCTTTGCAACTTCATGTACAGGAATCTTATACATTCAGATCTTCCACACCCTGCAGAATTCAGAGATAGTGAAGAAATGTAAAATTCTCCCAGAACAAATTACATCTCTACCATTTCTTCTTCACAGCTCCCATCTCTGTTGCTGGGAGTCCAGCTCTACCACACCAGAGCCTTTCCAGCTACTAGCTACAAGTGGCAGTATGTCTTCTATTCCCAGAAGTTCTCTTCTCCACATGAACCTTTTCCATATCCTTTTTATCCTTGAGCATATCCTTTTACCCCATCTCTCCTTCAGTAAGAGTTAAAGTTTTTCACCTCCTGATCACAATTTCAGTTTCTTCACAGCATATTTTCATCATAGTGTTTTTTCCTGCCATCCACTTCTTCCACTGGATTTCTCTCTTTCTGAACTGCTGTACCTTTCCTGAGATTAGAGCTCAAATTGAAATAATCACCAAGCTGTGTTAGCTCAGCACAAAAGATGACTTTGTTCAGATACAAACTGGCTTTGAGAAGGAAATTTCTCTGTATACATGTTTACAATGCTTTCTGACAGTGCCTACAGAGTCAGATTGTGATCTTCCTTTGCATCAGTAGTCTGCAGAGACAAGCCCCTTAGGCAGTGATGGTACTTCACTGGTATTGAAGACAAAAGTATGATTAAATATATTCCTGGACCACTGTCAACTGACTTTTTTTCCAGAAGAGCAGCCAATGATCTTGGATGTCCCATCTGAGACATCTGACTTCCAGAGGAGAATGTCAGGAATTTCTGAAGAATCAAAATCCCGTACCCAGTATGTGTTTTGAACTGGGCACCCAAAACAAGTGGTCACTTGGAAGGAGGCTCCAGTGTTTTGAACACTCCCAAATAACTCTGAATACTCTGATGAGGAAGTGATGTGTCCACCAGAAACCTGCAAACTATTCAGAAATGCCAAGCACCAGAAAGGAAAATTAAGAAAATACTACTTGGTGTCCAATTGTAAATTAAAAACAAACAAACAAACAAACAAACAAAAAAAACCAACAAAAAACCACCAAACAAACAAAATCACAAAACAAAACAAAACAAAACATTATTAACACTTAAAATAGTAAAAATTCTGACTCATATTTTTCAGCAGCACTTCCCTGGCAGAACTGGGGTTAAGAGTGGCCCAGCCAGAGGTACAACACCAGCTCCCAGCAATCAGCCACTTCAGTATTTGCTGCCAAATATCTCCCCTGGGATCGCTATTCCTATGCACATGCTATGTTGCTTAGAATGCCCCCAGGAAAGGATGTGGATCGCTCACTACCGAGGGGAGGAGGGGGAAGCATTGTGTTGACACTGGGACCAGGGCACAATACCTGGGCTCCACCAACTGGTTACAGGCTCTGTGAAGTTTGACCTTTTACTTTGGCTCTCACTGACTCAGACTGCACACTCACAGTTCGGCACCGGGTGAAAGCAGGCTCTGGACTGTGTGAAAGCTAAAACCAGAGCAGGGGAATTCTTGCCCTTGGCATGAACAGCTACCACAGCAGCTGGCTGAAAATATTATAATACATGGGAATCTGGCAGGTGGCTCAGGACTGCATAGCTTTTGTGGAAACATTCTGTAGTGCCCCAGAAAGAGGGAGTCAAGAGAAAATGCAATTTACATGTACTGCGAAGTGATAAATAAAAGATTTAAATAATGCAAAAGATATCACCCATGTTTAATATTAAATATAAAGTCCAAAGATTACTATGAAATCTTCCTGTGTCCTGAGAGCAAAGCATGCTAACTCTCAGAGATGGGATACCACGTACATACCACAAGTTCTCCAGATGGCATAGCAGTTCAACAGGCGATTATGCTGCTGCAAATACTAGAGGAGGCACGTGGGGATCTGTAGGCTCTGGAGCCCTCTTAGCAAGCGCTGCTTGCTGTGCAGGAATCAAGGAAGGAACTTCTGCACAGGCAGGGTTACCCTATGCCTTTGCAATGTGTGCAACATTGTTTGAAGCCTCACCTGACATCTCAGGTAAATCCACTTCTCCAGAAACACCATTTTGGCACTTGCAGGTGTTGATCTATCCGTAGATAATACAGCAAGCAAGATTAGTAATTCCCTGAGCTGAAGACAAGCCTCGAGAACATTATGGAAAGGATTCATTGTTTCTTTCCCTATCCTGCAACATACTTATTCCAGAGAAAGGTGAATACTTTTGAAAGATAAGAGGAAAAATAGCAATGAAAGATTTTGAATATTTGTACAAGTCATCAAGCTCTGAAGCATTCTCTCCAGAACAAGTTCTCAGATATTTTGGGATATTTTGTTGACTGTGAGGGTGTGATGCTCATAATTTAATACAACAATTCTCGTGAAATCAGCATGATGTCATAATGTTTTGTGCTGTTATAAGCCTCAAGAAAAGCCAACCTTTTATGGTCCTCATTCTTTTGAACAGAACTTTAAAGATACATTAATTTAATACTGTGAATTTGTCTGGGATCAGCAATGGGAATGAAAAAGAAGATAGAACAACAAATTTAAACTATATCATGGAGAAATGTATTCACCAAAGAGATGCATCCTTAAGTTTCTAAATTTTTTTTTTTAAGTCATCTTGTTAGATTTAAATTAATGCCAAACCAAATTCAGTAGCTGTTCTGTGACCAATCAGTGTACATTTCCTCTATGTCAGCATACATGCACTTTTGCACATGCATTTCCATAGCAGGTCAGTAATTTCAGGGTTGGCTTTTCCATTACCTAGGTGATGCTTGCAAGGCTCGAGTCCCGACTACTGTAAATGCTTCTGTATGTACATTTATTGGCATGTGAGGGTTAATGTGAAACACACTTAGTGAGACTTACAGCTCTCTTGTATGTATATCACCCCATTTCTTGTTTCTGAAAAACGTGAAGCAAGAGTAGAAGGAATACCAGATCCTCACCCCAAAAGGGATGGAAGGAAAGTCAGCTCCCAGTGTAAAGGTACATGCCCATCCCCCTTGGCCACAATACCTGCAAGGTGCAGCACACTCAATCCTGCCACAAACTCCATTTTTTAATAGTATTTGGATGCCTCATGCTTCTTCTGACAGTGCTTGCCCATCAGGAACACCCAGGGGGCCCTCACACATCTTTTAACACTTTGCACATGTATGTGAAAAATTGTACATTATATTCTAGTTTCATGTACAGGCTCCGTGATTCTTTTTTTCATTTTCCTTTCTTTTTTATTTTTCTATAAACATTCCTGTAAAAGCAATGCCTTTAATATCACCATGCATTTAGCCATGAAAATCACCAACTTTTGTTGGAAATGCTGCTCATGATTCAACTGTTTGCCAATTATTTCCTTTAATGTTTTAATCCTATGTGGTTTCATAAAATAATTCTATGCAAGTTTGATTTTTTCAGACGTTTGATCAGTCCAGCTTGCCTACTAAAAATGATGTTTGACTCATATCCTGGCAACAGTGTTTATTTGACGTGCACTGGTGAAGCACTCTAAAAAAACTGTACTCAGGCTATTCCAAATTTAGCCTCCTACATCTGTGTGTGTATGGATGTTTGGGTGCGTCTGAGTTATCGGCTGTGTCTGGTGGGTGACACAAGTTGATCAGTGCACCTTTCTTGTTTAATTAGAAGTTCAGTGTTGAAGAAGCCATGAGAGAGAAAATAACTGTGTTCCTTGTGAGCTTTTTTTAGATCTGTTTATCTTGGGTAGCTTTGTGCCATAAGAAAATCCAAGTCTCTTTAGACTGTGTCTATCCTCAGCCAAACTCCAATTACTTTTGTATTTCTGTCCAAATAAAACTACTTGCCCTAAGTCCAAACCTATGAAAAATGTGCAGCTGTGAAGTAACATCCATTCCTATGCTCAGAAATGTTAAACAACAGGATCAAAGTTTTTTTCAGAGGGAGGCATACCTGAAGACTAGACGGGGAGGGGAGAGGCAGGCCACAGGCTGGGTTTTTACTTGGGAATGCAGGACACTAAAAAGGGGAATGTCTTGTTAAAAGTAGCTGTGCTAAGCTGGCTGAGTTGGTTTTCCAGTGCATGATGGGTGTCAAACAATGTGAGCACCTTGCCAAGGAGCATCCTCCAGGATCACAGCAGCTGTGGTGGGAGTGGAGACATCAGGCCAAGGTTCCAGCCAAGCCCCCAGGCTAGGATTGCATGCTGCTTACTGAAAGCTTCTTGTAGTTTCAGTTCAGTGACATATTCCTCTCTCCTGCTCCAAGAGGTGGAAAGATCTGGGGGCTGGTTTGTCCTTCAAAGATGGGTATGAAATCCTCTTACTCCTGTTTACAATAAGTGAGCAAACATGTAACTGCTCAAATAACTAGGCACTAAATTCCCTTCTTTGGCATCTCCTCAACAACTCCACTGCCCAACATAGACCTTCAGAGCCTGTGGTGCCACGTGCCAGTGCTGATTGGGTTTGCTCATCAGTGGGAGCAGCAAATGCACTGGTGCAGGCAGCGGGAGAGGACAGGTGCCTTCACCACCAGCCTTTCCCCATTGCATCTGCCTCAGACACGCAAAGGGCTCCCGTGTGGCTGCAGGAGCTGCAGTTACACTGTGCGAATGGGGTGCAGACAAAGGCTGAGGACACCTCCTTTCTTACCACATCTACGGGAAATTAGGCTGTATTTTCACCGAGCAGAGGCACCCCTGCCCTTACAATGAGGACAAGGCAGCACCCTGCTCCAAGCAGCCTGCTGTCTTGCTGCCGGGTTCTCTCTTACGGTGGGATAAAAACGCTCCCTCAGGAGACCTGACCGTTCCTGTTTGTAAAGTCTGCAAAGCTGTGGAGGATGATGGGGCTGCTAAAATTCCTTTCTGCTGACTCATTCCTACCTGAGACGATTTACCTTCAGGGTTCAACACCAATCTGATTTTGGAATGTATCAGATTGTGCCAAAAAAGAAATGATGGGGAAATGGCAGGATAACAGCAGATTTTAAACCAAGCAACCTGCTGCCAGCCTTGCCTCTACATGTGCTCTCCATTTCACATCACACAAGCAGGGTGACACACAAATACCTTAATGCATTCAAAACATTTCTTTTCAGGATGAAAGTGTATTTCCAGCCAGCACAGCAAGCTTGGGTTAGCCTGCCAAGATTTGTTGCATTTTTCTTTAATTACAGCAGCAGCCAATAGGTTTAAATTTGAGAATCCATGAACAGAATCCCCGCCTCTCCTCCCTGTTCTCTGGTAGTTTGAACCTTTAAGAAACAGCTTCCTAATGTCTTAGGAAAGCCTTTAAGCACACGTTTATCTTCAGGTAATGCATTGCACTCAAATGGGTGGTACATGTTTGCCAAGTTTAGTGTGTGCTGCAGTGCTTTCTGGGGTGGAGGCTGGAATACACTTGGTCTGCAACTCTGAAAGCATGTGATTGCAATGAACTTGTTTTGCATCAGAGAGGATTATTTTTGGAAGGGGTCCTGTTTAAACAACAATCCATTGGTGTTTCTGAGGCTTCTAGAACAAAGTTGCTATAAAAAAAAGCACGTAGTTCATGTTGCACAGGCATAACATTATGTGTTGTATATAGTTTGCAAAGTGTGGGAGACCTTCAATTGAAAAGTGCTCTGCACATACGTAATATCACCATCATCATTATAAATGCATTGAAGGCAGAGAAACCTAAGCTGATCTATTATGGGCACCTGTCCCTGTATAATTTTCTAACACTGCCTGCCTGGCTGAACTGATGAGATCTCCACTAAAATGGGGTAGCCTGCCATTTTATTCAGATTGAAATGGATTTTCTTGCCTTGAATTTCTGGCAGAGAGAAAACAATCAAAAAATAATGGCTCACAGATAATAAGGTTGCATGTCAAGCTAGGCATAACAGATACACAGCTGTCAAAAATTTTCCTGCATGCATTTACATCATTTCACTATGAGGTGAGCAAGCCCAGGATGAGAGGCAAAACAGGACCAGGATGTTTGCCATTTGACTCCCCAAAACACACTTGAGATCCTCCAAATAGAGCTGGTTCTCATAATTTACAACAGGCAGAGAGATGGGCTCCCTGGCAGAAAGGTAGGCAAATAATTTACCTTCCTTCAGATAAGCAACACTGATACTGCTCCACTGAAATTATATCTAATATGGGCTTTTGTATATTTTGGCCCTCAGCATGGCACTGCTTCTCCCACTCTCATCTCTGCAGAGCTCTTAAAGTCCAAGTGATATGTTTTGTAGAGACTTCAAGAAAAATGCAGGCATTCTGGACGGTTTTCCCTTTTCAAGTCTACACAGGAAGCTGTAACTCAATACATAATGGCTTGCCTTGGTTGTCAACAGAGTCACACTGGCCCAGGAGACAACCCTGCCTGAGCCCTATGACTCCATTACACTACTGTGGCCAACTTCACACCAACTTCACAGCAAGAAGCAGACAGGAGAGGGGTGCTGTTTGTCACATCAGGCTGACTCTGATTCCCCAGACTGGATGAAACTGTGACACTTTCTAGTGGGATGTGCCTGCAGTGTCTTGGTTCTCTGGTTCCAGAACCAACTGCTTCAGCTGCTCTGCCACCCTGTGCCTGTCATGTCCTTTTTGCTTACCTGATTCAGCCTTAAAAAATTATTTTTGGAGTGTGAAAAGACATTTAAAAGATATGCTTGATTTGTCCCTTGCTGTGTCTGAGTATGTACTGCAAAACTGGAATCAGTGGAGTTAGCAGCAGCTGCCTGCAGCTCATCTATTGGCAAGGCTGGAGCTGAAATCACGTTCTCAAAGTGCCAGAAATATAGGCCTTCTGAAAGGAAATATCGGGTGAAAGAGCAGGAAAGCAACTTCACTTCCAAACAATAAACATGCAGATCGGAAATAATTGAGGTATTAGAACAAGGAGGAGGGAAAACAAAACAAACCAAACAGACCCTCAGATGAAGTGGTTTTCCTTGTAGTAGAGAAGGAGGACAAGGGGGAAAAGGAAAAAAGCAAAACCACCCAGCTTTAGGTAGCTCAGAACTTACCAGAATAAGATTTTTCACTTTATGATAAATCCTGAGGAGCTGCTATTTTCAGTGTCACAGTGATAAGTTGGCATCCTGGTGGTTCTGGCAAAATAGATGAAAACTTTCAGGACCTGTCTGTCTGCTGGCTGACCTGCTGATGAGCCAGGCAGCTACTTGCTGTGCCTGGTTTCCTTTAAAACACCAAAAAAATTGACCTGTTTCAACAGACCATTTTGGTTCTATCAACTCACTGTCTTTCCAGCAGACTCCTGTCTGATGGGGAGATTTCCAAGCTGCTCCATAATGCCAGACAATTACAGCTATAAATATTTCTATTATTGAGTACCACGATATCATTCTGTAGAAAGACATAAAGACAAAGAACAGAATAAAACCCAATATCCTTTACTAGTTAGCAGTTAAACCGTGTGCAAATGATACCTCCAGGCTCCTAGACAGATCACATGTGGGTCACTTGGGGTCCAAGGAAAGAGAGACAAAGAATTCTGGAAAGATGGGGACACACACATAAAAAGTAGAGCCAAGCAGGGTAAATGGACTTTTTTTCTAGCTTCATGAGATACAGTGTACAGATATAAATGTACGTGACACTGTTTTCTACAGCACAAGAAGGATTTCTAAAGCACTGAATTTAGGCACCCAGCCTAGCTGGTTTAGTTGCCTGGCTTGCCTCCTTGAATTTCCTTAATAGAGAAGCTCTCCTAGAGGCAATTCAGAACAGAAGCCTGATACAGGCTTACTGAATTGCTCCTGGAAGTGAGTCTCACTCCCCCTATTTTTCCATTGACTCCAGGGGGAACCTGGAGAGCCCAGCTGGCTTGCTTAACCAGCCAAATTGGGTGGCTGAATTTGGGTGGTCTGAACACCTCTGCTTCTAAATGAGGCCTGGATTAGGACTGGAGCTTTGTCCTTAACACCTGCATTGCTATAAAAATATATTGTTGTTCTTCAGCCTTATGTTGCTATGCTTTAGATGAACTGTATATTCATGTTAGACATTAGTTTTCACTTGTACATGGGATGTGAAAGTGAAAATCTAGTAGTGTGGTGTATTCAAGAATGGGAGGACCAGGGGAAGTTGATAAACAACCTGGAAGCCGTCAGAAGTTCACACCCACTTTGGGGCTTTGCCTCTATCGAAGACAGCATCTTCCTGCTCTCTGAGTGGCAGGAGTGAATAATGAATATCAGTGAAAGCCCCGAGTGGCTGCATGAGCAATGTGGTTCACTCCTTGCTCACCAGCTCTATGATGAAATCTCTCTGAGTGTGTCTGCTCTCTGTCTGGTTTTCTGCAGCCTTCCAAATATGAACGTGCCTTGCTAACTTCAGCCTGCATTATTGCATTCCAGCATACTCACTTTGCATCACATACCAGTTACTGTCAAACAAACTTTGGGCTAAGTTTGCACAGACTGATTCAAAGGGTGTCTTTTAAAGAAGCTGAACTCTCAGCACACTTTTAGCCAGATGTTTCTTTCAGGCCAATGAAATAACATGCAGGCAGTCACCTACTGCATTTCCAAATTGGCCTTCAACAGTGCAGACCAGATTAGGAAGTTGAATTTTAAATTATCCCTTAAACAAATATGCCAAGTCACTTGTCTGTGGTCCCAAGAGCCCAATTCTTAACCCAGTAGGATGAGCTGCCTCTCCTGTGACAGAATTTACAGTCTGAACATAGCGGTATCCGCAAGCACTTGGCACACTGGAGAAAAAGCACAGGATAGACCTGGGCCTGTCAGCCCAAGCAGAAGCTTGGGAGAATGTTGTCCTGCTCTGGAACATTGTTCCTGCCCCAGGTGATGCACAATCACACAGAGGGGCACATTTTGTAGCCCAGACCTCTAGTCCCTTCCTGAACAAATAAGCCTGCAAAAAAGGTATTTATTATCAGAGCAATCCAAGCATGAACCTAATAGGTCAGAGGGTAAATATTGTTGACAAAGATGGAGCTATTGCTACTAATACGTTTTTCAAAGCAGAACCACAAAGATTCTGTGTTATATATCTAACTTTTCCATATGATGGGGAAGAGGAGTGGTGTGGTGGGAAGACAGACTGAAATGTTTTCCAGTCTTGACATTACTGCTACTGCATACTGCTCCTTATAGTTCCTTCCAGCTGAAAAGACATGAAAGAATCAATATATGTTTAGATTCATGCAGAGAAACATCAGAGAAGAAAAAAAAAAAATTCCATGCTCCTGTTGTCTGATTTTCACTATGCAGAGCACAGACTTAGAATCGTGCTATTATAGTTTACATATTACATGTTCCTCTAATAGGGGTAGGTCTGAAAACATCTGGCCTGGTCACATTGGGCTTGGCAAGGATGAAACTTAATATATAAACTCTAATAACCAAGATTTACTGATAGGAAAAAAATGCTGATATTTTGTTGTGTATACTTTGGGAGAAGTAATTACATTTCGTTATATAATCAGTTATACAACACAGATTCTCCTCAAAGTAAACGGTAGCTCCATCCATGAAGACTTTTGATGTGTGTTCCAAGAATTTGTAATAAATCAAAGCATACACAGACTTTTTTTGGTGGCACAGGTTGGATGGCTTACAAGGAAACAAAAGTTCCCTTGAAAAAAACCACTGCTTTTAAACAAACACTTGGTTTTCACTGAATTTTTACCAAATCCAAGACTTTAGTCCATACATGGGTCTTGGGAGATTTAGCTTGAGGCCAAGGGTCTTCAGGTCCTGGAGTCCCTTGGTCTCGTAGCAGCTCACACGTGCATCTGGTCTGCAGCCACATCCCCATCCTGCTGCCAGAGCTGCTAACACCTGAATGCTCCTGGCTCCAAGGCTCCCTCATCCAACAGCTCCACCTTAGGAAACAGGGGGTCTGGAAGATGCTTGCAACCACCCTGAGAGAGTAATGTTTTTGAAAGCTGTGAAGCCAGCAGAGCTTCCAGCTTGATTGCAGAAAATTTAATAAAAGTTGGATTCTCATCAGAATCCAGAGAAGTTGAATTAAAATATGAAATTAGCCTGCAAGCCCCTGCATGGTGTGTGGCACTCTCAGTATTAAATATCTTGGTTTCCTCCAGAGCTGGAAGCAGTTTTGTCAGCACACTAAGATGAACTATCATCTGGTTCTCATTCAAGTCAAAAGGGACTATGCCTGATTAAATTGGTCAACAGTATAATCAGAAGGTTCGTTTTTTGGGCCCACTAGTGTCGTGTAGAAGGAATTTTCTCCTGTCACCACTGAGAACCTTTAACATATTTACTGTGGTCAGCACTCAGTGCTGCAATGCAGAAATGAGAAATGTAAGAAAGAGATCCCAAATCCTCCTGGTTCAATTCAAAAACTTGTGTCTTCCTTAAAAGAAAATTCTAAGTAATAAACAAAAAACCTTGTAGTATTTAAAAGAGAGTGTGAAGAAGGAAAAAAATGAGGGGACCTTTCTAAACTCTAGCACTAGTATCTTGGCCCACCTCATGTGACATGTCTGCAGGAGCTGGCCAGCAATAATCTCAATATTTGGCCCTGGAGGCCAACAGTCAAGCAATAGCCAGAAACATTAGGCTGAGGGATTGGAGGGGAGATTTAGGCCACCTTACATGACCCTTCAGATTCATACATAAGATTTTAATTCATTTTGTTGTGGTTATCCTGACATTCTGTTTCCTTTATTACTATGGCCTGAGGTCAGTAGTACACTTGAAAGTACATGTATGTCTTTACCATAACTTTGAACTTTTGAGAAGCCCCATTATCCTCAATGAACATATGTGAGTACTTTCCTGGAGATTGGGCATGATTTACTCACTGGTTCAACAGGGGTGGCCAAAACAAGAGCCTCATTTTTTTTTTTTTTTTAATTAAGTAGAGCATGACAATAAAGATTCTGTAAATTATGTCCCCCATTAAACCAATAGAGGCATTCATTTTGATGCAGTCATTATTTCTATTTCATGGCTCCAAATTGAAGCAAAAAAGGGTTTAAACTCACTTTCAGTGTTTTACATATCTCCACATGGTGACCTAGTTCAGCTGGAGCTGTAAGACAGAGATGTATTTAAGGTATTGCCTTGTTTTGGTTATTTAGCTATGTCTCTGCATGAGTTTAGAAGTCATTTTTAAGGAGGTTTTCCATCAAGCTGTGGTCCATGGCAGTCTGTCGGGACTCGGTAGGACTGAAAACTTTGGTTGTAGCAATCATAGAAATTTCTCAAACTGCCTTTAATGTTTTTCTCAGAGACAGTATTTTATGGGTTATCCCCTGCAGTCTGGCCATCTTAAAAAAAACATAGGATAACCCTATTGTCATTTTCAAGTTTGGATCCTTATAAATTAATGCAGCAAACTCAAACAGTGTGAAATATCTAATTTAGTAGACATGTTTGCAAACAGGACATTCTCCTTTCCTACCAAAGCAATAACAAATGCATTTGCTTGCTGAATGACCTCCACAAAATGGGCTACATGTATTTATGCAAAGTTAGTTAGGTCATAACATTTACTTTTCCTGTACACAGATTCACAGCTTCTCATAAATCAAAATGGAAACTTTCCTCATTTCCAGTATGAAATTTTTAAAATACTTCTGGTGACTATCACAATTTTTTTTATGAGATATTATTTTTATTACAATACTTGCAACGGGAGATCTAAACAATTAAATCAGGTTGTAGGTTTTCAGGCATCACGCTTTTCAACATGGCAGGTCTCAACTCTTTTTAATGCTGAAACATAATCTTGCATTTTCAGTGAACTGATGTTAGAGATTTTTCTAAGGATTAAACCCACCAACTTGTAAGTATGTATCCTGTAGTTAAGGTCATACTATCGATTTTCATTTGGATGTAAATATATTCATTCAGTGGATCCTAAGTCTACAATAAAAAGATACTCGTGAACGTGTTCCTTATAACAATTGGAAGCATGTTCAAGAAAATGCCTACAAATTCACCAGTTAAATGTATTCACAGATATGTACATATTTATATACATATAAATATATGCACATATAAGTATGTTTATGTATGTAGCACTGAATAACATCTGAGAAAGTACCAATCTTTATGGGGTTGCTCTCAATGCCAAGAAAATAATTAATGGACAGTTGCAATAATTCTGTAAATTATACTTACAATAATAATATATGGGCTTGAAAAGGGGCCACAGTAGAATTTTTGGCACAGTGTGAAGCTATTCATTTCTATTTATGTCTCTGCAACAAAGTAATTAAACACATGCATAAATCCCCAATAACCTGAGTTGAACTTCAAAATATTTCCAAAAGCTTTCCATAATGAGCCTGGGACATAAGGGGTCAGAAAGGGCACAATTCTACTTCCCAGAAAATATTGATAGTTTGACTTTTTTCCATTTTGAAGTGGGGCATTAGGATGAAAATATTTTGAAAAATTAACATTTCAGAATTAATTTTTATAGCCATGGCTATCAATTTCAAAGAGATTTGACATGTAAACCATTTAAAAATAGTAATATATTAATTAAAATAATTCCCTGTAAGATCACTAGAAATGGAAAAAAAACAGAACGAAATATGTTGATGCCCTATGAATAAATAAAACTAAATATTTTAAATATTTTCTCTTGTCAACACTATAAAATCAAGATAATCCCCAGAAACACTACCAGTTTCAAAAAAGAAACCAGATTCCAATTAATTTTGTTTTTGAGCTGTTTGTAAGCCAACCAGCCTGTACTATCTGTAAGTTTAGGTACATAATACAAATCTTGATGTCTATCATGCCTTCAGCATTCCCATTCAGTTTCTACAATGCTGCAGAAATTGACCTTTGTGTTTTTTTATACAATAACTAGAGCCTGGGTTGCATCTTCCATGGTTCCAGGTTATGAAGCAGCAGCTGGTATCTTCATAATGGAATCTGGGTAAATCCATGCACAGAAATAATGCACATCATTTTGGGAGTAACCAAATACTGGAAGTACACCAACTCTTTGCAGAGAAAAGCAATGAAAAGACCTGCAGTTCGAGCTGGGGAATCAAATGTTCTCAAAATTATATATATAAAGAAGTACGACCCAACCCATAAAAAAATCTTAATTTTAAATCAACCAGGCTTGCTCACAACAAGATACTCCTGCTATAATTTATGCTGCAATAGTTCCTACAAGCCCCAAGTCCCCATCACGCCATGCACTGCACAAACACAGAGTGATCACACATTTATTTATTTATTTGGCATTAGCTTTACCTGCTCCTGAGTGAACAGGTAGAGCACTGATTACCAAGGACGCCACATACACCCAGGCAATCAGCCACAGAAAGTAATTTCAGCCTCAGCCTTTGTTTTAAATAAACACCTGCATTTTCATACGGAGAAAAGGATTTGTTTCACAATGAGCTGTCACAGCATGTTTGCCTGCTAATGAACCAAAAGCTCTTTGAATTCTGTCTCCCATTCTTCCCACACTGCAATTTTGCCAGCCCTAACTATCCCTTTTAGTGCTTTTTGTTGTTTTTTTTTCTTCTTCTTTTCTTTTGAATGAAATATTCATGCTTAGGCCTGCAGTTACTTTGTAATTCCCATTTCATTTCCATCCACAGAAGAAAGAAACAGATCATTGTCACTGCTAGGTGAAGACAGGTAGTCTCTATTTGATGGTATTTCAGTAGAAAAATATATTTGGTGGTCTGGACAGGGAGCTCAAGACAAGGCTTCTGATGGCATCCAGGATCATGGCATAGGTTACTGTGCCACATACAACCTAACCTAGTCCAACCAGTGGCTGTACACTCCAGTGCAGTAAATCCCCCAAGACTTCCATGGATGAGGCCCTCCTCCAGCCTGTCTGGAATGTGTCAAAGCATGCCCTGCTCCTCATACGAGCCAACCCCTGCTTTTAGCACTGTAAAACATGGACTCAGCCTCTGCTTTTCTGTTTTGTCTTGAGCAGTGCTCCAGCAGGACTTTACACAGGAAAGCCTGTTTCTTTGGGCTCCTGGATCAAGCCAAGTCCTTTGGCAATTATGGCATTTAACCTTTCTGCTCCCCCAGATGCTCACTGGGGAGAAGCACATATTGAAGAAGTGATGTTATGCAAGCACAGAGTTTTTTAAACCTAGGAAATTTCTCATGGGGCCCATTATATCATATGAGGAAGAACAACTGAGTCATTTTTAAGTATAGGAATTTAAGCACAAAAATAGCCAAGAAATCCTTAGCTTGAGCATCTGTCCCAAACTCACCCCTCCTCCCTTTCCTTCTGCCTTCCCATCATGCGTGGGCTTTCCCCTGATCTCATTCAGTGTTCTCCTTGCCTGCATTATACTACTGCATGTATCCCACCTGAACCTTACTCCATGGCAACATGAAAGGGACTCCAAAGGCACTCCCTTCTTCCCCCAGCGTAGCAGAGGAAAGCCTGCCCGGGCAGCCCACCAGAGTGCTGGGGGTGTGGGGTTAAAGAGGTTCTCTGGCAGCCAGGGCTGGGGCATGGAAGTGAGAGAACAGCCTGAGGAGGGAGTGGGAGGAGAGGGGAAGGAGCTGTGGAGGCTCTCTGCTGTCCAGAGGTGCAGTGATATGTGGGCACAGAGGTGTCAATGTCACCATAGGACATCTTCATAGGGTGCCCCCAGTCATCCTCAGCACTTCACTATTGGAAAAGCCTCTTTTAAGATCCTATTTTCTTCCAAATCCTCCTTCCCCGAGCATCAGACTCCACAAACCACACAGTTTTTTTGAGCTACACACACAAATAATGAAGAAATAAAATGTTCAACAACACCGTGGCACATTTTGCAAGACAAGTACTGAGAGTGGGTAAAGGAAGGAGATGGGATGGCTCACTAAACTTCCCACTCTTCCTACTCTTTACGGGAATCAGCTGGGCTGTGCTTAGGGGGCTGGCATGCATGTCCCAGGTACTTTCTTTGGTTGTCACCAACAAAACTCCCCATGGAGAGGGGACAGAGTCCCAGCCCTGCCTTGCCTTTCAGGACTAGGCCAGGAAGGTGAAAGACCTGCTGCCTGCTGTCCAAATCCTCATGCTGGCATGGTGGGGCTTCCTGCAGCGTCCCATCTTCCTCCAGTCTAGGGTCACCAGCATCACCTTCCAAAGTGGCCCTCCATGGGCCAGCACACCAAACCAAATATGTTTCACCTGAGGCTGTAGCAAGCATGGGCTTTGGTCCTGTAGCCAAGGCTTCTTCTCAGCAAAGTCATTCTCTGCTTTTTCAGCTGAGCCTTGAAACTAGAAGTACTGAATAAAATAATAATAAAAGGAATATAGCAAAGAAGATTCCCTATGAGGCTGGACTGCTGTTCCACCTTGATAACTGAGAGATCAGAATAAAACCTGTGCTCATGTCACAGCGATGGGGAGGAAGGTGCCTTTGGCTGTGAGGTAGAGGATGTGGGGCCGCGAGTCGGTGCTCCCGCTGCCCCTCTGCCAGCCCAGTCACGGAGTTACTCCTGCCCCGATCTCCCTGGGTCCACTCTCTGCCATCCCCTCCAAGCCCCTCAGGTGGAACTGACACACAGGGATGCCCAACGTGGCAGAGGCTTTGAAACTCCTTCTCTGCTTAGGTAAGAAATAAAGGAGAATATTTCCTTTAATCCTTGCCATGAGCCAGACAGAATTAAGGCAGTATACAACAGATGAGTTTTAACATGTAAGAAAGAAAATAAGGCAAAACAGAGACATCTGATAAAAGTTCTCAGCTGGAGGTCTTTTAGACACTTATTGCCATCTTTACTGTATCACATACCTGTTTTACACTTCCAGGGATATCAAGAGGCTAATACTAACAGAAAATTGTGTACTATTCCCATAGCAGAGTTAAACCAAGAAATTAAACAAGAATCAGCCTTGCTTTGATTTGTGGCTGAATTTAACTGTAGGATGTTGAAGTCAGATTAAATTAAAAAAAAACCCCACCAAAACAACCAAAAATTCCTTATTTACAACTGCACATGCACACTGAGGCTCACCAAGATTGAAAGGACCAGGGTGGTTTTCTTGCACCTTGATGAAAGGGAATCAGCAGGCCAAAAGACCATTTTCAAGCTGTCTTGAAAGACAAACTTAAAAGAAATACTTTATAACCAGAGGGGAAGGTGGTAGGATGGGATAGGATTTTCTTCTCCTGTTTATTAAAAACACACCTTGGGCATGATTCTAATCTGATTTAAGCATCACGTGAGGTGTATTTATTACATGGGAAAATTGCCTCAGTGTGTTCACTGACACAGTTTGGACCCAGCCTGTAGAAGCTCCTCTGCATGCAGAGGACTCTCCAGTACACAGAGATGAAGTGCGGGGGAGGGAAGAGCAGCCAAGAAATAAAAAAGGGAATATCTGTGAGGAAGCCACCTGAAAAACTGCAGAAGGTGGTGTGAGCAAGGATATCCTGCTCCCAAAACTGCAGGGCAGTGGCAACCAAGAAGGGTGGGACCACTGGCAGAGGGAAGGGAGAGTATGAGGAGAAACCAGCGAAGTCTGAATGGTCTTAGAGCCACACCATAAAACTGAACAAATTATAGTCCGCAAAATAATATGTGAAACAGCCAAGTGCTCCTGAAAATGCTGGAGTCCTGGTGCTGCGAGGTTTCAAGGCTTATAGCCTACAGGCACAGAAAACCCAGAAAAAGGAGCAAGTAGAAAGACTCTGGTCTTCCAGATGGTTCAAAGATCATCTGTGGGTCCTTGGGACTATGGGATACTCACCTCACAATACAGGCAACTAGAAAACATCTTAAGGGAACAGGCAGTGAATAAAAGTGCCTGGCAATGACAGCAGTGGGGACCGATGAGCTGAAGCTCCTCACCGAGGATGCAGTGAGCAGAGGAGAGCAGCCTCATACCACAGGGTTAACAGGCATTTGGTGAGGGCTCCCTCCATGCACCCCAATCCTGGCTCCACCTCAATGGAGCTGTTGGACTTGACATCAACATGCCTGTGCGTGGGATAAGCGAGGCAGTGAGAGAGAAACACCTAGGGTCTCATATAATTATGAATCTCTGCTCCAAAAGTACGACTTATTATTCAAAAAAAGTCAGTTTTCTGGGCAACAGCCCAGGGCAGTACTTTGCCAAAGGTCTGCAGAAACCAAATCCATCCTTCTCCCTTTGCTGCCAAAGGCATTGCAATAGGCTCCCCGTATCACAGTCACTCCTCTCTCCTAGAAACACAGTTGGAGAAATCATTAGAAATGTCTCCAGAGTTAAATCCCAACCTCTCAGAGTAGAACAGCTGGTTACCAAAAGACTTCAGCAGGCCCTGGATATCACTGCAACCTGACCAGGAAGTCTGGAATTACTGTGTTGAAACTGAAGTGTACTCCAGATGCTTATAAACAGACACCCTTCCTATGGAAAACTCTCCCTACAAATTTCTGGCTGCATGGAAAAGCACATTTAGCCTAGTCTCATCTTTACTCACAGCTAGAAGGAGCCTTCTGAACTTTCAGATTCCTGTCATATGGAAGCTGGAGGTGGAGAGGCTGAGGTTCTTCCTATAGCAGCCAAAGAAGGAGGGGGATGATGCATGTGGGGGGAAAAATACCATAGAAGCGACACTACACAGAAATCTCTGAGGAAACAGAAACTTCACATGCTCTCAAAACAGCAGCATCTTCTCAGTCAGTTGCTGAATAGCTCAATTACCTTGGGCAAGGTACGTTGTTAAGTGTCTCCTGAAGCCCTGTCTGACACATCAGAGGCTGAAGCCCTAGCCAGGGTTGCCCAGCCTGGAAAAAAGCTGGCAGGAGCAGTATCTTACGCTGCAACATTTGGCTTTTATGACAAAGGGCACAAGGAGCAGGGGCACAGCTGGGGATGGGCACTGAAAGACGCGGGAGGAAGAGCGAGGCTTGTGAGCGGATAGATTGTGAGGGGATGGAAGCTTGGGGTTCCTTTGCTGGGGATCCTCGGAGGCACCAGCTCGGGCTGTGCCTGTGTTACTGCGCCCTGAATAAATGGCTCTATGGAACGAGACATCTGAGACTCTGCCACAGGAAACCCAGGCTGGAACCTCTCAGCTCTATTAAGTGACAGTATTAAGATCAGGCTAGGAGTGATGAGACCCCTTTTGACATGACATCTATCAGAATTCATCCAGAGGTTGGCCATATTGTTCTGGAACTTGGTTATAAAGTGCAGACTGTGTTGGATTTATGAATAGTAGGCTTTCTACACCATTACTGTCCATTTTTCAGGATCCAAAACTACAAAATGTCAATATACTACAAGAAATGCCTCAACCCAGATCACAGAAAGCAATTTCAATAGGTGAAACTATAACGGTAGCAGCATTTTATGTCAGTCACTGACATAAAAACACAACTCCTGTCTCCTACCTCCTTGAAGAGACCTTCTATTTTGCTTAAGTTATGTGTAAAATGTATAATACATGCCACATTAGGACATGGGCTTCCTATTTAGGGATAGAAATCCACAGTCAAATCGACAGATGACCAAAGCACTACCTAAACTTTGGATAGCACATGCATAAGCAGAATATATGAATTACAGTCTCTGGTGCCAAGTTCCAGTCCTGTACATAACTTCTAAAGGTGAACTCAGGGCAATTACTTATGCAAAAGCATAATTCTCACCTCAGAAGTCATACAGACAGAGGAAATCATGGCAAAGTCAGTTAGGACGGGGCCTCAAGAAGATTTCTGCTTTCCCCCCTGTGCTGAGGAGAATCATGGGTTCCTAGTTAGCGTGATGGTTGGCTCTGTGACTGAGACAAATGAATGTTAGGGTGGAAGAAACCACATATTGACTTTTTATGATACCAGGTTACTTCTTACAAAGCTGCATGGTCCAGGAGGGTAGACTGCGGTTGCAGCAATGGGATTTGTTATTAATTAGATCTTTGGCTGCAGCTTAAAGGCTTCATTGTATCTCTCAGGTCAGACTTTCCTGCTGCCAGTGCCATCAAAGAAATTGTAATTGCCTCCATAATTCACTTAAATTTTTCTGGCAAGGCACTATATTGAGCACTACCTGACACTCTGTCCTACATAGGTTCCTTACAGTGTACAGGGTAATAATGATTTTTTTAACCCTTGTATATATGTCTTTTATTTTCTGTGCACAGAATATCCACTGACATCCAGATTACTTTTTTTTATCCATAGAAAGCAACCATCTCATATTTCACATGGACTTCCTTGTGACTGCAAAGACATCCTGGAAGAAAACAAGCAGTGCAGGGACACTTGCAACTCAGATTTTCTTCTCTCTTGCCATAAAAAATTAATGATTTCTTAAGAAATTGGTTCTGGCTCAGCTAATCTGACTGGCAAGGACAGAACAGTGCCTTCTAGTTTGCTATCCCATCTCTAATTAGGTATTTCAACTTAGTTGGAACAGCATTTCATGGGAAAAGACCTACAGTTCCTGCAGCTACTGTAGAAAACACATTCATGAGCTGTCTACTGTTCCACCAGGAATTGTGGTGGTGGTGTACACTGTGGTATAAGTTCCATGAATTATGTCTGAGCATTTAATGGTGAAACTGCGTGGAAAAGTAAAGAAATGTAATAAAAATAATTAAAGAGAAGGAATAATAATTAAAAAGAAAATCGTGCATGGTAGTTCAAATGCACATTACTGTTACTTCCAATCAAAGCTAAATTAATTTTCTTCAGATTTGTCTTCCCAGACACAAATGACTACTCCCCTTTGATCAGGAGCAAGCACGCCTAACACAGTAGCAGGGCTTTATTGGTTCAAAACCAGAAAAGTTATATGACTATAGAAATAGAAATTACAGGTCCACTATGCAGCTCATTCTCAAAGCTGCCAATATTTCTCCACAATGTTGCAGGAAAGTGGTCATGTAATGGGAAGTTGAAGTGTAAACACTATGTCAGATGTGGCTTTGACAACACATCAGTTCACTTCAGCAGATTTGGTTCACTATCTTAGCCTCAGCTACCATGTCAGTTTCCAGAATGACAACATGGATCATGAAGAGTTGTCACTTACTGTTAATATTCTAACAAGGAATATTTAGAAGAGAGCTATAAGCTCCTCACACTTTGCATGGGATAAAAGCTTGACTGGTTTCCTGATCTGGAGGATGTAAGAAGTGTGCTTTGCGGTGACCCTGCTCCACAGTATCTCCATACTTCAGTTCTGGTTTACAGGGAAGAAATCAAAGCAAAGGTGACTTGTCTGACATGGCACTAAAACCAAAATCTGCGTGTCCCAAATCCTGGTACCACAGCAGCAACCTTTGCATTTCATAGCAACCTATTTCATCTCCAGCTCAGCAATTCCAGGAGCAAGATTCTGTACTTGGGCTTTATGAACTACTGGCTCATTACTTTTATTTTAGATAAGAAAAAAATGCCATGGTTTAGCCCTGAAAAACTCCACCTTCTCTACCACCTGCTACTCTCCTACACACGTACATTAGCATGGAATACACTGAGTTAACAATTTTCAGCTAAATTGATTTGCAGCCTCTTAATATATTTTTTAAGCCTTATGATAAGTGAAATTTCACTTTATTGAAACTTGCTTTCTTATTTACCTGTCATTAATCTCCTCAGAAGCACCTCATGGGCTGTGAGGGCCCTGGCAAACATAGACTGAAACCGCTTCTCTGGAGAACTGCTTGTCATGGGATTTTATAGCCTGGTCTTTTACACTGCAACATAAATTCTACAGTAAACCTAACACAAACTTTGTATGCAAGTGGACCTGCTTATTTCCAGAATTTATTACTTCCTATCTTGTCTCATCTTCACCACCTTTGATTTACATAATACTTGTCATGCATAAGAGCTTTAGACACTTGCTCCAAAATGCTCGTGTCTGCTGCAAACATTCCTGCTCTCTTGGGACAAAAACCAGAGCCACCCTCTCTCCTCAGACTCCACTACACAGAAAAATAGAACACTACTCTCCGCTAAGTCACCGGTTAAAAGCTGTACTTCAAAATGGCAAATACCACAGACAGATTATATCTGTTACAGGCTCATATGAACTACAGAGTAGAACCAGTAAGCAAGATTTCTATGCTGATATCTTAAACCAATGCCTTTCTCTCCCTAACACAGGCTGCTGCAGAAGGAAGTCTCTGCAGGATTTTACTCAGACAGGCAGCAAATCTCCTCTGCGTTCGCCCATGGTTGAAAAACAACAGAAACATTTGGGAGAAACTGAGCTCCTGGGTATGGTTTGCATGATCATCAATCTCAGCCCTGCACCAACTCCTTGAGCAATGCCAAGAAAAGAAGCACCAAACAAACCAATAAAAAATGACACTTCTTGTGCTGCTGTCCAAATTTCATCAGCAAGATGAAGACAATAGTAACTTCTTATCAATGTAACATGTCTGCCAATCCACAAGGAGACCTGCAGCACTCCAGATGTTACCACAGACTGCTAAACAGCCATCCCTGGCTACTGTCAATAAAGCAAAACTCCCCTGGGAGAAAAGCCAAAAATAATTGTAACAACCAGAAAATATATTTCAATATAAGTATATGATGCATGACATTAGTAGTAGTAGTAGTAGTAGTAGTAGTAGTAGTAGTAGTATTTTAAACAGAAGAAAATTGTAGTTATTTGATGTTTGGATTTTGCTCAAGAAATGATGCAAACTTTGAGGAAAATATTTTTTGCTGAAGAAAAGAGGCAAAATTTTGCCTATTCTCCCTCTCTAAAGATATGCTCATTTTGGAAAAGAACAGATAAAACTGACAATCTATTGAATGCTGAGCACAAGCCTCATCCCTTAGACATTTCATCTTCCTTGTATAGTGGTATGTCCTCTCATGATAAAATATAGTCTCTCCAGGTCTGGCTGAGCAGTTGCCAATGAACCAGACACCCCTGGCACATGGTGACCTGCAGCATGGGTATGGACCTGCCCACAATGGAACAGCGTGTGCCTCTGAGCAAGGCTCCTCTTGGGACGCACATGTTCCTAATGGCAGCTCCAGCTGGTGGCCCTCCTATCACAGCAGGGCCTTGAGAGCCCCTCGCAGGGGCAGATAAGGAAAGAGGGGCCTTCCCTCCTTGTTAGAAGTCACTTGCAACACGCGGCCTGGATAAAAGGAAACAAGTCTTGAAAATGTAAGTCAAGTCTGAAGTGCAACCTTGCTTGAGATAAGTGCTTGGATGTCTGGGTCTATTCAAACTATGCAGCTCTCTTGGGTTTGTGGCAAATGGGCTGTGAAATTTCCAAGGCAATTGCCTGTTATGAGGTTATCACTGCTACAGGGAGTGTAAGAAGCAACCCAAAGTTGTTTTTCCTGACTCTCTTCGTGCACAGAAGTCCAGGAGATAGCTACTATTTGGTGCACTGACTGCCATTAAAAAAAAAAAAGTCTGTCTATCCTTTTTCTCTCCGCTCACTTCACTTTTTTTCCCATCCTCAGCTTGGTGCCTTATGCTGACATTTGAACTCCTGTGCAGTGAAAGTGAGTGTGCCTCTGCAATCTGGTAGTGCTGCATATCCACTTTGTGCAAGCATAAATTATTTAGCAGTGTTTCAGACAGCAGCAGTCGGGTCAACACCATCCACCCTCTCACAAAGACAGTGCTTTTTGCTCTTGTCTTGTTTGCTCAATCTGGAATGTCACTGCAACTGGAAGCATATGTTTATTCTTTTATATGGAAAACATAATACTACTTATTTCCTTCCTGAGAAACCAGAATTGCTGGAACAACCATTTCTTCCACAGCATTACTGGACTTCTGATTTTTGTTCTGTCTAGAATCTAGAGTTTCAAAAGGGCATAGAATAATGGAAAAGTTATGATGAACATTTCTGGGAAGTAAAAAAGGGAAATATTAATATGAGTTGTCCCTGAAAGTAAAAATTATTATGTATTGAAATCAGTTCATCTGCCTTGCCTGACTTTGTGTTCCCAGGGGCTGTCATCCAGAGCAATTGCTAAGGCTTCTCAATCAGCTGGTTTGAAAGGGTGCATTTTCTTTTTTTATCATCAGTTTGGCTTATCACTGCAAAATGATAAAGGAATAAATCTATATTAATGATGTGTACCAATACAGTTAATCCATCCTTTACTTTTAATTTAAGCTGTTAGAGTTTTGTGACAGAGCTGTAAGCAGATCTATAAATTCTGTATTTGTGCAGTTCTTCCCTGTGAATCCCCTTGGTACCTTTGCCAGAACTGAAACCAAGCTCAGCTGCTAAGGCAGAAATTGCACAGGTCTGTGGAACAAAATTTCCTGGTGCATGTCAAAAAAATACTTTGGTTCATTAACAAGGTGAAAAGTCAGTAAAAATTGACTTTATATAATAAATGGACTTTATTTATGTTGTTCTGCAAACTACACTTAGAATTTTTGAAATATTTTCTGCATAGTTCGAGTTTCAACTTATTTTAGCTCTGAGTCTCCTATGGGGAATTTCTGGTTATTTTGAGAATGTCAGATGGGCAAGAACCTTGGCATTTCCCTGATTTCCACATTAGTCAGTGACCAGGAGTCTCAGTCTTTAAAAGCTCTTTGCTTTCTCAAAAACAGAAGTGATATTTGATGCATGTGATACCTGGAGACCAAGGCTGAAACTCTGCACTTGAGAGTCTTCATGGAGCTTTCCTCTCAGTGTTATCCATGTGATCAACAACATTCCTACTCAGGAGTGATAGGTGAGAGGAATGAAAGGCATGAGGAAAAGTCTTTATAAAGAATAAAACAAATAGGCTAAGTTTTGCTCTTTCACATGACTTCTAGCATGCCAGGAAAAAGAAAACAACCAACCTTCTCCAATTCTTCAGACATACTCATTTTAGTGTAATGATGATAAATGAAAATATGTTTTATTTAACCTTTCTTTTATTTTTTTTCAATAAAAAACTTAAAAAGATAAATTCTTCCAGATAAAGAAATAATTCCTTGTTAAAGTGCATTAAAATTCTTGCAGTAGTACCTCAGGTATGCCTGCTGTATTCTTACAGCACAATATTCTCCTCTTTCTTGTACAGCATTTTACTCCACAAGCTATTGTCTGAAAGTAAGCATGAAATGAAGAGCTAGATGCTACCTGGATAAATGGCAACAGCAAAACTAGAACAAGAAGCTTAGGCACCTACAATGCATTGTAAGCAGGTTTTCTTTAACCTCTGGCAGGAGCTTGCAGAGCAACTACCTAAATTCAGTCTGAAGAGGTGTGGCAATGCATTCAGCCACCAAATAAAAACCACTAGATAGATCAGTACCTTGTAAAGTTGTTGTCCATGGTGACCAAGGCTTTATTTTTCCTTTGGTTTTTTTTTAGCTAGGGATGTCATTATGGGAAAGGGTTTTTTTTCCTGCACTGGAACTATATGTAAAAAAAATTAAAATCTGTCTTTCTTCATTATTTTTACATTTCTCTTAATAAAGAGGTCATCTACAATTTCTTCATTTATATTTTTCATCCAAAGAAAATCACTTACAAACCACGAAGAAATGACCTTGGAGGTCCATAAATCAATGTGACAGGTGATTCAATCAGCCACATGCCTTCTCTGATTTAAGCAGCTGCTGACGCTCCTGGAGCACACTGAGAGCAGGTCCCAGCGGCCCTGCCAGTGATGAAGAAAGCAGCAGGTTTGCACTTTTAAAACCACTGAAGCCTGGCTGAGGAAATCACTGACACAAGTGAAATAAGAGGGACTGAATATTTAATTTGCATGATCTGCTGGCAGTGTGCACACCTCCACGCTTCCTTTTCTCCTCCGGCGTGCGCCTTCAGTGTCGCTGCAGAAACTGCAGCTTCTGTGGGGATTTTGTTTCTACAAAGTGATACTTCAAGTTCATGACTGCAATTTTTGTATAGTTCCCAGCAAGCACTTATTGAACTTTAAGAGAACTGCAACAAGGGTAGGGGAAATACTGTTCAAACTCAAATGGGAGACACAGAGCTGGACAGGCTGCTGAGTGCCAACAGGAAACCTTCACCTGGTGGGTGAAATTCTCCTGAATTCAGAGTGGCTCATTATATCAGAATGACTTACTGCTAAATTTTTATGGCATTGCTTTGGATTTTTTTCAGATAGACAAAATAAGAGGGCTGAACAGAGTTGCCAGGGTCTAAGCAAAGATACAGTTTACTCCTGCAACAAAAAAATGTATACTTCATCTACTGTGATAGCCCATGTTTTTTCTTCTCACTTTAAATCTATTTGCACATTGCTATCTCACAATACCCTGTAAATTCAACAGTTCACAGTGCTTTCTCAGCAGTGAAACCTGTCTTCTCAACTTTACCCCGTCAGGACACCAAAGGAAGCACAAATAAAGATTCAGGAAGATTTTCTATGAATGCCGAAAAAGCCCTGTCTCTGAAAGCGAGTTGCCAGTATGTACCTAACTTTGTAAAATCTAATTTGAATGAGTTTTTAACAAGCTTTGGGAACTAGCAGGTTTCATACAGTTACTTAGAATCAAGTCTCTGAGTAGAATCAAGTCTCTGAGTCTCAGTACCTTTTTTTTTTTTTTTTTAGTAGAAGACTTGTACAAATTAATTCACTGAAAGAAAATGAAAACATGGAATAAAATCCAGAAAACTGCCAGCATATTATTGTAAAACTTGTAAAATTTTTCTCTTTCTTGGGGCAAAAGCAATAAAAAAGTTCTGAAATGTATGTGGAAGAATTCCTCTAGATCCTGGAACATAAGATCTGTCAGACTGCCTCTACTGCAAGATCCATCTCACCCAGTGTCTTGATTTAAAAATACAGACAGTGGAAGTTCAAGGTAAAAGACACACAAAACCCAGCAGATACTTATATAAAGCAAAATCTTCCCTTACCTTACCACCTCCTGTCTCACTGCCTCAGCACGTGGCCACCATTCTGATCAAGAGGCAACTGCCTTGCCAGGGCTCTGAATTGCACCAAATTCAAGCAATAGGATGGGCCATGTGCACATTTCACCTAGAAGGAGCAGCTGATTTTTCATGGCATGGCTCCTTTTTTGTCCTCTCCTCCACAGATGGTTTTAATCAAAGCTTAATTTGGGAAAGTTTTGTGGCTAATGTTACAAAGAAATTCAGACTGATTTACTGCAATGGTCCATTTTGTCCTTGAAATGGGAAAAAAGTGGTGTACAAAAGTTTTGAAGGATGTACTCACCCACTTTCAGGAGGAAAAATGAGAAAGGTGAGGAAAGGTCTCTAATCCCTTTCTTTTATGGATTATTTTCCTTCTACTCACTGTGTTTTCCATCATCATTATTTTTTCATGGATCTGCTTTCTCCAATGTCTTATTGTCATCTTTCCTCCCTCAAATAAGCCCATTAAGCATGTTCAGCTTCAAAAGCTAATAGGCAGAGATGCAAAAAACCACTGACACAGACATGAACATTATTAATGAGCAATGCTGAACATGGTCTTATGCTTTTTGTATTTAATTGCAGTGCACCAGCTATATTAATGTGTGTTGCCTAAATTCCATCCCACAAAATAATCCAGACTTAGGGAAACAGCTGCCCAGTCCTGATTGTTTCAGGCAGGCTTCTTGTCGCCTTCAAAGTTGTAGTTTTCTACTGAAACCCCAGCCAGCAGTGGGGAATATGCAAGTATAAAGAGTGAAATATTGAAATGAAGATCAGACATTCCTTTGGTGTAAATGACTCTCAAGTGCAGTACACCATACGTGCAAGAAACCTCTGAAATTAATCTATCCTCAAGCAGGTTGTGTGACTACACTATTTCATGTTATTTTTACTTAGATGAGATGACCAAAAGACATGGAAAATATTTAGGAAGGGAATATGGAACATGCCTCTCAGAAGGAAAATTAACTTCTGTGAAGACAAGGTGAATTTAAAGCTTGGAAGAATAGAGATTGCTGGCTGGATTAGGGAAAATAAAAGAAAAAAAGGGAGTGGAAAGATTTATGGTACATTCATGCTGAAGTCCATCTGAAACGTAGGCAATAATTCTTGATTATAACACTTAGTAGTTAAAGAACAGATTAAAGGCTACATTCTTAGTTAAAGCAAATTAGTTTAGTTTTATGCATGTGAATAGAGGTTTGCATAGGGCAAGGAGAGGGCTTTATATTTTTCTAAGTATGTAGTAGATTTTCCTATTTTCATTTTAATGCTAATAATGAAATAATTTGGGTCAGAACCATGGAAGAATTAAAGGAAATAATATAACATAGAAGCTTGTGCCAAGGCTCCAGCTGCTCAGAAATGACAAGTTCTGAAAGTTCTCTCCGAAGCTACAGTGAAATACTTCTGTCTATAATTTCATCTGCTTCAAGGGCTTGCAAAGAAATACGTCACTACATTCCTAAACTCAGCCCTTTGTCCTGTATTGCTTCACTTCTTGGAATATTTTTGACAAGTCTTCCTCATAAAGCAAGTCTGGGGAAATGAGCAGACGAAAAAGAAAAGTTATTTCTAAGGAGTTAGATTACCAAATTATTCTTATAACCACAGAGATGACAAAGATAAGGGGTGTTTTTTTTATAAAATCTGTAAAATATTAGTTGCAAAAAAAATTATAGAAACTTTATTGGTATAATGATCTGTCCAGGCATGGTATTTTCTCCCTTCCTCTCTCTCTCTTTCTCTCTCTCTTTTTTTTTTTTTTTTTTAACTAGTAAGATCCCCACTAAGAGAGAAGGCTCCAGGTTACTGTCATGTCGCATCGCGGAACCCCCGCCCACCCTACGGAGCTGCTCCTCCTCTGCTGGTCACTCTGGCTAATCTCCTGCTCCTCTGCTCTGCCTGCTCTCCAGGAGTTGTGGAGTAAAGACTAAGGACAGCCATTTCAAAGAGGTAACACTTCACAAATACCTTCTCATTTCAAAGATGTGACATTTTACAAAGATGTTCTTTACTTCCAGTTTTTGCAATCCGAAGGTGCAAATTATTGCCCTGCATTAAGATGACTCCAGAACTGCTTACAAGCAGTTTCTTGACTGTCATTTTTACAATTCATAAAATTGCTTTACTTTAGGATAGGTTTATATTTATTACAGAAATGCTCCAAATGTGATAACACAAACAAACACAAATTAGATTCTTAAGGCCAATCCATTATTTAAATTCATGCTCACACCTCTCAACTAGACATTACTGGACTTTTTCCCCACTCTACACACCAGAAGACCAAACTCTGGGCTACATTTCTTGTCTGAAACATGTCTTTCACCAAGATAAAGGCAGCAGATAGAAGTGCAAGATGTGAGCAACATATGCCCCTTCATCTGCAACTGTAAAAGTCTTGTTCTGCTGACTGGTAAGTCAGGTAGATATTTTTTTCTGCCAAGTAAAAAATTAATTAACTCTCCCATTATGTGAAAGGAAAATATTTTTATCTCATTGTCAAAAGTAAAGACTTCCAGACATTTGATCATGACTCTTGTAGCAATGTTCACATGGAAAATAGGAATGGTTTTCTATCTAAAATTTCTAAGGCACCTTGAGGATTATGTTTTCCATTTTTGGTCTTTGCTCAAAAGTACAAGCACAGCTTTGTCAGCTCATAAACAGTGTAATAAAGATGAAAAAGAGACGATGGTCTTGCAAATTAATCCAACCATGCTGGAAGAAGAAACAACTGAGTTTTTAACTTGACTCATGTTTAATCCTCATTAAGATCTTATTTGGTTTGGATGCAGTAAGAAGCAGGAGCATGGGAATGAGGAAAGCACTAGAGAGATTCTGAACACTATTCTCATTAGAGATGGGGAACTTCACTTTTGAAGGTGGATATTTTGAGTGTCAATAAACTGCATATAACAAAGCCTGCTTTTCAGAGTTGGATGAAAAATGTTAACAGTAATTCCACTCTTTTGTCTGACATGCCAAAAATTTACATTTCTCTGAAATTTTAAATACATTATACTAACCCATTTTAAAGAGGTTTATATTTCTCTGTTTAAAAACACATGCAAGATACTTCTTTTATTTTGCTTTCATTCCTTCAGCAACTTATGAAACAGGGGCAAAATAATGGCAGTAAATGCCATCTCTGAAAGCTCAAATGACCAGGAAATGTCGTGGTTTTTCAATCGTGTTGAGGCTTGTGGAAATGAGCATAAATCTATTTATTTCAATACAATCACCATCAAACATGCCACACTTCTAAAATTTAGAGCATTATTTTGGAACTCTTTAGGTGCTCAGTTCAATTTTATCAGCATAGTTAAATTCGAGGAACCTCGGCCTGTAGCAGTATTAACTTTTTAATCCTTCAGACATCTCTGAGAGATGGGTGGCTGTGTGCAGGGATTTCTGGCTTTAGGGAGAAGCAGAGTAGGGATAAAACATAAAACAATCTGCTCATGGGCAGGTGGCAATTCAGAGCTGTCCACAGCCCTTGTGTTGTGGATTTGGTGCCAGCTAAGGGAGTTCCTGGTCTTGCTCCATAATGTCACATTTCTAAACGTAAGCATGCATGGGCTGGGATCAGGAACCACATAAATGAATCATACTGCAAAGGAATTAAAGGAGTTTATTCCAGCCCCTCTCTGAGTTGCAACTGGTTTCCAACTGAGAAAACAAATGTGTGCATGTGAGGTGAAGAAGGATAATGTGGGAAGAACCAGCTGGGAGCAGCTATGACAGAAGGGAACAGTTTAGACTGACATAACTTCCAAACAAAAGGTCTGAGCTGGCAGAGCCAGGACAAGAACCCGTATCTTCCTGACATTTATTTCCAGAGGGCTGGGTGATAAATGTCATATCATGTTTATCCCAGTTTACCACCTGAGTTTCCTACTCAGTTCTTAAGATCATCCTCAAACATTAAAACTTTTCTTCTAGCTTTTTCTGCACAACATTTTCCTCGTTTTCACCAATAGCATCCAAATTAGGTCTAAAAAAGGTGACATAGAGCTCAAGAAGGGAGGGAGGAGAAAAAACGCCCCTTCCTGTGACAATTTACATGTGGATAATAGTACACCGTGTTCATCAGCTGCAATTAGAACTGGGTCTCCAGAGTTTTTAAACCAATGTAGTAAACTGGGCCCAGGTCCTGATCAAATCTGGGCTGAATTTCAGATGATCTCATTCCCTCTCCATGGGCTTCACACAAAGTTTACACATTATTTCAGTATGGTTTGGATAGATAGCATGAAGGTGTGAGCAGATGGATTTTATTTCGTTTTTAAGTTAGAAAATATCTAAATACATTAAAGTTATGAATGACCCAAAGTGAATGCTGGCCCATGAGCCTCAAACTCAGGTTTTTATGCAAGAAATGGTGCAATAGTTACTACTATGATATTTGGGTGGCCAGTTTTCTTATGATACAAAACACAAACAGTGCTTTTTTAGGATGTTTTTTTTTAGGATCCTTTTTTTAGGATGGTTTTCCATACTAATGCAGTGACAATCACTAAAAGGTCTCTGTTTACTAATAGTTATAAGAGTTACCATGAGCCTTTTGTACCTGAATAAATGTGAGATGACACATGAGATGCACACACCTAAGCCTCATGTGTAGACTGAACATTGGGCTAGGACATGGCTAGATGATACAGCAGGCAGAGAGGTATAAAAATGTTTTCACTTTTCTGGTAGTTTTAAAAGCAGAAGCTGAAATAATCCATCAAATACATTCCAGGGGCGGACAGCAGAGCTATCTTTGGATGGGACACCTCTGCTATAACCATGACTTCACACAGACTAACTACTGTTAATTAATCTTTACGATCCTCAGACCAGGACAATTGATCATCTGCTGAACTTCACTCAGTGTCTTAGTCCCATTACTAAATGCAAAGAGAATGGTGACTCTTCCCATATTGTATCGAACCCATCTTCTTCCACCCTTCAGCTTCAAAAGCTATTAAACCTTAATGGACTCTTAGACAGTCATCTGACTTTGGACGTCTAGCAAATCAGAAGTTCTACTGCAGAGCAACATCACTGCACTCTTCTTTCTATTTTTCCTCAATTTCCTCTGGTCCAATAAACATTCAACATTCTTGCAGGGATATGAGCAAATGCAGGGGCTGAGAGAAATGAGATGAGGGTGCAACAGTGCCAGGGTGTAGTGCCTGGGATTGTTGAGGTTGAAACCATTTGGACACTGCCGAGGTGGAGCCACGGACATGAACAGGACAAGTTGCAAGGCCATTCCATATGAAAAAACAGTCACAGTATGCCCCTGATTCCCCACCTAATCAATTGATTCTGCTTCTCAGGACTGCCAGGTCAGAGATGCCAAGCTTCCTCTTTCTGCAAGGGTAGCCATGGTTCTGGGGACTCCCTTTGAGCCTGTATGCTTTGGCAAATCTGCCAGTTTTCTCAGAGGCTCCTGTGGGCTCAAAAAGGGAGGCAGAGAAGGTACTCCAAACCTCAAAATGGCCTTCAAGTAATAGCTGGGAAATTGGAGCAGGGACCCAAATCAAACACATTCAGACACTTGGAGAAGAGAGACACTCCTTCAACAGCTGGCAAGGAGGAAACCATAGGGCACTGTTGCACTGAGAGGAAGATGACCTGCAAATTTTCCCATTCAAAAAATCCTCTAGAAGGCACTGAAACACTGCACTCCTTTGATGGTCACAAAGACAGTCCTGCACCTCAGTTTTTGATAACATTCCACAGGGTTTAAAAGAATTATTTCTATAGAAAGCTATTTATTTAATCCCTTTAATCTCTTCAAGTGTATTTTCTGTGTTTGTTATTCAGTCCTGATTTTTAGATCTGTGGGATTAAATTTATATTGTAGAAGAGCCTGGAGTGTTTCTTTTCAGTTTTATTTTATTGAGGGGGAACCCCCCCAAGTTTAAATTACTGAAATAAATACCAAATGACCCAAGCAGCAGTTCATCAAGTTCACACTACAAGTCAGAGTGAGCTATGGATTTAGAAAGCATGAACCATGGGAACAATTGCAACATAGATCCAATGAAAACTCAGTCCCTAAAGAATTGCACAGCTGTTTTAGGCAGTCTACATCTATCTTCCCTGGGTGCATGCTTTGATCATTTTCCCACAATGACATTTATTTCAGATTTTGTGACCTCTTCCCTAATTCTTTGTTGCCTCACTTCTTGAATGCCTGGTTTCTTCTTGTGCCCTATGCAAAATGAGTCTGGGGTGGTTGTAAAAAGTCACTGAATTGAAACAGCTCTACTGCCTGTGGGACATTTACTTTGTAAAGGAGCGCGCAGCTCTCTCTGTAGTTCTAGGAGGCAAAAAAATAGTGGGGCTTACTGGGTGGTTTTCTACTCTACCCCTCCTCTGCCCTTTCTAAAAATCAATTTGTAATATGGTTCACGGCCCAGCCTACCAATTAGCTTTACTGCTGCAACTCAGGGAGCAGCATGGGAAAGCTGTGGCCTTAGAAGTTGAAGTACAGAGCAAAGGAATCTGCTGAGTTACACAAAACTTATTTTTAAACTACGAGGAATAAAAAGATAACTATCCTGGCTTTAGCATGAGTGTATTCTGTAGGTTCAGTTTCATAGATGGTATATATTATATTGGCAAGAGCTAAAAAAATCCCCCATTCAAAAAAAGAATGGGAGAAGAGTGATTTCTCTGTGCAAAAGGTCAATCTTTATGAGGCTACATGCAAGTCTTATTTCAGTATATTATATTGGTATCAGTCCGTGAGAAAGTTCAGGATAACCCATTGAAAGTGTGAGGGGAAAGATGCTTGGTGAGGTTTATTCTCAGCTGTTCTATGTTGGCAGAGGCCAAGTCCCCCTTGGCAAAGCAAGGAGATACAAGGTCATGGATTTTACCCCATATTTTGCAGGTAATAAGTCATCGGCCCAGCTGACAGGAGGTGACTCATTTACCCAAGAAATACACCTCAGCTGACACACTCCAGTGCCTGATGTCACCAGCCAACTCACACCTTGCTCACACTCAAGTCCTGCCAAGACCTTGTACCTATTACCTTCACATTCCTGTCTCTCATTGTTCACTCCAACTAAGCAGAGCTGGAGGGAGGAGTACATGGTGGGAGTGGGGGTGATGTTCCCAGACTGTAAAGCAGTAATTCAACAGTCTGATAATCTGTCATGTGAGAGAACCAGGTTCAGCTTCTTCTCCATTAGAAGAGTTGTGAGACTGCACCTTCCCTTATACAAGGAAATGCTTTAGCCCAGACTATAAAGTTGAGATGTCCCTCACTCCCCTTTGCTGAAGAGATTTAGAAATTAATCACACAGATGAAGTAATTGTTGCCATTATTAACAAAAGTTACCAAATAGTTCTAAATCCATAATTACTTCAGTTCTTAAAAACAACTACTCAACTCTTGGCCTCACAATGAAATGATACAACATAAGGATACCTGCTGTAACTGGCAGGTGGCCTCCCACACATGCACTTGTTCAGCAATCACACTTCTTTTTGCTGGAAGGGCTTAGATATTTGCTTTGAAGCTCAGCACGGAGCTAAGGGGAGCAGTTATCCCTAAAAACTGCATGGTCACATATTCTTTTCTCATTTTCTTTAAGTCCCTTTTATAAAATACTCCATCCTCTTGTAAGCTGCTGCTCTAGTAAGCTGCAGCGAGGTTTTTGTGGAAGCATGCTGTGCTTTGAATACAGAGTAAGCTGTGAGGTTGCTGTGTCAGTGTTTGCCTCGTGTGAAGCAGCTCTTATTGCATTTTCAGTTTGCTTCTATTTTCAAAAGCTTAATAACTATGGTAAAAGTGTTGTTGGTTTTGTTTTGTTTTTATATCAAAAAGATGCCACCATTAAGCAAGAAAGCAGTATGTAGTGTCCTAAATAGGAACCTCTGAACTATACAAAGTTTAGTCTAGCTACTCAGTTTAACTTGCTCTCCATCACAGGCTCTGTGAGGGGCTCTATTTACTAGCAGTATTTTCATTTAAGATTCTGAATGTATATTGAAATTATTCCTGGCAGCCTGACTGGAAGAAGAGGCCTTTTAAAAACTGCACTAACACATTAAGACACACATGTGTGTTTTGACAGTTGTAGAGCTATATGATTTAACTTCAAAACTACCTATCCTTCAAGAACCTGAAGGCCCCCTCAAAAGTACTAGGATGTTGCCAGCAATTATTAAAATCCAGAGCCTCAAGTCACAGTAAAACACCTCTGTTCTTCTTAAAATCCATTCTAGAACAAACCCCAACCTCATCAACAATTTGGACAGGTGAAGAATAGTTTAGAAGCAAGGGAGAGGAAGAGCACCTTCTGGCAGGATTTAAACCTCACACAAAACACCTGACAGCCCCAGCAGTGCTAAAAGCCCCTCTGAGAACAAGGCAAGACAGGCAGAAGAACAGAGGACACCTTGCAAATGTCCAAAATAGGCAGCTCCACTACAGTGGAAGGCTGAGTACAGATAGCTTCTCAGATGGATCCCAGCTCACAGTCTGGAAGCCCTGCAACAATGCCTCCAGAGGAGTGCAGTGTGAGAAGGAGAAGTATATTTGCCTCCCTGAAAAATACAGTGTTTCTTGGCCCAGATGCCCCTTAGAAAGAGATGCAGTGTTCCTTGGCAGCCCAGGGAAAAGAGAGAGAAATAACAGGACATGGAGATTAGGAGCCACCCTGGAAAATCCTAAAGACCGTATTCTAAATCACAAGAGTATAAACCCATTGTGTGCAGAAACACAAATTAATTTGGTTAACAGCTTCTCTGCTGCACTGCCCCCCTCCTCACAGAATTTGGTAGATACTCACTTGCAGGGCAGGGTGCTGGGGCAGGAATGGTAGAAGAGATGCAAAATTCACAAACCTGGAAGCATTTGCAAGTTCAGGGAGAAACTTGAGGTGTGTGGATGGTGTTGCTTGATCCTCAAACTTACCACTGACTTACTATAAGCAATTTATCCTCAGTGAAGCCTTCTCTGGCTACCAGCAATGCTACAGCAAGATGAGATGCAATAGAAAATTCTGTCTGTTAAAGAATATTTTTTTAAAGGGATTAAGAAAGAAACTGTAATGCCCAAACAATTTGTTCAGTCTTTTCTTGGTCAGAATGTGAGTGGTTTAGCTGAATTAGAGCTGTGGGGTTTGTCCTTCAGTGCTGCTCTGAAAAATTCTTATCAAGAACTGAACCTTACCATTTGTATTGGCCCAGTTCCTCCTGCTTTTCAGAAAGCAGTAATTGCACACAGCTTGCTTTACTTTGCTTCAGCTCTCCCCTGGGAACCAACACTTCTCATTTCAGTGAACAGAGCTGAAGCTGAGAAAATGAAGCCCATTGTTACTTGAGCTTAAGAGGTAAAAAACATTTGGAAATTTTATAAATTTGGCTTAGTCCACTGGGACTAGCTGAGCTACAGGCTTATGTTTTGATAATATGGAAAAATATTCTCGCACAACTGCAAGAGCACCACCCTTCTCCAAACACCTTTGACCATTGAGCAGACCTCTTTGGCAGCTCCCTTACAATTACAGTCCATCTCAGGCACTGGGTATACCATGTACCCTGATTTCCCCTACACGTTCAATTCAGACCTAGCATAAATGAGCCATAATTGCATCTCAGATGGGAAATAAGACTTCTAACAAGCAGAGCAGAGAGGATCTGAAACAGTCATGTCATTGGAGGAATGAATGCAAATAGTTTATTTTTAAGGCAGTGCTTGATCTAGCATTCCTTAGCATTAGAGTGAATAGCTGTCCACACAACCATGAGGTTACTGCTCACAGCATCCCTTCTAGGCCCGTGGTGTACTAAAGAACTTGCATGAAGCTAGTAAGCCACTGGGCTAATGCTCTGTGCTCTGAGCTAACTAGCACTCACTGCAGCTGCATCTCCATTTCCTAACAACCAGCTTTGCACATACTAGAGAGCTGGAATACACAGATCTTAATCCAATGGAAAGATGTGCATCTCAGAGACTACAGAATTTAGCAAGATATGCTGGCAAATCTGTCTTCTGTTTGCCAGAGAGCCATCATATAACTTCTGGTGCAAACCTTCTTGTTTGTATAAGCTAAGCTACCTTGAAGCTGTGGGACACCCCCCTCTTCCCTTCCTGTTAAAAAGACATCAGCTGACCCTTCTCTCTTTGCAGTCTCTGCCACCCACACCTCTCATTTGCATACAACAGGTTATGATCCTGTGAGACTTGCTCAGGCGAAGGGCAGTGTGGGACAACCATCTTCACAGACCAGGCCATGCTATACTTCATCTAAGTACAGGTTTTGGGTGGCCTGAAGCCTCCTAAGTTGAGTCCCTCTTTTCCATATCCTTTCCTACTTGGGAAACTGCAATAAGGAGTTTCCTCCCCAAAAAAGCACAATGAGACCAGAGGTATTCCTCATTAAGGTCCTAGATCCTGTAAAAGAAATCCTCTAATCAGAAGCTGATTTAAGATATAGGACTGGTTTTAAAGTATTCCAAATGCTTGATACTTACCCTCCTGGCTTGGTGTGAACCTACCACACAAATAAATGATATTAGCAAAACCTAAAGGTGTCTTCAGTGCATTTGGATATAGAGTTTTAAAACTCATAACTGTTTCTCACATTACTGTAGGTCATTCATCACTCACATTATGCTCCTACACAGAGTACCCAGCACTTGGGATCCACCTCTCTAGAGACTGATCCACCAAAGTTTTCAGATGCTCTATTCCACCTCATAAATACTCAATAAGACGTACAAAAATGTTTAGGAACTTTAACATGTATCACAGCTGAACCAAAGGGATCCACACCTTTATTAGCTCTAGAAATGGCAAGGAAATAGTAATCATACCAGCACAAGGAAAATGTTGAAAGTAGGCCCTATCATGGCATTTCTACTTCTACTGCAGGAAGGCAACATTTTGAAAGCTTTTTACAATTGTAAGGGATTGGATTTTTCAAAAAGCCGCTCAGGAAATATGTACTGCCAAGAAAGTCCTAACTTTGGGATTTTACAAAACATTTATCTGCACATGGTGAAGTTTGGATTTCTGACAGCTCATACATCAGGCAATTCTAAGCCTAGAGGTCTGTCTTGTAAGAATTGTTTTTATTCCCTTTTTTGGCCTTACTATTTGGCTTCTTACTCTAGATCTGTGATTTTAAACAAGCCTTTCTTTCAAAACAAGACATATTTCCTGCTGGAATTTAAACAACAGTCCTACAGCGCTACATGAATTATCCTCTTAGACAAATGTCAAAATATATAGCAACTCAAAACAAAATAGTGTCTACTGTCTTCAGTTCAGACTTACAAACAATAAACTCCCAGAAGCTTATGTAAAAGAACCTGATTGTGTATTTTACGTGAAATAGCAGAAATACTTCGGCACCAGAGCACTAGCATAGAGCGTAAAAGTATACTTGTCTTGTTATTTATAGAGATCAGGCAAATGGGCAAACCTGGATGAAAGCAAAAGGTTTATTTTCTATGGAAAATTCTGAAAGGCTGAAATAATTCTCTTAAGATGTCTTAAACTAAAGTGACTTTAAAACATATACATGGGTAGTTTTGTCAAAAATGAAAATGTTTGGCTTTTTGAAATGTTTAGGTCCTTCCCAAAGAAATAAGACATAAATCTCAGCAAAACAGTTGGTCACTAAAATTTGGCTTTCATCTCTTTTCTTCACCTTCACTTATTTTGTGAGAAGGACACCTATGAGAAAAGTCAAACTTCAGTATCTGGTGATTTGCATTACTCTTCCATGTTTCCTATAGCTTCAAGAAAGTATAAAATGTGGGATTAAAATTATGTTACCGAGCATGTACATTCATCCTGAAACCATTGAGATTTAGGTAGAAATTCAAGAAAATGTCTTTTGGTATATAAATCAGAGCTGTATATGTGAGGAAGTAAAAGTACTAAGCTTGCCCACTGGCTTCTGTGAGTGGCTCAATATTTTTTAAAGTCTGGCTTCTCTTTTGTGATCCTGAATTTTGACACAGAGTTTTAAATATCCAGGCTTTAATTTCTGTGGCCATAAAAGTTTGTACATTTCATTTTCATTGTGAAGGTTTTGTATAGCTTTAAACACACAGAAAATGATATTTTCAATGTCACCACAGAATATTGTAGAAATTGAAGTTATATTTACCTTTTGCAGACAGTGTAACCTCTGAGTATCATCACTGAAGATAAAGCTCTTCACAGTGAATTTCAGTGTAGCTACAAGCATAGCTTGGTCTACTCTCTCTTCAGTGGGTTGCAAAATGGCCCTATACTACATCTTCCCTGTAGCACACTTGTAATTACTTTCTGGCCCTGATTTTGTCCTTTGAAACTAAGCAGATGGTCCTGCCACCCCACTGTCCCCTCCTCCATGAAAGACTGGTGTTGGCAAGTGAATCCTTTGTAGATGGAACCCAGGAGAGGCACTCACAGTGACAGCTGTGGGACCAGCTAACCCTTGACTAATGGGGCATTTGTGATGGCTGTGGTTTCTGAAGACATTGACAGTCTTGGAACCACACTGACAGCCCTGGAGGGAGGTCTGGTATTTCACACACACTGTCTAGTACATAATTTTTACATTTGGGGGTTATGCTTGGATGCACATGAGCTAGGCTTTCCACAACCATATTTTGAACCTTCCTAGTGCTTGGCAGTGCAGGTGCACTTTCTCTCTATTCCTTAAAAAGAACCAAAACCAAAACACCAGGCTTGGGAGGCCAAAAGCAACGAAGCCAAAGTTTTGAGAAGTGACTATTAAATTGATGTTCTGGGATACAGTAATTTTGAGATAACAAAGTTTATGATCCTCACTCTTTCTTCTTGCTGCCAGGTCTCTGAACTGATGTCCAAGAGCCAAGTCCTTCTGTCTGGCCACCTGTCATGAGGTTCTGCAGACTGAGTGGTGGCCTCAGAAGAACTTGTTCACCATCACTGGTTTTGCAGATTTGCCACATGGAGCTGGTTAGAGTTTGGGAGTCAGTGGTTTGCAAAAGAGCTGCTGGCAATCACTAGCAGCAAAGTGCACTTCTGTTCAGCAGACTCAGCAGGTAGGACAGACGGCACCTCTATCAAATTAGAAAACATTGTTTTAAAACAGGCAATACCTCAGAGAAGGACCCATATTTTAGGCTTTGTGTAAGGGCATTTTGACACGTGATAGAGAGAAAACCTGGAGGTCTCTCATCTATAAGCAACCTGTTCCAGCTGTTGCTGAGTCTCATTTCCTGAGCTCAGGGACCTAACATTTGACACCTACTAGACCATTTTTAGTCTTGTACCAGAAACTGAGATAATGGCCTAATTATAACAGGAAGCATGACCTCTGAAATCCTGCCCATGTGTAAACACCCATCCTGACCCAGTTTGTACAACTGATGCAGCACGGCTGTGCAGAGCCGCCACATGAAACTTCATACACTTAAAATACTGTTTCTGTATAGAGTCAATCAGTAGTTGAAGGAAGGCCTGTCTCATCTCTCACCTGCCAGCCACTTGGCTTGGGGTGCTAGTCAAGTGAGCTCTCCTAATTCATCAGATACCAAGCCAACAAAATAATCTCTTTCTTAACAAGATCTACGCTTAGACTAAACATATTTTGCAAGGTATTCTTCAATGCATTATATCTGTTATTTATCAAATGCTATTCCGTTGGCTTACTTTATCTTCATGCTTTTCTGCTGCCCACCCATAACTCCTGGCACTTTAAAGTTATTAGCATCTCCTGCACTTCTCTACAATAATGAGTGAGCTTTCAGAACAAGTGTTCAGTTAATCATCTTTCCAGTGCTATTCTTTCAGTTTCTATCCTTCCACACAGACCAGTATGCAGCCTACCCAACTACTACTTAACATTCAAGGGAGCAGGAGTAGGGAATTAAAGGGTTTTACTCAGACTTACTGGAAAATAAGACAGGGCAATTTTTTTTTGCTTATATGATGCATTTTTCTGCAATTTTTGTGATATTCAGGTGTCCTTCTCTAAAAGCTGTGAAAACTACAATTATCCAGACTCTTCCAAAATATTCTAGCATTAGAAGATAGGGATGAGAGGTGTATGCCAAGTGATTTGTTTTTATGGTCTTTGAGCCGCATATAGCATCTCCATACTCAAACCAAGAAGAGCTTTCTTTAATGTTTTTAGGTTTGAACAGAATTTCTGAAATCAAATTTCAGCTCTGAACTTGCTTAGACAGTCCTAATGGCTTGGCACCTCTTCCCAAGCTTGTTATGTGCTCTACTTTTGGTGAAGGAGAGTTGATAAGCATAATTAAGTGCTTATAACAAAGAATCCAGAGCATAGGTCCCTAAACAGGCACCTTCTTACTGCTCAGAAAAAAGATGGATTACCTGACATACACACAAACTGCACTGCTAACATTTATCCTGCCGGTTTTGCACCATCCTCAAGGGGACACGCAGATGCTCTTGAACCCAGCCTACACCTAACCTGAGTCACTCCAGACACAGTTCTTCTTGGCAGGAAGCAGAACAAACAAAGTAAAAAAAGCACAGTACAATTGGCTTTATTTTATTTGGAAAAATATGATCTAAGGTTGATGAAAAGGCAGAAAGTTGCTCAACCTATTGTTAAAAAACAAATAAAGTGGATATAAGGATGTTTCCTGGAAGGGACAGGAGATCCATGTACATGTGGATCATGAAAGTATTTGGGAGAGCAGATGAGAGAACAAAAGCACTGAATGGGTGAGATGATCAAGTAAGCAGTACACATTATGAATGCTGAGGTATTTCCTGAGTATTCACATCCTGAGTAATGAGACAACTGAGGCCCCTGGATGGACAAGAGCCATAGCTCAGTAGGTCATAGCACAGCAGGATGCCCAGGCCTGGAAAACTGCACAGTTTGATTTTCCCAAAAATGAGATGTACCATCACTTGGACTTGCAGTAGAAGACACCAAGACATCAACAGCAATTCACTTGTGAATAGTTTAGATAAATAAACTGGCTTAAAGGGAGGGAAAGTGGAAACAGTAGCTGATGGGGAAAGACAGACACGTCTCCCTTGTTTTTGGTTTCTATAACACTGCTATAAAATGGCTAAGACTTTGGGATACAGCCCAGGACTGTGATTCCTCTTGGTTGGTAAGTTATAATTGACACACACAGAGTACTTCAAAGTACAACAATAATCTCATTTTAATGTCAATGGGTAAGGGATGGAGAGGCAGAAGCAGATAAAGCAATTCAGTTTCTAACTACAGGAGTGTCTTAAGACGATAAACTCTGCCTAAGATTTCCCTTTTGACTGTGAACATTTTCCCATGGCAAGAAGCTTGCTGAGAGCCACCACACTTGCCACCTTTGGGAGGAGGCATTCTGGAGCTCTTTCACAGGCACCCAGGGCTATTTGTTCATATGTGGCCAGGTGAGGCAGCAGAGATCTCCCATCTGACACAGAAACATGGCCCAGTCACATCTTTTCTTATCATAACTAAACTGTGCTTCCTTATGAGCACAACTCTCTTCTGACTAATACAATGGGTAGGAGCCAGCCAGTCAATGCAGCCAAAAATTTGTTACTGGCTACTGCTGGCTTCAGGGAAAGGGCAGTGGTGGGCTTCAGTATGTGAGGGGTGTGCTACAGTTTTGTTATCAATTGATCCTGAAACATGTAGCTCTTCCACCACTCCAGAGGTAAGATGTGCTCTAAACAGTCTATTTCAGAAGGCAGTGAAACACTGTGGGATACCTTTCACTGCTATTGTAGTTAACTGCTAAGGAGCAAAGCTCTGAGGTGGCAAGTTTGAGTTGCAATGGCAGCTGTACTCCTTGAGCCCTCATGGGAGACACTCTACCAGCTCTTCCTTGGCTTCTACCACTCCAGAGGCCTCACTTTCTTAGCAGGAAATCACTTTTACTTTGCCAGTTTCCAGAGTCTGTTACTCTTCTCTACCGCACCAGCTGTACCCTCCATGATGCCAACACACAAGTGAAAGCTAGCTTCTCTTTCTCTTGTCATTTATTGATTGTGTATCCATCTGATGGAAAGATAAGCTCTACACCTGGGAGAGCTGCCTGAAACCCACAGCAGTGTCTCACTCACATGCACATGTGGCTGCAGGTTGGCTCTCACTGGAGGCTGCTGGTGGTAATTCCTTCCATCTTTTTGTTTACAGCTGTTTCTGCATTTTGCGTAACAGTCTGCATTAGCAACTACTGCTTGGGATTCTCAACATGTGTCTGATTTAAGAAGGCAGATGCCAATGCAAAAGAAGCCAGAAGTGGCAGCAGATACTGTTGGCACTATGTGTACATAATGAGAGTGAGAATCAGTGCTGCTTCTTCTGCTGTGCAGAAAAAAATTTGCATGGGTAAATCCAAAGTACTAATCAAAGAACAAGAGAGACTGGATTTTCTTCTGGACTGATGAGGAACTATCGTACTATACTGAAGTCTCCCTTATGTCTCCCTCTGTTTCATGAGAATGCTTAGAGCTTGGCTACATTCAAATGCTACAGGAAGCCTTAGACCAGCTTATAGTTCTCCCACATGGCTCTTTATTAGGGGACTTGCACTGAAATGCTTGTGATTTCTGGCTTCTCGCTTATACCCCACTTGAAAGCTTCTTAATTACAAAATTCTTCTCTCTGAAGACTTGAGTTTTGCTGCATTTGAAAAGAATGCAAAATAATCATGTATCAAGAAGGGAAGGACTGGTCATTAGACTCTTGGCCCCTGAAGAAGATCATTCTGTCCAAGGTATTTTATACAGTTTTGGGTTTGGTGTAAGCAGCTGTCTCAGAAATCCTACTGGGAAGAGATAACAAGGCAGGGAGTCAGCATGAGATGCTGTTGATGAAATCAGCATTAAGAGAGGCTGAAAAGCAAAACTGTGCACTACCAGCTTGGTCCTCCTGACCCCATACCCTTAGGATATAAAACTATCTGCAGAAGTGGAGAGATTTCTCTATAGCTTGGACCTCTGCTCAGTTCCTGCTACGGGCATCCCTCAGAGCCATTGTCACCAGATGTGGCTCCCATCCGCTGTCACTGCAAAGAAAGACATATCTCCCAAGAGGGTAATGTGAAGATAGGAATTACAATTTCTTTCCTACACATCCACACAGTTCTGGTGACAAAGGCAACCAAGATCAGAAGAGGGAGGCTATCATTAATGCTCAGTGTGAAAACAGACAGACCTAATTGTTCCTACTCTAGCTGATGCCTTAGAAAAATTAGACCCACCAAAGAATTCCTTCTTCTATAGTGAAAACTGAGAAGTCTCTTGGGTGACCTTTTTTCCCCCCTCAAATAAAAGTCAGAATTTAAAACATAAAGCCATGATTTTCCTACACTTACTGTGAAGATCTTTCTGGGATTTTCAAGGAACCCTGTCTTACAATTCTCTCCTTTACAGTGAGAAATTTAACAATTCCCAGGATAATGAAAACAGAAGGAATTTGCCGAGTTGTATCATATCCAAATGATAATGGAGTCATTTCAATTCAAGAGAGTCAATTTTTCCATTTTAGTATTCTCTTTAGGACACCCCACCCTTTTCTACAGACTTGCCAAAATCTCATTCCTTCCATCTGAGCTGCTCCAAGAAAAAAATGGAAGTAACTATTTTCCTCAGCAAAAGCTGACTCGGTAGAAAACATTATCCTTTCCAACATAGTACACAGCATGCTATCTTATCAGGAGCTGGATGGAAATGTCTTAGAGGCATTTTCTTTGTTCAGTACAGCTACAGGGAGCTTTAAGACTGTTCAATCACTGACAGGCTGTTTCTTTTCAGAGGGATTTCACTATCTGCCTTCCATTTGATCCCACACTGCTTAATATGTGGATATTTCTGCACGTCAAACTAACATATCTAGACAATGATGGTTCTGTCTCTAGGAACTGTGATGGTGGTTAGACGAAAAAACTAGTAATGAATTTTATTCCACTGTTGCAACTGTGTGTGCAACTAAATGCAGAAAGCAGGGCCCATTCTGAAAGTACTCCTAAAACTACCATTAGCTCTGGCACCTTCTTTAGAAACACATCAGGCTATTAAACCCCAGATTGCTTCTTTTCAGGCAAGCTGAGGTGATCACTACAAAGATTAATACGTGTATTTGGAGAAAGCCGATTCCAGGTCAATCTGTATAACCAGATCTTTGGAAATAGATTTTAGTTGTGGAGCCTTTCCCTTCTCTCTTCTGCAAGGTCTGTAGAAGCAACATGGGCAGTGCCTGGCTATGAACACTTGAGCAGCCTGAGGCACAGTGCCTCCATTCTCATCTTCTTCAAGATACGTATCAAAATGTGGAGCCTGACTGTGTGCAGAGTTATATCATTTGTCCACATACTGCTGTAGGAGCCTTTACTGCCTTTCCAAGGACAAAGTTGATGGTGGCCAGAGAGCAAGCTCATCAGCTACCTTGGATGTCTAAGACATGTTAAACAAATTAGCATGTCTGATATCTGTCACTGCAGAAATTGTCTGAATAAATAGCCTGCTTCTCACATGTACAAAGCAGTGCACTCCTGCTTTGAGCATCAGCTGGAACCTTGAGACACAGGGACCTCAGAAAATTAGGGCATTTAAGGGGACTCAGAGAGCAGTAAAAAATATTTGCAAAGAGCAGCCAAGACTCCAACACTTACTCAGTATGGGCAATGTTGAGGCTTGTTCAGCTTCCTATAAACATTAACACATTAACAGTGTTAAAAAATATCTAGGAGGGCTTTTTGCTTGGTTTGTTTTCAGAAAGAAGGAGAAAGAGAGGAGGATGAATACTTGTTGGTGCTTGTTTTCAGCATACTAACTGAACCAATTTCAGTAAAATTCCTCATTATCTAAACAAGTGAGACTAGAGATACTGTCAACTCACAGAATTTGTCAGGACCCACCTTAAAAATGGCAAGTCTTTGGCTAAGCCTCTTACTCAAGCTGCCTTAAATGTATATTCTGCAGTTTGTGTTTGGTAAGCTAAAAATATGTGCCATTCTGAAATGAACATTCATTCTGTGATAGGTAAAGAGAGATTAATGTTTCTACACAAGAGATTTGTACCCAGATACAGAAGTGTGTCTGCTGTGGATTGCCATGCTGTCCCCCACTGTCATGTGCAATCCCTGCATAACATGTTTCTTGAGCCCTTACCCACATAAGCACACACTTTATAATGCTACAACCAAGCAACAGCCTACGTAAGAAGAGCAAGAACATGGGTTAGTTGCAATACTGGCACATTTGCTCTTGAATCTCCGTTTCTCTGAACCCCTGTAAAACAGACTAAGGCCTTAACTTTGCCAGGCTGTCTCTATGATCCAGATCCACTCCTGCCTGCACCCCCTCCTCTGCTGCAGTTTGGCTGGCATCTCTGTCCCCTGGACCAAATGGGTCACACACATTCCTTTTGGGAGCAGCAGTCATCTGTTCTTCTCCTCCCAGCTACTGAAATCTCCTCCTGGTTCCAAAGCCGTGATAAATTCAGGCTGCCCTACATGGTCTGTGATTTTGTGATTTACATATCATATGGCTGCTCTTCACACACGAATGACTTTCATTTTACATTCAGCAAAATTCATAGGTTAAACCATGCCCTTTTCTTCCACGAAGGGGGAAACAGATATGAGTACTCAGCAAATGAGAGGAGTGGGAGAAGAGGTTGAGGGAGGGGGAAAGAGGAAAGGCTTTACCATTCTTCTCTCATGCTGAGGTATCTGCCTGATGTATGAAGTTATCCAGCCCTGAGAAAAATTAGGAGAGACTGTTAATAAATTTTATTCTGCTGTTGCACATTTTGTGTCCAATTTAACTAATGCACAAAGCAAGACTCACTATAGAAAGTACTTTTAAAACTGCCATTAGGTCTAGTATCTTCACAAGAAATGTGTCTGCCTACTAAGTCTCAGGCCTCTTCCCTTCAGGGAAGCTGAGACACAAGGAATAATAAATTTTTTGGAAGAAGGCATTTTCTTGGTCATAGGCTGATGACCCTGGTTATCTGGTCTTGTTGGTCCACTGGGAACAAGATATGTTCGGGACAAGCATTAAAAACCAATATTTTTTCCCCTTTTTTAGTAAAATAGGTGACTATCTTACAGTTATCAGCACAGCCTAAAGGCATAAAAGGATGTTTAACAGCCTGGTATCTTCCCTCAGGCATCCCTTTAGGATTTGCCTGGCTGATGATGTGCACAGTTGGACAAGCCCTGCTCTGCCAGCTCACCCCCAGCCACCTCTACCTACCCTGCTCACAAGCCTTTCCAAGCCTGAAGTGCCAATATAAACACTGAGATAAGCACTTGCCTTGCTTCTGCTGGTGTTTCAAAGAGGAACGAAACATCATGCCATGAATTACAACAAGCCAGAATTCATTGTTTTTTCAGCTTTTTTTTTTTTTTTTTTTTTTTTTAATAAAAAGTGAAAAAGTGGTTCTTCATTTCAGGAAAGCATCTGGAAACATTGTTTGCAAATAAATTGCTTTTAGACTAAACTTTGAATGACAAGCTTCTGAATGAAGTGAGTTCTTCTAGCAATTTGTAAGAGAACTGCTAGCAAATAGTAAAATACACGGTTCGGCTATAATTAGAGCAGCAGACTTAAACAATAAAGTTAGAAGTGTTTGGGCTATACCTGACTTAATTTAGAAGGAAATTCTATGAGAAAAAATTGTTTCAGTATGAGGATGAGGGAGTGAGTACTGATAAACCCATGCTACAATCAATATAACAGTATCTGCACCGCCTTGCCAAACAGAAAATTCAACCCCAAATGGAAAGGAGCTTGTAGTTGCTCAAGCCTGCGTTAATGCTAGTGAAGTTAAATCAGACAGACAGATGCTACATATATGAGCAGCAGTATCTAAAACTCCAAGCTTCTGCTGGACAACAGCCACAAGCCAATCAGACCTGCTGAGCTATTCCTAAAATGCCATTTACTATTAGGATATCGGTGCCATTGTGATGTTAGAGGATGATCAATTCAGGCTTTGGTTATCAACAGAGAGTGCCATTATACCAAATTCTTGGACCAAAGCAAAATCTATAACACATAACGGGAACATAGTTACTTGTGTCACTGTGGAGGTTCATTTAAATCTTGTGTGTGGGAAGACTCTGCATCCTTTCAAATCAAGACATTACTCATGACTGTTTTCCTTCCAAGTAGTTCATCTGTATGAACCACCTCTGATAAGTGTTCTTGCTGTCTTGCATTCATGTGCTGTCTCCCCCATAAAGGTTTTTACCAACAGATTTTAAGAGGAAATGTTTTTCAGTGATGCACAGTGCAGCGTTCTGGGGCTGCCTGATCCTATGGGCTCGATTCCCCCTTGGCATTTGCCTGGCTGGAGGCAGATGGCAGTGGGGGTCTCCAGCAGCCGGTGAGCAGATGACAGGCTCCAGGTGCACTGTCTGCTCCAGCATGCTGCAAAGCAGCCAAACTGAGCTCCTCGGGGCCAGTCCTCCCGTGGCATTCTGAGGATCGCTCTAAATCTGGGAAGGACTGTAGCTGGCCGTGATGTGTCTGCAGTCTTAGAAAGCTGATTAATATTTTCTTTGGGAGTGAGACTCCAAGGTAGTCACTCCCAGCAACCTATCATATTATTTTTTAAAGGCTTCAGCATCAGATATCAGCAGCATACAATCTTACATTAACCAAATTTTATATTTGATATTTACAGAAGCAATGAAATTAAAAGATGCCATAGCCACTTCAAATTGTAGGAGGTGCCAAGCCATGAACTCTATTTTGTGCTGGTTTATATCCCAAACTGTGTCAAATCACAGGACCATTAGATATGTAAGAGCAGGGATGACCCCACTCTGGAGAGGCATGGGAATTTGTTGCAACAAAGGGATTTTAAATTTAAGTTTCCCAGAAGTTTTGGGATTGTGAAGATTAAATGTTGCTTTGGAATCATCTGTTGTCTGAGGCGTTCAGTCCAGTGCCTTGAAGAGACACCACATGCTGCTTGTTCCCTGTGGCAAACCTTTCACACTCAGCAGCTTGGAGAAAAAACAGAATACATTTGCTGGAAGCTCACACATAGATTAATTCTTGGCCAGAGTTAAAGGAAAATAAAAACAATCATTTCATGGATAAAATGTTAAACCATTGAAAAGGGTGACTTCTAATAAAACGGGTGATTTGATCCATATCAGCAAATTGCCCATAGCTGGACCATAAAATTGTCATGGCAAATCATCCAGAGTGAAGATTTCAGTCTCTGGGTCAAAAGCATTGGTGTTTCCCATCACCCTCAGAGGCACAATGCATAGCTCAGAGTCTGTGGTAATAGAAGGATCAATCCCTTTCAGGTGAGGTCCTAAAGCACCTCAGCCTGTCTTCCACAGGGGAAAGGGAGACAGAACCCACTCACAAACAACTGCTAGTGAGGAATGCAGTCTGAGATACCCTGCTGAGAAAGTGGTTTGTTTGCACAATAGTCTTATGAAAGATGGCCTACTATATAGCTTGGGGATTTCATTGTTGGTCTTCTAGAGCCAGTGGGGATTTAACCTTTAGGTCCTCAGATGCTCCCTAGTGCAGCAATCTTTGTCCTCAGTAACCTTACTAGCCACCACACTTCTCAGCCAACAAACATTTGGAAATTCCAGGCTGATTTCTCAAGACCTCCTAAAAAGTAACTGAAGCAATATCCCCAAGTCAAAGATAATCACGAATGCCTTCCTGCTTGCAGAAAGGAGCTTTAAAACTTAGTCACACAATAGCTCATGTAACTCTGCTACTGGTGGGAGCAGTGGGAAGGGATAGTGAACCAAAGTAGCGGTTTATTGTGGAAGGGAAGAGAAACCATTGAAATCCATCCCAGAAAATTTGTGCTGTCTGAGTGGGGTCCTATGCACGAACAGACTCCCACCGTTAAGCTCTGGGGTGACAAACACTTTAACCGCAGGCAGATGAGGAAAAAGTGCTAGACTGGACCTTTCTGCCTATTGGTCTGTGAGGTGAGATACTACACTGTGTCAGGAATGTGCTCAACTTGGCTCCCCTGGGTTCATTGAGAAGAGATGAATCCACACTGTAAATCTGAGTTCATCCCAGACAAGATGACTTAACTCCTCTAGAGCTTGCTGGTATTTCTGCTTTTTGTCTACCAGAGAGCATCAGCCTTTCAAACTCTAGGCAGAAGCTTTACAGAGTCTCAGCAATATTTCCTATTTTTCACTAGTAAATTCAAAAGTATCTTCCCACATGTCTTTGTGCAAGTAGAACCAAGTATTAAGTTGCTCATCCTTCCGGCTCTGCTCTTACACAGCTGAACATGTGTTGTTGTTGCAGATCCAAACACCACTTCAACACGTACATGCTTCCCAGATTCAAAAACCATTCATAGTGGGGCTCAGGACAGGCCTGTGGAAGCTTGCCAATGCTCAGGTAAAATTTAAATGAATTGAGTAATGTTTCTTTGGGGTACTTTGGATGGTTTTGATTAGAACTGCTTAAGCTAAAAGGAATCTTTCCTTTAACTCTTGTGCACTGCTGCTTCCTCGGGAAAGATTTAGAATGAATTTTTCAGATACAGATGCTTATGTTTGTATTGGAGTGTTACACATTTCTACATGGTTAAGAGGTGCAGATGTAGCTGGCATTATTTTAATTCTCCAAGCTGTTAAATACATCAAGCTCCAGACAAAAATAAAAAAAAAAGATTGGTACTTTTCAACTCCTGTGTAAAAATAATTAGATGTCATAATCGTGAGAAAGAAGTTGAGGCCACATCCAAGTCTGACTTTATGCTGCAAATTATACTTGAAACATCGTGGTGTTGGGATCCTTATGATGGGCTCATTCCTGCTAGGCAAAGGGCTGACTGCAAAGGTCATTTCTGCCAGGAGCTGGCAGACCTCCCAAGTGGCCTTGCTGGCCAGCTTTGAGGAACTAAATTGCACCAAGGGAAAAGTTGGGGAGATGAGGAAGGATGGCTGTTGTGGCAGAGCTGCTAAGCAAGAAACCTCAAAACTATCAAATCCAGACAGCCAAAGTGGCAGAATCTGTTCAAAATGGCATTGATTTAGGAAGGGACATAAAAGTAAAATAACATTTCTTTCTGACTATCATACATGTAAGGTCTACTTCTTCTGGAAAAGATTTGTCTGTTCACCCAGTCTAGAATTCAGCCCTTGTTTTGAAATGCAAACTAGAGGTGTTTTCTCTGCTTCCAGAAATATTTTGCATGGTCCAGAATTCAAGAAATCCTGTTATACCACACTTAGAAGATGAGTGTCTGTCTGATATTTAGAAAGCAGAATTAACAGAAGTCATATCAGTCAGAGGTATTTTAAAGCAAAATTAGCAGCATGGAATCCTGTGGAGTGACCTGACAGGGCAGCATGTGTTTGCTTTACAGCTTGACCTTCTGGCACTAGAAGTTTAAACAAATTCAGAGATTTTCACTGGCCTTGGTACTTGGCTTCTCTTATCCTATGCCACTTCTCACAAACTGTGCAAAATAATTACATAAGCATGGAAAACTGCAATTTTTCTTCCCTGTGAGTTTTTCCCATGATATGAGTCTACTATGTGCCTAAAAACCAACGGGAAATAAAAGTTATTTTAAGTAAGACTGTATTTTTTTTTCTGTTCAGGGCAAATCAACTATCAGTCAGAAAAAACCAAGAGCATATAAAGTGAGTTTCTCCTGAACTCGTTTTTACCATAATCACACATGTGACTGTAGGGAATTGCCAAAACTAGGCGGGTAAATAAATGTGCAGAGCTTTCAGAAGACAGTGCAAAACCAAGGCATAAAGAACAAGGAGATTAGGGACACAGTAACAACTCTCCTGAGAGACTTATTAATGAAGGTGATAGGATTAAAGCTAAGAGGACAAAGAATCTTAATGCTTACTTTTCACTCTCCTTCTCCCCCAGACTTCTCCAGTGAAGGTTTTTGAAAGTTTGAACATACTCAAACCTAAGGGGACAGAATTAGGAGTCTGATCTGGCATCCTGTTTCAGAGACTCTCTATGATCTATGGGGCTGACATGACTGCTGTCACACATTACATCTTACAGTAATATTATTGCAGCTGTGAAGAAATCCCAGTGTCTGTATTTCTGGATGACTACATAAGGACATCATGCCCTGGATATAACCTTTTGGTATGGTATGTAGTAAACTGTAAATCTACCATGACAATCAGGAACAGAACTTCAAATCAAGAAGTGTTGGTTTTAATTGCTCAACACCCAATGATACTGAAAGGAATGTGGCTGTCAAAGCAGAATATAAAGCTCTGAAAACATGCCAGTCCTCAAGTCCTTACTATGTCAAAATCATCCTGTTATACTGAATTCAACATTGGCATGGATGACCAAAACTATTTAGGCACACAAATACAACTGTAATTTAACCTGAGTGATGACTGCAGTCTAGCCCATAGGATTTCCATTAAAATGTATTCAAAAGATAGCTCTTATCTCTTCCTCTCTTTAGTAGCAAAGCTAGACATGACAGTTAAAAAATGCATTTACTAAAATGTTCTCAGATACAGTTATAATCTAGTTTCCTAGGCTATGCAATTAGCAGAAAAAAAAATGGTCTTTAATTTTTACTATTATCTTTTGACCTTCTCTGGGCACCACATTTATCACAAACACTGTTCTGAATGAGACAGAGACACTGTTGGAGTACTTCTGGTGAATAGTTAACAACAATACCAAGAACTAGCACTTACAGGGATTTTACCACCCCCCCCCCCCCATTAGCTCACAGATTGATTTTCTTCTTCTGCCTTGACTTTTTTCCTTTAATAAATATTAACAATTTTGAGCCACTGGGAAAGCTGATTAGAAAAAAAATCTGTATCCCTTAATGACAGCTCTGTTAGAATTGATAACCTCTCAGAGTACAATTAGGCAAGCTTCAGACAAGTAATGAATAACTAGGGAAGCTGAGAAGACCTTTTTTTCTCCCCACAAAGTGTTCATACACACACAAACACACAGAGTAAAAAGTTCATTGCTTATATCTGCTGCCTTTCTCATAAATGTAATTAAATATTTCCCTCATTTGCCCCTGAGAAAAATTACATTCTCAGGCAGAAACAGCAAAGAAGAAAAGCATGGTTGTACTCTTATAGCTTTTAAATGCCTGTTATGTGAGCATCTAAAAAAGCAGTATCTAGAAAGGGTTTGGGGTTTTTTTTTCCACCATATTTCTGGCACCATCGCTCTGGTGCGTCACTGCCACTCATCTGCTAAGACAGATACACAATGTGCCACACACTTTGCATGTCTCAAATGAAGGGCTCTGCTGGGCAACCACGATGCAGAGTGCCCAGCACATCTATCCCATGCTCCCAGGAGAGGACAAGTGATACAACTGAGTTTTTAGATTCAGAGATCAAATTTCATCACTCGTTATAAGCTACACAGAGAGCTGCTCCCTATTGTGTAATTCATCAATTACAATAATAGTTCATTGAATTATGATAATAGTTCCTGACCCTATTCTCCACGCCCTCCTCCTTTTTTTTTTTAACAGCTAGAGAGTCTACCTATCAGCAGTTTCAGAGGTGTATTATTCTTCAAAATGAGGTTCAACACCTAAGATAGAAAGCTGTTTTTCTTTTTTAATTAAATCTGGCTGACATTTACATAGTTGTTTCTCAGATCTACAAGTAAAACAAGAGAAGTAGCTTTGTTATTTCAGTCTGCTTTTATAATTTTTCTAGGCCAGCTTGAATTAAAAAATGAACAGGAAGCCCATATGCTGGGCTTTGCAAATTAAAAAGCCCTTTGAACAGCTAAAATGGCAGACTAAATTCAGGGGTTATATGTCTAGTGGTTCAAGGTTTTCATCGGAGATAGATACAAGAGTCTGAAGCTAAAATCCCAGCTCTGCTTAAATCAAAACCAAACTCATGATCACTTCAGCCCAAGATCATGTAAACCAATCAGGAGGAAGGAGGAACACATCTGAAAGTTAAGTTGGAAGGAATCTAAATTAAACATCCTTGTATGATTCTTCATAGTGAAAGATGTCCCCAGAAGGCAACAAACAACCCCAAACAGAGCTATAGTGAGTTCAGAGGTCTATGGAATTTGGTAGATAATAACACTTCTATAAAATATTAAAGTCGTTTCTAGAGCACAAGAAAAATTTCACCCTGTTACACTAATCTACAGATGGATTTAAAATTAATGGAATTAATTCAAGAGTTTTCTATTACATGCCATAATTTTCCCACAACACTGTTGCTATTATCTAAGTCTTGGCTGGATGACTCACAAATACTGGAAGTGACTCATGCTTTCCACTGAGATCACCAATAGGACAGGTAAACCCTGAAGAAAGGTGCTTCTGGCCTGTATGCAGAGAAGCAATTCATGCATGAAGCCAGGAGACAGATGTTTTCCCAGCTGAATGCTCCTAGTCATTTTGGCCATGTCAGAACAAGGCAGTTGCAGCGATCTCAGTGCGGAGACCAGCCAGGCAAGGCTCCAATCTGTTTGGGGAAGCAAAGATTCCTCATTTTTGCTGTTCTGCCATAGCATCCAGTATCACTTTGACCATTCTGATATATTTACAGAATCACTGGTCACTGATGATCTTTCTATAGGCATCAAAATTTTACTAGAGAAAAACAGTTGGCATTACCTCCAACTATGAGGGCATAGTAGACCCCACAGAGAAAGGAGACTACTGCTCACCTAAGCATCATACTGGAAACTCACCAAGCCTAGCACACAGTGAGAAAGATGCCCTCCTTTCCTCTTCTCCCAATTATTAATGAAGAAGGAGGAAAACCAGGACATGGATCATGATGAATCCCTATGAGTAAAAATATGGACTCTACGGAAAGTGGTACAGAATGGAGGATCTATAATTTGAGAGGCCTTTTGTTGTGACCAGGAAAAAAACTACCATGTATGCTAGATGGCAAAAAAAAGTTTGAGTAAAACTATTTCAATTGCTGGAACATGTGGTAGAAGTTAGGTACTTTCCTGTGGTTTAAATGGGTACTTCCAGTACCTTCCTTGGATTCCCAAAAGGTAGCAGCTCGAGTGAGTTGCACCAGTGCTACACCACATATAGGTTTTGCCACATAGTTTTATTTTTCCACTGGCAGTAAAATACAGGAAAAATATGTTAAAAACACAGGGAAAATATGCTCACATAGAGATTGAGAAAGGGATATGGGGAGAAAGAGCAGGCACATAGAAAACATATTTTCTGCATGAAGTAACTGTTCTTTCTGCTTAAAAAAAGTCTTTGGTGTTCAACGAGGAATTTCAATAGGAATCCCAAATGTTTGATTTCCCTTGAGCATGTTCATTAAGCATGTACAGGCAGACTTTCAAACATACTTCTCAACAACTCCTATTAAGAATAATGAGACTTGCTGTATGCTAAACAAATTAAAGATGTAGCAGGAACAGGATAAGGAAGCAAAGCCTTCACAAACACAGCAATGCCAAGGATCTGCCACTGAGCTCAGCACTGCCTGGTTTTGGCCTGTTCTCTTAAGTCGGTGCTACTGGAAACCGTTGTCAGATGAGGCAAACATTGTGAGATAGTTTCTCATTGCAGTCATGCAGCACCTAACCCTGAGAAACTATGGACCACTATGTCATTATTTGGCTTCATCATATTTACATTGATCTGACACACAGAGGAATGGGAACCTGGCCCTGAAACTCCACAAGCTATATAGGAAAGGAAAGTTACTTGTTGAGCACCAACAGCCTGTTTGATGAGTGCCAAGAATCACAATATATTAGTAATATTTTCTTTGTGGTGTTAAGAAGATTGGAATTAGATCCAAAAGAGCAAAGAAGTTGCTTGGAAAAAATGGTGTGCACTTTCACTGTCATCGTATGTCAGCCTGCCAGCATGACAGATCCTACAGAACAGGAGCCAAAATAAAGAGTGGGTGATTTCCTTTGCAATGAGGACAATAAAATGTATTTGCTATTAGAAACAAGTCATAAAGATGAAAAGAAATGTGGAATGAAAAAAAAATATTATGAAATATTTATATTTCTTGCAAATACTTGAAAATATAATGAAATAATTAATCTCTGATTAAGATTATCACCATAAATGGTGGGTAAGGTAATCTGCTGATAGCAACTGTTTTTCCAAACTGACAGTGCTAAACTAATAGATGTCCCATTTAAGCCAAAACAATGCCCACCAAAAGTTTTGTGTTATCTTAGTTGAGGCTGTTTATATGGGGGGAGAGGAAGAGTAGAAGACAAAGAAAAAAGATAATCACACTTTAATTAAATTAACAAAAATGTGCTCTGAACTACCCCACCCTGAGGTCCTGGATTTAACAATCCTGCTTGTTGTACCTGGCTTTAGAATAATACCTTCATTCATGCCACCCAGTACACAGGCACAGTTGCTGCTGAAGCCCTTTAATGGATAAGCTCTCAGAATGTTACTGGTGCATGCTCCAAAGAGCCAAGTTCAAACAGGGTAATAAACGCTGCAAATGGGGAAAGGAGGAAGAGAGTAAACAATAATTTAAATGATTTAATAAATAAAGAGAATGACCAAAAATATTTCAGATCAAATACAGTCTTAAGTAAATAACTGAGAAGCCAATAGTGACAATGAATGGCAGTAATAAGATCTTCTCTGTGATCCTAAGTGAGTGTATATTTGGGGAGATGGGAATATAAGTACCTTTTCACATCACAAGGTGGCTGTGAAGATAAGAATGTTGCAATCTGCAAGGCATTTAGGTACAAGGATGAGGGAGGTCATATTAATTTACAAAGGCCAAAGTGTGGTCACCTAGAAAATAACCCAAAACAACACAAAAAGAGATCTGTGGTTGCAGCTGGTATGGGGCCTTCTCTGTAGCTACAACTTTACTACAAATGAGTCTGATACTGCCACCAGCTAATGTTTGCAGACATCCACCAGGCTCTACAGCTAAGCCAATATAAGCTTCAGCAGACCATGAAATGTGTAGTAGAAATCCTTTTGCTCCTGGTCTTCCAGGTACTGGTACTTTCCTGATAGTTTAAACTCCTGGATTCCACCCTGCAGTGCAAAACTGGAATCTGTTTAGTAAGAGCACTGAATCAGTCTCATTGACTGAGCTATTGAATGAGTAGTTTAGTGCTGTAACTACCTCCATACTGATGCACAAGTTTTCTGTAAGGTTTTCCTGGGGTCTTATAGGCTTATAAAGACTGGTGTATACGCCACATATATGTAAATATGGATAAATACACAGGAGAATCCATTTATAGAATTTAAATTTAACTTGCAGATCCAACTGTCTGGGAGATGTTCTTCGGTTTTGCCATTTTACTTTTTATTGCTTTTTTTACTCCCTTAGAGTGAGGGACACTCTATGTACTAGTTTCATCCTTCTTCTATTAATTGATATGTTTTATCTTAGTCCTTCTCCCTGCTGCATATAAAAACAAAGGACAAACATGTTAATAGCATCAAGAGATATTGAACGGATATTTAAGGTGATTAACTGGCACACACACCTGGTCACTCACATGAACCCGTATCAGCGTGTTCCATGAGGTTCCATTATACAACATGCTATAAAACAAGGTTACCAGGCCAAAAACCTAATTACTAAATATTTAGATCTGATACCCAGCTGTAACTCATACCAAGTCAAAATTCAGTTCAGCAAGATGAAGTAGGGGGAAGGAAAAGGAAAGAAAAGCAATTCAGAAGAGATACTAATTATCTTTTACAGTTCAAGCAGGGGAGTTCAAGCATGGATCCATGTTATATTCAGGGAGAGTTTGGATTACAGTCTTTTAATAAAAGGCCATAAATTACTATGTAAGAAAATTAGGTAAAGAAAAGCTCCATAATGAAGCTGCAGTTATATTCTAGTTTGACTTGGGTGTGGAATCGGGAAGAAATTTCTCATGGGGAGTTTTGGCATCTGTCACAAAAATGTATTTAAAACCAAGATGAGTTTCAGCTGCAAATCATGAACCTGGATTTCCCCAAAGCTCACAGATGTTTGACTCCAAGGTTTGGTTCAAGCTCATCTACATGTAAAGAGTTGAATTAACCCATTAAGATTTACTCTGTTATTTTAAACCTGTTTTGGAGAGTAAAATAAAAAATGGAATTTGAGCATCTACAGTTTAAGACAAATGGTTGATCTCTAAACTCAACTGACATGCATCCAGCCAGGTCTGAATAATCACAAAAATTTGCACCCCTACCTCCCTAAAGTTTCTTTTAGTCAAATAACTTGGTATGCTGTCACTGATTATTTTAATTTGCACGTTAATATTTCCACAGTTGCTTTGCAGAGTAACAATTCCTTTGGCATTTGATTTGCCTTCCACACTACACTCTTCTTGCTTTTACTCCCTGGATCCAATCTTCGGAGCGTATTAAGCCTGTTGTCTGATTCTTCTTATTTGTACCTTTCTTTGATACAAAATAGCAGCAAAAAACACCTACCACAAACATGGTTGATGTTCTGAGGTTGCACCTAAAAGAGCTGGGGAGGAGTGGGGAGAAGATGTAGCAGGGAATAACAAGAACAGTATTTCTTTTCAACCAAGCCTTTGTCAGAGGGACTCACATGCCCAGGAGTGTGAAGCAGCTGATGAGGGTCAAAGCTACTGCCATTTAGAATCTCAAGGCCACCACAGTGCTACAGAGGTGATTGAGACTGCTTGCTGCTGCCCTCAGCAAAAACAGTGTGTGCTGTGTTCACAGACAAGGAATCCAGATTATCCATCTGAAATATTTTGAATAAAGCAATTGTTGCTTGTTCAGACCTACAGAATTAAAATCTCTCTTTAGGTAACCATATAAACAGCTTATGGTTTTCCTTCAGGTAATGGACCACGGATCCGTTTATACCCTGAAATGTTTTGAGTGACAAAGGTCTAGAGCCAAGGTTTTTGCTTTCATTAGCCTTATCATAGATGCAGGTCACACCAAACATGAAACACTCCCCTTACTCAAGACTTGCCTCCCACATCCTCCCATGGAATGAATAAAAGCCATTTCTTTAGCTGGCATCAGTCAATAACCAGCTGCAGCTTGCCATTCCTTTCTTATCTTACCATTTCTTTCTTTCATTTTTGACACAGTTTTGACCTTAGATATCCTCAAGACCTTCATATATGGCAAAGTGTGTGGCCTAATCCTCCTCCTGCTGCCTACATGCTGTCAAAGTCCCATGATGGCATTTCACTTCTGCTCCTGGTGCCACATGTTCCCATGAATCACCCCACTGAACACCTGTGGTCCATCTGCTGGTGGCCATTCACCCTGCAGATTTCTAAACCCAGAAAATATCACCTAAACATCTCACTGCTTGAGAGGTTTTAAGAAAACAGCAGGGCCTCTGTGGTTACAATGCTCTAGGTAAAGAAAGATCAGAGGATCAGTGGATAAATGAAGTGTGGCAGCCTGTCACTCAGTTTTCAGTGGATCAATATCATCTCAGCATCAGGATACTTGATATCTCTAACCAGGAAGTGGCAAAGAGCACTCAGGTTGCACACTAGAGCCTACATCTGCCAGCTCTGGCAGACACAGCTTTTCTCTTGCAGCCCAGCTCTGGTAAGCCCTTTGCATATTACCCCTCCCCTTCTCCTGTGTGACAGCCAGGATAGGCCTCAGTCCCAGGACTGAGATCCTAAGACCAAGTAGTCCTGGACACTGACACAGCCCTGCTCACAGGCTGAAAGCCATACTGGCACTCACCACATTACCAAAGAGGAAGGACCAAACCTATCAGATCGTACATCTCTGAACTACCACTCTCAGAGGAGTGGTCTTGCCTTGTTGAAAGAAAATAAGCCTTGAAGACAAGGGGATGGTCAGATATGAAGCTTCCATCCCTACTTCAAGGCCCCATTTGGCTTATAATCTCACCAAAATGTCCATGGCAGCTTTTTCTACACAGCACTGCTCTGCTTCAGGACTATTTGCTGTTTTCTCATCCCAATCCTTGTGGTCTTCATGAGTAACTTCCATTAGCAATGGACACTATCTTGCTTTAACACTTGACTGATTTTTTTCAGTTTCTTCATTCAATAGTAGGCAGTCAGAGGTATTTAGGAACAGTACTCAATTAGTAGAACTGTGTTAAGCTCAATTTTTTCATGACAGTCTTTATAAGTCACCTCTTGGTAATACTGAGTGTGGCATTCTGCCTCAAGCACTCAAAAGAATGCAGATATGTGGATCATCTCGCAGAGAAAGGTAGCTACTTACTTGTAACTTGAATTCTTTGAGGTCTGCTGTCTACATCTTTGTTCTTTTTCTGTCTCTCTCACCTGACTCTTTACTATTTCTGCTTGACTCAGACTTTCAGAAGAGCTGAAGGAAAGAACTTTCTTTCCTAGCCCCCATGTGCACCTAAGAGAGGGGCATATACTCAATCCACTATTGCTAAGGAAAAAGAACAGCTTAAATGCTGTGTCCTCTTGACTCACAATCATGAACACACACAATAGACACAGGATCTTAAGCAACTTTGATTACAGAAAAGTGGCACCACTTGGGCCTGAGAACATGTGATTTCCTACACACAGGGTTGCATATATAACCTCAAATTTAATTAAATATTTTGATTCCTATCCTGTAAGACAGAGAAACGATACAAGGTTGCCTTATTACCACAGTCTTTCTAACTTTGTCCAGCGTTGCCACAAATATCACAGATGTATATTTGGTAAGATAGCTAAGCTCCACCAGATATTCCTGGCTATGTAAGCACAGACTTTGAAGGAAGTATATTACATTTGGAGTCACTTCAAGTCTTCTTTTGCAATGGAATGGTTTTTGGTGAAGGAACTAAAATAGAAAATAGGGCGCAAAGCTGGCAGCCTTGCTGACCTGTCATAAATATGCTTATGATTCTTACATATTTACATTACAAATATTTTTAAGTGCTCCTGTTGAAACCCTGTGCTTTGGAAACATCAGCAAATCTTCACATTTGAGTGAAAATAGAATCGCACTTTGATGACTGAATAAGTAATGGAATTACAGGAAAAAAGTCTTTTATGTCTCCTTTAGCTTAATAAACCATTGGTCAGTCATTTGCCAAACTTTCAGCTTCCAGCTTCTCCTATTGACATGGATTACACTCTGGGAAGTATAATTAGGAATATGCTCCTGTGGAATAATTTTGAGTACAGCAGCCTACTGTAAAACACCTCAAATTTCTAAAAAAAGTCAGAACAAAATGGCTTTTTTGGACAAGAACAATGTGGTGAGAGAGGCCCTTGTTATAGGTATTGCCTTCCTTACCTTTTTTTAACCTTGTATAAATATGTACCTTTTCTTAGGTATTATCTAACCATGCTTTCCCCCTTTCCAACTGCTGTTGGCAAGAAAACATAGTAAATCCAGGCCTACAGCAAACTTTGAGAGGCTCAGATATTTTCCCAGAGGAACGACACTGTAATCTGGCTGAGGCACATGAAATTTTGGATATTTCTAGGGTCTTTGCATTCCAAGATAAATAAAGCAGCCAACTCTTACACACACCTGCTGCACTCAACTGCTGGCACACCATCAAGCCTCTCTTCCTGCAGGGAGACTTGGATAAGCAGCAGTCTCACTTGGACTCCAGTCCCAGTAAGTTCTGCAGGGAGAGGGTAAAGACCTTTTCAACCACCCTACCCAGCTGCTAGTCCTGGTGCTGTGACCTCCAGTTCTACCCTGGAAACCTGCATAGAAAATTTTGCTGCCTGACTGCAGGTTTAGTCAGCATCTCATTTGTACTGTTGATGAGTAAATGAACTTTGTTTATATCAGTGCCATCTCCCTTGCCAAGTCCAGTAACAATACACATCTATTGGAAAATAAGGGCACACATTTCCATGGAAGGAAAAAAACCAGCTTGCTGTTGACACGTCCTTATAATTTTGGTTACTTCATGGCAAACACCACACCTAATAATATATGCAAGAGATTTTGCCAGTTGCAGATTTTCAAGTACTTGTAGGATATAATCTCCACTCAGAAGGTAACCCCAACTAAAGCTATGCAAAATAAATGGAATCTTCATTTCAATGCCTATTTTCAGGGCCTTGCCCTTTGTTTAAAAAAAAAAAAAGGAAAATAAATTCCTTCAATAGCATGTGAGTTAGAAGGAAATATTTTGCTGCTTTTCTGGGTAATTTTTCTCAGAAATTTTGAAACAAATGGTTCAACATTTTATTTTTGAATAAACTGAAAACACATTTTAACTTTTGAGATTTTTATCTTCTGTTTTCTTGGTATCAAGTCCTATTTAATTAATAGTGAGAATCCCGCTTGAAACAGTACATTTGTTTCAAAACACAATTCATTGGGGATCACTTGACCGTGTGTAAAATTGCTCAGTGCAGACTTCTGTGCAACAGCAGTCTCCCAGTGGACCGTACTGACTGATTCTCCCCAGTTCATATATATACCACAGCAGAAGCTCACCACTGAGCTCAGGAGCCTTTTAGTCTCATTGTTCTGAAGATTGTTCCATTTCCTTGGTGATCATGTGGTTAGTTTAGATGCATTCAACAGTGTGGTATCATTTTCTTCCTCTCAATTTTCTAGACCAGACAGAACCAAATAAATCACTGCTGAGTAGTGTGTGATATTTTCTCTAACATTCAGACAAGTCTTGATAGAAAGGCTGAATTCTGTTTTCTCCCCTTTCAATAAGTATATCCCCCTCTTGTAAACTACGCCCTTTAATTCTTTTCACTGTCATGGACTTGTACACAAAGAGGGACATACACTTTGGGGTATCCAGCCAAGAGAGGTCAGCCTTCTAATCTGGAGTCAACTCATTGCTGATAAAATCAAACACACTCAGTGAAGTGAATTGACCGGCCTTGAATGCTAATTACACCAAAAAAAGTAAATTTCTGTTAGCCAAAAAATCTGTTTCCATCCAGGCAGTGTAGCCACTTTACCAAATTTCCTTCTTATGAAGAATCAGATATACCATAAAATCTTCTGTATGCTTTGCTGGCAATTTCCCTGGCAGAATAGGTATCAAAAATGAATTATGACATTAAATAGAGACTGGCACCATTACATACTTTCCTTTGCTGCACAGCCAAATTCAACTTTGTGCCGCTGACCCTTGCAGCCAGAATAAACATACGGCTGGGACAAAGTTGGCTGGTGACTCCCATTTGCTCGGCTTTGCAGGGGTTAAGGATACTTTGAGTACTACAGAGGTGTACCTGCAAATCTCTGGGGCAAATGACTTTTGCAAAGGCATACTTGAATGACAAAGTACACTGAGCATCAAAGTAGACAATGCAAAATAACTATAAAACATGCACCTGGAAGATGGGGATCAGATCTGAACCTGAAAAGAGACGCCCTTTTCTCCTGTATCCTTCCAGTGCCTGTGGTGTTCTCTCCCTCCAGCGGCACAAATGGGTGTAATAAAGCGGAAACTATGGATAATGCAATGATTGTTAAAGATTTTGATGAACTTTTCCTTATAGATCACTTTTTACCTGAGAGAATCCCATGCTTACCTATAGTCTTCTCATTTCAAAGTCACAACAGAGCTCACATCCCCACAGCACTGGATCTTAATTCTTGGGAATATATGCCTCACCTTGGTCCATGCAGCTTTCATGACTCATATTACATCTCTTTCATGTGCCTCTTCTCTGAAGGCAGATGGGCATGAGCCCCAAACCAAACTCAGTTTTCAAGCAAGGCATTTAAATGCACGAGAAGCAGCTTGCTTAATTGTTCTACCTCATGCATATTCCAACCAGTTCTGGAGAGCATCAGAAAGCTGGAGCCATCTGTGGTTTAGGTGGCCAAATAATAAAGAGTCTCTAGTACCTTTCAGCTTAAAGAGAGTGCCAAAAAGAAAAGCAGACAAAGACCAAACAGATCTCATGACACTGCATCCCTCTGTGGTCTAGTTTAATTCCTCGCTTCCACTCTAGCCCAAAGCTAACCTGCCCACTTAGGTTGTAACACTGCCAGTCTGACACAACTATCACAGATACAGATGCTTCCTTCTTCTCCCTGGCAATTTTACAATAGCAATTTCCCTTCAGCTGTGGGTAGGGTGAGCATATGAAGAATACTTGACACTACAGGTTCTTTAGGGTGGGTGATTAGAAACACAAGTGATGCTGTGGGGATGCCCCAAGACTTACTGCCTCAACTTCTTTGAAAAGACAGCACTTTCTTTAGGTTGCAATTACAAGGTACTGAAAACAGATAATGGGTAACAGCCCTGCACACAGCTGTAACTCATTTAGAGAGAGCACTCTTCCTTTCCCTGGAGCTAATGCCATGGAGAAGCTCTTCCATCCTTCTTTTGGATTAGTTTATTATAATGCCCTTCTCTATTTTGATCAAGTTTATTGCCACAGAGGTAAGTTATTGTCTGAGTTATTTCACATGCCTATTTTATATAGTGCATGTTGAACCATGCCTTTGTTGGTGCTCCAGCATGTAGAAGCTTAGCTACAGCCCCAAGGGTTTCATCACTTGTCACTATGAATTCTTTTGATCCAAAAGAGATCATGTCTTGTCTTAGGCATGCATGCTTATCTCAAATAGCAATGTCATTGCAAATAAATAAATAAGAGTATTTTGTGTTGCTCTTCCTCCCTCTTTGCACTGCTTGGTGCTTTGTTTTGAGTGGGTACAATTACTCCTTTATGTGGTGCTGAGTAGAGACTGAAATGTGTCACCATTCCACCTGTCCCTCCTGATGATAGAAGTCAAACTCCATAGACCAAATAAGCCTAGCAGAGAAAAAGAACTCTCAGATATCTGGTTTTTTTTACAAAGCATGGGGTTCTGTGGGGCAGACTTGGCTTCAGAGAGATCAGTAACAATGGAATCCAGTCCGGTGGCTGTCTCCTGTTGCTCTTTCATTGATGCCTACCCTTTCCATGATGCCCAGCTATCTGCCCTGCTCTGACCATGAGGGACTCCCTGAGCACTGTTATCTTGGCCTCACTACCATCAGTGGCAACAGCACAGCCAAACTTTCTCCAAGATCTGAGCACAAGATATGAGCAACCAACACAGGAGCCAAAGGATGCTTGGCTCTATAAAAGAAGCAACATAGCAAACATTTTCATAAGGTCTATGTACCATTGCTGAAAAATCACACCAGGTTTAAGCTGGTTATAGGCTGAAGCCAGTGATCACACATGCGGGGGCAAGAGCTCACAGTGAAATATATTAATTGTATTAATATTATTGCTGCAACTATTACTGAGTTAGAGTCACTAAGTTTAATAGTTATCTGCAAAGAAAGACAAGTTATTAAGGCAAGGTGCTCACTATTAAGTACCTTACAGCGATGCTTTGAAGGCTGTCATTGGAGAAGCAGAGCCTGGCTAAAGGTCCTGCTAAACTGGTTTCAAGGAGCAAGGCAGAAATCCATGAAAGCAACAAAACAACTCTTGATTCAGTGGTGACATCAGACTCTTGGCCAAGCACAGAGATTGTGTTAATGTTTTGTATTATGCCAACATAGATGCAAGTCCTTGCCCCTCTTTCTCTTGACCAGAAATGTTGCAGCAAGAAGACAAAACTCCTGACAGATGAAGGGGAAAGGAATGCCCTGATATAAAATATAATGATTTTGTGCCAGATGATGGAGAGCAAGTCTGATAGAGGCATTGTTCAGCAGCATAGGATTCCAACTTAAAAGACCTGCACTCTATTTTGGTCCTCTCTTCATTCCCTGTGATCTTGGACTAGTCAGACACTGTGCTTCCTCTTTGGAAAATGCAGCAGGCAGTTCTTCCCTGCCTCCCTATGTGTTTGTGAGGATGTGCTCAGGCACAATACTACAGGCTGTCAGTCTGTGGAAAGAGACACCAGTAAGGCAATGGACCTGAGTGTTCCATAGCACCACCAAACTGTGGTTCCAATGCTGCCTTGCCATCTTCCACTCTCCAAGGCACATATTAAACTGGAGATACAAATACCCCCTCTCTTGTAGATCAGATGTACTGATTACTTCAGGAGTTTTCAAAGGATTCACCCAGTAGATCTTTAAAACATAAACCTCTGTTATCTGTCACTCACTGAAAATCAATAAATGAAAATTTTAACACTACTTTTTTAGTTATCTAGAAAAGCCAATCAATTTACTGGCAATCACAATACCGCTTATGGTAAATGAATGTATTTTAACAACCAACGCAACTTTACATTTTCTTCTGGAACTTGGTACATTAACGAGACAATAAATTATGGAAATAGATACAAGGCTTTCACAAAAGGCACTGTGACATAGGAGATTTAAGTGAATACCAGTAGCTGTACCTCACTTCTCAGTTATGTGTGTGCTCGCAGAGTTCAGTAGCAAAAGTGTCACCAAGTGTCACAGCTGGTCTGACAACCATTCACTGGTTTCTTGTGAGCCAGTGCCTCAAGGGCCACAGCTACAGAAAGCCCAGCTTTCTGCAGAGTCCATGCTCTTCATCCTGAAATGTCACAGTAGGAGTAGTTAGTCTTACTGTGCTGACAGAGATCACTGGTGGAGACTAAGAGCACTGCAGTAATCAAGCTACAAAAGCAACTTGCCACATAGAGTCAATGGAGTATGTTTGTCTAAGCAATATTTGCTATGCTAATTAAAATGGATACATGCCACTCAGATCTGAAATTAAAAAGAAACACAGAAATCCAGTCTATCATTATATTACTTTGTTACCTCTGAGAATGTATTCACATTCATAAAAAAGTCTTTGGCATGCAAGAGTATCATGTAACACTCTCAAGAGGAAGATCCTGTCTTGTCAGAAACTGGTTGAAGTACTTAAGGATGCAGAAAAGGAATAACTTCACCAAAAGAACCCCCTTTCTGCAATTGTCTATGCATTAACCTGCAGTAAAGAGGAAGGCATTGGATATTTGGAGCAATTCATTCTGGTGGGACAGAATCAACTCATGCTGTGTGTGTGGTCTCATGTCAGTCACCTTCGGAGGTACGTGATGGATAAACCCCTCAGCAAGGTTGATGTACAGTGAGGAGGGCATCAGGAGTCCAAGAGTATGTAGATCAAACAGAATACCCATTATAGTAACTGAGGAAGTCCTGAAAACAACCATTTGCTCAGACATAATTTTTTTTCCTAAATATTGTGGTTCAGCAATAGTTGGATGCTGGTTGGCCCACTTTGCCTGTGTGTTATCCAGGCCCTCAAATTAAAGGCTGTGGTTAGTTGCAACACAATTGGGTAGGAAATCAATTCACTAAAGGGGTGAATCTTATCTTTAGTGTCTTAGAAACACACAAATTTCAATCCCAGGGATGTTAGGACTGCAGGATATGGGCACAGACAGAATGCTGTCAAGTACCTTAGCTCAGCAGCAATGGCCAGCTCTTGGAAAAAAAAACCAGCCCGACCATTTACAGCTGAGGGGTTGGTTTATTGAGGGTACAAAACCTCTCTGCTCCCAAGCATGGCTTTTCTCTGCTCTTCTCCTTCAGGGTTTCCTTGCACCCACCTGCAGCTTGTACATCCCAGCCACACAGTGAGGACTGGGGCAGCAGGGAGCTGGCTCTCCCTTCTCTCCTCCTGTACCTGCATCCCAGAGATGCCAGTGCAGAAATTCCTAAATGGCTCAGGCTGCTCACAGACCTCAAACATTGCATTTATATACAAAGCTGCATGTTGGCAACTGGTTAGCCAGCTTGAACTATGAATTAGCTTTATGCTGCTGTGTTTCCTCCAGAGCATTCACCTTTGGGGCAAGAATGCCATTCATGTGTTTCAGCTTTCAATCCACGTTTGACAAGAGATGGTGTATGAAAGCAGGCTTCCCTTGTGATAATACCACCTTTCCCTCCCTTCCACAACTCACAATAAGATCACTAATGCTCATCCTGCAAGTATATCGACATATTACAAAGAAAAAGAAAACATGAATTTCAGTTTTTCATTTTACAAACTTAGTTTTCTCATTCCTTGTCTGCACATGCCAAAGGAAGACAAGAATAATTTTCTCTCAGCTGTCACCACACAGGATTTTTCATCTCTTGACACATATAAAGACTCAAGCAGTTCAACTGTAGCTAATTTCCAGAACTGCAGGTGCAGAACCAGCCAGTCAGTACAACTAAAGCAGGGCTGTAGAAGCCTGTACATTATATACATTTAGATTTTTTTAAGTCTTCCAAAAAGCAATGTGTTGTTTAAGTAACTTATATCTAATCCCTTGGCTGTTACCTCCCATAAAACATTAAACAAATCATTTATTAAAGAAGAAAGAAATCTTTTTCTCTAAATTGCCTTTTTTTTTTCCGCAAGGTGCTTCAGTTCATAGTATTGGACCTTCTGTAGCTACTCCACAAATCCTTGTATTTTAACTTTCATAGTCTGATCTTTCTTATTGTCACTTGCTTCCATGTTAACACTGACTTCATCACTCAAAGGTCTCCTAGGAAAAAAGAAATATCTAATTGAACTTTGATGTGCTTACAGAGAAAAGATCTGTCTGGTTGTATGGATCTGTGTTGTACCCTCAAAATCCGCAATGCATTAGTTCCCTCATGTCTCCTCCATCTTTCTGCACCAAAATCTAAAGGCAGAAACCATTTATCACTGGCTACATCCGTCATATTATTTCTCCTGTCAAAGCAGGTCTTGCATGAAATCAGCTTGAAGCGTCCTGTCATTAAACAATCTGATATTTATCCCATGCAAGAGAGGAGGAAAAATGGGAAAGGCTGCTATTGATCATTAGGCTTCATGGCCATGATTTCCTGCCTGGGTTAGAATACTTGGGTTTTATTAATTTTTTAACTATCTGTCTGTCTGCCTATTTATTTATTGATGCAGGATGCATTCCTATTATCCTACATAATCTGTGACATCACAAAAGCCTTATATTGATATAATAATATGAAACAAACTATTTGAAGAGAAAAAATTGCATGTGAATGGATGAAAGAATGCACAAATCAAGGGACTTACTTTAGATCCTTCCTAACAGTTCTAAGCAAAGTTATTTTCACACCTCTTTGATGTTCAAATGCTATCTGTACTATATACTATGCATCTCTATGGCCTGGAGGGTAATTTGGATTTATGCATTCTTCTAAAATCTTTCAGTGGGTGTCACCCCTATATTTAAGCTATGTAAACACTTAAATATTCTTACTTTTTAAGCAAGGGCTGTATCTGCTGTGTTTGTTCTCCTAGTGCCTGTCCCTTACCTGTAGAAAGAAACCAAATGTTGGTGTCCCTTATGTAGATACAGAGGACTAGCTTTGGGTTTTGAGAGCAGCAGCTGGGAGAAGACAGTATCTGTTACCAAAGCAAATACAGATATTTCAATACAATGCATGCAGCATACATACAATTATTTACAATACTGTGGGGACTTTGGAATTCAGCATGTGAAAAGAAGAACGAAGGTGCTTGCTGGTTAGGAGTAATATTGTACCATTTGAATTTCTGACATCTTTGTAGGTACAACTGATTTTTTTTAATGTAACTAACTACATGCAAGACTCTACAAGTCAACACTGCTAGAAATTCCTGCTAAAATGTTGTATTAGCCCACTGAAAATTGTCTGAGAGCAAAGAGACAAGGAAGACATAATTTTCCAGCAAGAGTATAAGTGATATGAAATATCGATCTGAAATCATAAGCCCATGAGAATCTTATTTAAAAAAGCTGCCTGAACTGGACAACACATCCTTCTACATAAAGCAGTACAATTTTCTCTATGATACCTGGTCTCATCAGCTCCAGCCTGGTTTATTATTAATTACTTCTTAGAGATGCAGCTGTAGCTGGGAAAGCTAAATGCAGTGGTGTCTGGTAGAGATTTTTCCTTCATATTAATCCCTTTTATGTCTGAATTAAAGCCAGAGGCTATGGAAGTTAATTCTATGCTGGCCATGCTAGAACTATAATAACCTGTGAAAACTGCAACCTTGACAAAGATAATTAATCACTGCTTACATGTATGGGCTTGTGGAACTAAGAAAAAGTTTACCTCAGTAGGAAATGCATTTTTCTTTTGCAAATTGAAGAATGTGAATTTACGTGCTCATTCAACATCTTGGCACCATGAAACAGGGATTAAAAAAGTAAACATTTTTACCACTTTTACAGAAGAAAATGGATTTGCTAAGACATTAAAAAATATAAAGTTGAAAGATTTATTTAGGTAGGATTTATTGGGTAGTATTTATTAGGAGCAGCTGAGAAAGTGAAGGCTGGCAGAAGAGCTGGCAGTGTAGCTACCACCAACATGCAGCTACGTTCCTGCCCCAATCAGTGCCATTAAATTTAACATGGAGACAGTACTGAGCCAGAGAAGACTGTTGGTGGTCCAGGAAGCTCACAGTATGTCCTGGGAGCTGGTTGTTAAAACCTTCTGAAGCTAGGTCAGGATTGTAATCTCTCTGGCATGCAGGTTCCTCCATACAACCCCTGATCCAGAGCACGAAGCCTGACTTGGAAAGCATCCATCTGAGCAACAAACTAGTCACTCAATGTTACTTGTAAGATCACAGTGGTTAGAGTGCCTAACAGGGAATCCAGATTCAGATCCTTCTGCTATGGTTTCAAAATATTCTCCCACTTCCTAGGCATGTACTTTCATCCACATACCCACTGAACCACCCCTGTTTAGGTTGTGGGATGTAATGAGGCTGTTGTGTAGCTGGCAGGAGCTGTGAGGCAAGGGAGGATGAGCAAAAATGGAGACTGATGATAACCTGGCAGTGGCAGTGCACAAAGTCCTAGGGGGTTCATTCTGAGCTGTCATTCCTCATACAGGTATATGTGCTTAATTTGCTTAATCCTAGATAGTCAAACGTCAAAGGAGCACAGTTCCAGGCAGCAAGCATCACCCTGCTTTGCACCTATGGTCTTTGCCTATTTCCCTCTCCTTCCAGCTCCCCCACTGTGCATTAACCCAACTCAACGTGGAGGTTAGGTCCCTCTATCAGGATGCATGGGATGCAGGAGTAAATCCCTTTGCCCTGAGATAGGAAGTGATGCAGATAGCTCCATTCTTAGGTAAATGCTTGAACTATTAGACAATTATACAAATCAAAGGAAAGAGAGATCCTGCCTCAATATTAGGCAAGAAGGCGGTTGCAGAGCTTTGTTCCAAATTACTTTCTGCCTGCAAAGACATTAAGTCTGTTCAGAGATTTCAGCATTATTAGCCCAGACCCGTCTCTGTCTCATTTATGAATTGCTATAGAGCTACATAAGGTGCTAAGCAAACAGATGCTAAATTCTTTGGAGAGAGGCTTGCCTGTTGCTCTGTCTTTGGGCTGCATTCAGATAGAGACATTTAAATCCCCTTGAGGATCTGATGAATCTAAGTGCCTGTTCAATATCCCAGAAGAATTCTCCAGTGGAGGAAAGAACCAAATGGAGAAATTTTCAGCCTTTAATCAATTATTAAACTGTGAGAGCATCTACTCCTAGGAGTACCGGTCTCGTATTATGCCCAGGTTCTTATCTTTAATAATTCACTTTGGACTGAAGAACCCTAAATTATTAAGATGAGACCCATTTTTAATTCTCTGTATATCTATTGAGAGTTGCTTATCTTCTCTATGTCTAATATTATTTTTACTTGTTTTCCTTTAGTAATGCACTAAGTTAAATAGTTTCTATGACCTTGACCTTTGCTCCTACATTTCCATTCAAATTCTGCCAAATATTCCCCATACTCAAAAAGCAAGCAAGGGCATGCATTTTTTTTTTTTTCCAATTAGGAAAACAAGGAGATATAGACTTGAAAAGAAATAATATTTCTGTGATGGCACTTTCTAGTTGCTACAGTGTGAAAACTATGTTGGTTAACCCTGCAGCCAGACAGCATTTGCAGGTATTTAGAAGAACAGATACAGGAAATGTGATTGCTCAAATTTTTAGATCAGGAAACTGCCACAATGCATGCCATGATGAATGAGTTGAGACCCTACTCATTTTAAAGAAAGATGCCTTGCCTGACCTCAGCAACTCTAAAGTGATAAAAGTCCTCAGAACACTTTAATGAAACCTCTCTCTGGATTTTAGTGACAGCAGTGTTTCCCTGCTCTGTCTCGCTGCATTGGGCTGCACAGGGATTTGTCTACAAGTCATGAGAGCCTGTGCCACTCTGCAACACGACAATCACTGCAGTCAGGTCTCAGTGCCATTGCAGCACACGAAGGAGGACTGCAAATCATCTCAGGTTAAACCGGCAAATTTCTGTGGGCTCAGACTCAAGTTACATAAAACAACACAGACTTCAGCAGTTTTGATTCATACGCACTTCCATGGGCTGTTTTTTGTTACTGGAGTGACTTCCCTAAAGCCAGACCTTAAGTACACATCACACCAGTCACAAGGGAGAAAGTTCAGTGGAGGGGGTTTACTCATCCTCCTGGAGCTGTCTGTCCTTTCCGCAGCCCCTGGGACAGCTTCATTTCTGGATAAGTGACTGAGGTGTGAGTCACAGGTGAAGCACTGCCAGCTTGTGAATAGCCACTAAATGTTCAGGATGAGTAACCTGCAGACAATGAGATGAAAGAAAAGGCAGAGAGAGGCTGAAGGGACCTGTCTCCCAAACTGAACAATTATATGAGGACACGAAAATCCCCAAGACCTTTACCAGACTTTTCAGTAAATGGGCATGTAACTTCCTTTGCCACTCAGAGTAAGTAATAGAAACCACAAGAAAACTGCAAAGCTGGAGAGAGTCTTCCTTCTAATATAGGCCCCTGGCACGAAGAGGGCACTGCCACCTGGATAAAAATCAAAACAAAATCGCTTTTCATATTCTTATGAGAACACACACATTTAAAAAACCCAAACCCAGTTCCTTTTTGATCTCCAAGTGCTGGCAGTTGCTTCATGCCATGAGAATGAGAGCTTTATGCCCTTTCTATAAATAAGGAATAAAACAATGAGTCGTGTCATTATCTGTGTAAACACCAAATCCTCTTCTGATTTCCAGTGAAATATTTGCTTTGCTTCAGGCTCAGGGCTTCCACAGTTTCGCTGAGCTCCATGTTGCACTTCACCTGTAACTAACTCATGCTCTATCAGGGACATATTATATGGGATAGGTATGTTGTGACTGTGTTAAGGCAACATTAAGCCTCTACATACACTGAATGATAGATAACACCTGCATACAGGTACAGCAGCAGAAGCCACACCTGCCAAAATGCAGAGATGATGCTGCACAACCCTCTCTCTCTCCTTAACTACAGCTTCGGTTTTGTTTAGTGTTAAAAAACTTCATTATATTCTCCAGGGTTCATCCACATGGTATCTGTAACTTAAGAAGAACCAGACTCAGAATATACCTCATAGAAGCAAAACCCTTGATGTGACAGGTCAATCAAAGAACACAAGTTACCTGAAGGATTACTAAGAGGAGCTCTTAAGGATCAGAAAGCACTTCTCAAAAACCCAGCATTTATTTCGAGAGAGTGACTTTCTGGAACTACAATTTCTTTACCTTTCCCACAAAGGAGATACTGCTTTTCTAATTTAATGATTTCTACATTTGGAAGTCTGTCCTTATACTTATTCTTTGTAGGCTGATCTAGCAGAAGAGTCAGTAGTTGCAATTCTGCCTGAGACTCAAGATTCACAGGGTGCCTACTTTGTGATGGGTTCACTCTGGATTTTAAGCAACTCATGAATCTTTCTATTTTCCTTAAATGCATCATGATGATAAAGTGTCCAGTAGATAGGGGTGTTACAGAGACATGTCCTTTGTATCAGTGTGGCAGCTGTAGTAATGTAAACTCATAAGATGAAGGTAGAGAAGCTGCACTAATACTGTAGAGAAACCCTTCAGCTCTTCACACACTGATGAGGTGCACTGCTTATTGGATATTCAGAAAAAGCTGCAAGGAAAGGAGTCCCGACCAACCTGAAATTCATAACATGACTGATCACTGGGATAAGGATTATCTTTTCTGTATTTAAAATAGGAGTAGTACAATATGAAGCAGGTTTTGAAATACTGTCCTGGAGATAGGGCTGTCAATCGGCAGGTGTGCAATAAATCTGTGCAGCCCCGATTATCTTACGCTATTATGTAACATCATAAAACATATTTACCTTTCCACTCCAGAGCATGGAGTTATACAAGAACCCTTCCCCCACTGCCAAGGCATTGCACAGCCTTGTTACCACCTGAGATCATCTTGCTGTTATGTGTCCAGGCTTTTCCTTTCTGATGTGGACTGGTTTGATTCCCACAAACAAGCCTGCAAGCAAATGATTACACTCTTTGCATTTCATGCAGAGGTATGGAAACCAGCCTGCTCCATCAAAAGGCTGGATACTGCCTGGGGAGTGTGTGGGAACTGGGCAAAGGGGACTTTTCTCGTCCTGTACAAAAGTTTAGAGCTGGGTATGGTATTAAGCTCCTGGAGGAAACATGCCAGTAGAAACCTCACAGGCCTGAGCGTGATTAGAATCTGTTTTTTAAGCATCTTGATTGTCTTTTTATCTAAATAAAATGGATTGGTTTACTTTTTTATTTCTATTAAATAAACAAAGCTTTATGGCACTTGGGAGAAATCTAGAGGTTGAACAGTGACCACAGAGAATTAACTCCCAACAAAGTCAGAGCACAGTGAAGAAGTGCACACCAGGACACTATCTCTGACCAGGTCTGCTGGCTGAGATTTCAGTTAGGGAGTATGGCATCCAGACTTCTCAGATTTCTAATTCTTTTAACCATTTATATAGTTGGATCATTTTTATCCTTGCATTACTTGGTTACATGAACTTTCCCTACCCTGAATGCCCCACCTGCATAGCCTCATGATAACCTCTCAGACACTTCATAGCCCCAAGGCTGCCTTGGTTAAGTGAACTTAATCACCATCACAATGAGAAATGCTTTGCTAGATGTAGCAGCACTAACTGCTTAGTGCTAATCCCTTTCCCAGATTGTGTTATTAAAATATAGAGTGAAAAGTGTGGAGAAAATCAGGTAATTTCCTTCCTACAGAAAGGTCAAAGCTGAGAAAACATCAGCTACAGTGATGTGCAAAGGTTATTGTCACAAATACAGTTTGCTAATTAAAGATGTGGAGCTTCTCATCACATCCACTGGAACAACTCCACTGATGCTGGGAGGTGTCAGGGTCATAAAACAATCTTTCACTTAATGGGTAAGCAGTCCTAAAATGGAAGTAAGGGAAGCCCTGTTGCATGGAAGATGAAAGTATTGTGGAAAGCGTTTATGTCTCCATCCCTAAAGGGGGAAGTGGGACACATCTACCTTACCCCAAGGCAGGACTGATGTCAGTGCTAATCTTCTTGAAAAAACGCCACAAGGGATTTAGTCTTTTACACATGAGAATATTATCCTTTTTTTGCAGCCTTTGTTGTTGTTGTTGGTTTTTAGGAGTGCATGGACTTACAATTTTTTTCTTAAAACCTCAGCTCCAGGAAGCAAGTGATTATGTGAGAAATTCAGCCATAAATTGAAATTATAAGGAACTGTTTCTAGCCTCATAGCTATACATAGAAAAAAAATGGGACGGAGGAAATAGAATCCCTAAGGTTCAAAATCAGTAGGGCAAAAGGTCCAATCCCAAAAATGACTAACTCTTCAGTTTTTTATATCTGTGAGAGATAAACACTGATAACATAAAATTACAATAATGCCAGCTACAGTCAAGAACTGTACAATACCTTTGTCAAGATAAAGGTATTAACGCAGCTGTCCTGGCACATTTTCCAGCTTTTGTCCTCCCAGTCCTCAGCATTTAAATACTTTCCATTAGAAACAGCCTTTGTCTTCCTTCTGCCAACAGAGACTGGAAGCTGACTTGGCAGAGCACAGCACCCACCATGCGCTCTCTCCCTTTTGGCTATAGGTGAAGAGACCTCTTTGCATGCAGAGCCAACTCTTCCATTCACTTGATTTTCCACGGGTTTAAGTTACCCTGCATTCTCCCTGGTGAAAGAGCAGATTCTGGCACAGGGCTGTGAAATACTTTGCAACTCCTCAACATGAAAGATATAGTTAAAGAGGAGGTGTAATTATTAACGCATGAGCTAGAGAAGACTGTCTGAGAACTTGGAAGCAAACTTAAAATTGCAAGCAAGATTAAACTAGTCACCTGAGGGAGGGTGGAGAGGGACAATAAAAATTTATTTCTCAGGGCAGGAAGGCAACAGTAGTCTTGTTGGTGCATGCTAGCAAATGTACTCATTTCTCTCATTTTCTATCTGAAAATTAAGGTTATTATAAGGCATATATTTCCTTTGTCATACTTCATGAAAACATCTGGAGCCAGACTCTACTAAATGATACTCTGCACCTCACAGCTTGTGCCTCTAGGTATGCCATTAAAACTGGTCCCACGTTTATTGGTGTATGCTCTCTGAGGTGTGAATGGCATGTTCGTGCATATCTGACTAACAACTGATAAACAATGTGAACAGAGCGAGCCTTTGTGGATGAAGACAATTTGTTATTTATCAGGTACATTTATCTCTCGTGTTGGCTGGAGCTCAGTTGTTCTCCCCCAGGGCTCAGAAACAGCGGTTGGGCGCCTCAAGGCTGGACCAGTCCTCCTCTGAAGCCTCTGTCTTGCACACGAGCTTCTTCCTTACGTGTTTCAGCAGCACCTCAAAGACCCAAACAGGATCAGCATCAGTTTACACCTTATACAAATTAAAAGGCACTCCCTGGCTTGAATAACCAAGAAATGTAAACACCCTCCTCTTCCTCCACCATCGCTTACCAGCCTTCCAGCTCTCTGCCCACCCTTGAGCTCTGGAGAGCAGGGCAATGTGTGGGCTTTCCAATGTCTACCTGCTCTGGCTGAACTCAGAGGCCCCTTCTCTCGTACTCCTGCTCCTCTTCTGCACCTACTTCTGCTGGTTCTCTGCCGATGAAAAACTACCACAAAGGTCCTACATGACTGAAAAACAGCCTCCTTGCCATGACTCACAGTGCAGGAGGCACATTTCCAGCAGGCGTGTGCGGGACAATGACACAGATTTGATAACAGCCTTTTTTTTTTTTTAACTTAATCTCTAGCAAATCTAGAATTCCATTTCTCACAAGAGCACCACCTGTGCCTGCCATGGTGCCCTGGGAGACCTGCACCAGGAATGCCACATCATTTAATGAGGCATAATCAGCATCTGGAACGCATCTGGCCATGGCCATCCAGGTAGATGTTGACTGAATTTGAGCAAAAACATTTCAAAAAAGAAATTAAAGAAGTGTATACTTTGATATAGAATGTAAAAAAATGTAACAGGAGAATTTCCTGTTATTTAACCTGTCATACCAATGTTTGCTACACCTTCTAAAGTTGCCACACAGATGAGTAAGAAAAAAAAATAAAGAAAGGAAAAAAGAGGTAAAGTAAACCACAAATCACATTGTTCAAATTTTACCTTATGCAAAACTTTATGGAAATCTGACTTGTTTCACCCCAAATATTTATCCTGTGCTTCCTAACAAATGGGAACAAGATTTAATTCTTTTGCAACTGGGCTCTTATCTAGGATGAATTATACTTTTAGCTCTGTTACCAGCCTCAACTACTACACTGAGTGGCAAATTATTCAGCCATACTGTGCTTCAATTCCATGGCCTGTCCAATGATGATATTTTCCCAGCCTCCTCTGAACAAGTCCCTCACAATGTCTCTTTGAGAAGGCTCATTTCAACATGAAGCAGAGCCTTCTCGCCCAGTTGCAAGTGGTCTGTGAGGGTTACATGTGTGGGTTTGGTGACATTATTACAAAAGGGAACTGCAGAATTCTGAGATTAACCTGTTTTAGACCTGCCATTGGAGGGAAAACGGGCAGTTGAGTGTGGTACAATGAGTGTATCTAAAATGATGATGAGTTCTCCCTTCACAGCAGCAGAGATCTGCCCTTTCTTCTGTAACTGGGAGCAGCAATGTCTCCTATGGTTACACTGAAATGGACCAAATTAAATAACCCTCACTGTTCTTCATAATTAATATTCTTTCCTCACACTGCCTCTGACTCTTTTGATGACTTAAACACCAGCTGTAATGAGCCATCCTCTATGCTTAAGTTTCTTAGTCATAGCTTAAAAAAAATCCAAAACATTTAGTTTGTTCCATAACTTCCAACTATATTCTCCCCCTTCTACAAAGCACAAACAAATCAGTCAGCAATCATGTCCTGCTCCCTTTAGGACAGAAATTCTGTGTCTTGACATGGTTACAACAGACTTGAATGGCTCTTTTTACTCAGTCCTTGGACTCAAATAAGACTTAAACATGGCACATTGGGGAGCAGATCACTAGAGGTTATGCTTTTGTTTTTTGTTACCATCCACCACAATGAAAGAAGAGTCAACAATGTACTGACAAGAGGGAGGGAAGACATTAACCTTTTATCCCCACCAGAAATGCTTCCTCCAGCAGAATGTTTGGAATGAAGCCACTGTTGTGTCCCTATCACCAATGCAATATTACTTAAAAATAAAATAAGAATCCCACCCACTGGATGAACTCCCATAACGGGAACCTCTGTCCATCTGGATGGAGCTGCCTTGCTGCACAAGCAGCTTTTGTTTCACAGAGGCTGCCAGGTATTGCAAAGCTGAAAATCCTGTTTGGTCTTATCTGGGTCACAAGTCCCAGGACAGAAGAGAAAAAAAAGTAGCAAAAATAAATACTCTAAGGGTGAAGCATCAGGTCCCTCATCATTACAGCATAAACATGCACTTATTTTATTACTGTTTATTAATTAAAAAATTATAATAAATAATTACTCTTCCAATTGTTTTTCTTCTGAGAAAATAAAAAAGCAATTCCATTTCTCAAGGCAAGATACTATGACTCTAAGTCTTCTTCTATTGTAAAATACTGGTAGCTTTCCATATCCCTCTCCCTTATTTTTCTTACACCTTTTGAAGATGTATCATGAATACTGATTGAGAAACCTTATAATAGTTACAAAGCTAAATAAGAAACCAAACAGGAAATGCACACACACAAGTGTGTTTTGATAAACAGTGATGATTTGCTGAAGAGTAAATGAGGGTGGGTAACAGCAGTTTATTAATCTGATGCTCAGTCAAAAAGGGTGCAAACATTTTGGCACAGGAAAAAGTTCACTTCCTAGGAAATGTACAGGAAAGGAGAAAATCAGGAAAAGCATAAAAAGAAATTCCAGACCACAAATAAATTAATCTCAATTGCCTTTCCAGGTTCATTTCTGCCCCATCAGAAGCCTTCTCCTTTTTATATCCCTATTTTCATTAATTTTATTTTATTTTTTAAAACTCATTAATTTTAGCCCTCCTACTGTCTGACACCTATGTTGCCTTTCACACTTTCATGCCTGATGAGTCTCTCTGTAGTTCTGTGGATTAACTGGTCAAAAGGAATGAGAGATTCAGGACATTTTTCTCTACTATGGAACATGATTACTTTCAAAAAAAATTCTTATTGAAGGACATAATTTCTTTTTTTCAAGTAAATAAGGGGTAGCTGCCTGTCAGGTGTTTCACCGAGCAATATCTATTTCCGAGTGTTACAGAAACCAGAAAAACATTATCAACCACCAGTACACCCAGACATGAAGAAGGATATGCTGGCTTGCTCTGCAGGTTTTTTGCTGAGGAAGAAGGCTGCTCTGTTTACATGGACACCTCATCTGGTTTTTCCAGGCAAAGAAATGCTTGACTCATGAATGCCTAAAATATTTCTCTCCCTTTTCCTACAAGTCAGATTAGATCAAGTATACACAGCTGTCATGAATAGATGAGTTTCCTTCTACCTTTCCTAAAAGTAAACAACAAGGCATTTTCAGGCGTCTGCATCCAACAACACCTAATTTAGTAGTGGTACCTCTTTCCTTGAATTACTGGTATAAGGTGCAAGATGTTTTTTAAAAAAACATTTATAGGGAGGTTGAGTGTCCTTTACATTAAAATCTGATAGAAAAAAATTGTTATTGAACTTTTTTTTGAAACATGCCTATTACTTAAATCTGATGGCTTAATGACATAACTTGTCATATATCATTTAGCAACTTCAGGTACCCACACATTTCCAAACATTGGGACAAATACTGTCTATAATTTTATCACATAAATCATCATATCCTGATGAAGCTACCTTTAATATTCCAAGTTTTCAAGACTGCTGTTAAACACTAAGAAAGCTCTCAACAACATTTAGGAGAAACAAATAGATCAACCTAGGGTGTTATCTAACGTTTCTCAGAGCTTGAATTTCTTCTCCCTGTAGTATGTATCTCCTAGATAAATAATGCTGGGAAACTGGTAGCAACATGAAGAGAAGGCTGAGGTACTGAACAATTTTTTTGCCTCAGTCATCCATGGCAACCTTTTTTCCCACACCTCTCGAGCGGATGAACAGAAGAATAGGGACTGGGGGAGCAAAGTGCATCCCATTTTAAGTAAAGACAAGGTTCACGACCATCTGAGGAACCAAAATGTACATAAGCGTTTAGGACCTGACAAGATGCATCCCAGAGTCCTGAGGGAATTGGCTGATGTAGCTGCCAAATTGGAACAGATCTTCCTAGAAGCTATACTAAAGCACACGAAAAATGGCAACATGATTCAAGACAGCCACCATGGCTTCAGTAAGAGCAAGGCCTGTGTGACCAACCCAGTGGCCTTCTATGATGGAATAACTACATCAGTGGACAAGGGAAGAGCGACAGATGTCATTCATCTGGATTTCTGCAATGCCTTTGACATGGTAACCCTCAGCATCCTTTCTCTCCACGCTGGAGAGAGATGGATTTGAGGACTGGACTGTTGAAGGAGAAGAAAGTGGTTGAACAGTCGCATTCAGAGGGTCATGGTCAATGACTCAGAGTTGAACAACCTGGTCTAGTGAGAGGTATCCCTGCCCATGGCAGAGTGGTTGAAACCAGGCGATCTCTAAAGTCCCTCCCAACCCAGGTCATTCTATGATTCTATGCTTGTACATCAAGAAAAGGTTTATCCTGAATCAGCACAGATTTATATTGCTCAGTGTCTTACAAAATTCCCTCAGAGCTGCTTGTGCGACTCAAGTGGTGCATCAGCTTTCAAACTCCTGCAAAACCAGGCTGCTCCCATATACAATTTTAGAATGTCTTTCCAATGGTATTGTTTTAACAAAAGATGTGTTTCTCAAAACAAAATAGCTCTCTGGAAGAATTTAGTGGAGACTAACCGCAATCCATTTCTACCTCAGTGTAGGCAGACACCTTGAACTGTCCATCTTCAGCAGGGAAATTGTCCAAAGGTGCAGTACAGCAGAAAGGGGCTGGGGTTTCTCTCTGCTGAGACTGTCTATCAAGGTCATCTTCAACTTGTTATTCTGCTATCAAAGTGGTCTTGTAGCACATACATGGCTGAGAAAGCACCTCAGATACTGTCAACATGGTGCTTCTCACAAGAATTTCAGTCTCATGAGATAACAAGCTTAAGTTGTGCCTGTATTCTTCACTTTGATGATAAATCGAAAATGATGTGCAGCCAACCATACAACTGCTGCCCTACCAGAGAAACCCACACATTAGTGAGCTGGACTTGAGGAAAATCTGTGCTTCTAGATGCAAACAAAAGTCAGGAACAGTGGAACAGGCTGGGAGAGGTGTTACCCATAAATTTAATTCCATTAGAAGGATGGGACCAAATATGTGCCAGTTGCCCTGGTAGGAGTGGGGCAGTTGCCCTGGTAGGAGTGGGCCACTGGATACAAAAAAAAATCACTGTTCTGTACATAAAAAAGGAGCTGTTCCTGGGATTGTAAAGACCTTCAAATATGCATTGTGGATAACTTTTTCTTTCTTCAGATTTCAGGTAACAGTCTCATCCTGGCAGTTCTCTACAGTTTAACAAGTCTAAATTAATTTTTATTTGCTTGGTAAATGACCCTTAATAAAAGGGCTATGAACAAGATGAATGAGTATGGCTGAGGAAACTGCAAATCACACACAATGTGCTGTCAAACAAAGGCACTGTAAAAGACCTCTCAAAGGAAGGCAAATCTAGAACAGCCTGTACACTTGGAGCAGGACACTTAGCATGGAGTGTCTTCTACTGGACTAAAGGAAGGCACTAAAACATTTTAGTTGGTGAACAGCTCCCAATGTGAGCATAGTAAAAAGTCCCTGATATCAAAGAGAGGACAGAGACACACAGGTTGGCCTTTATTTGCATTTCAGAAGGAGATAAAATCTGCAGACTTTGGATGCTTACAGTCCCTTAGGCTAACATAGGATTTGCACTCACAGAAATTACTATAGGACTTGTCTGCCATTGTCTGCAGAGACAGATCCTCTGCTGGCAACACCCAGAAAGATGTAGACTCAGCTGGTGGTACTGAACTAGAGTCCCTTATCCAGCATCATGAATCATGCTCAGATAAATCCTTTTCAACTCATTAGGTCATTAGCAGAGGTAAATTGCTCAATGGGGGCGCAAATCAAAGTGAACATCCACAATACAATAGTAAGAGTTAGAAATCCTTTCCAGCCTCTGGGCAGAGTAAGGATTTGTTTTCCCAACACCACCCACAGGCAGCTAATGGAGCTGAGCTGTGTTAGCTCTCGCTGGGTTTGTTTCTGCTCACATGCTTTCATTTGAGCTAATGTTCTGAATATCACACTTCCCTTCAACCCCTTGCTCACTTTTTAGGATATGCTAAAACATGGGAGGTGTTTTTCTGGTCGTGTAATTACAGGCACTGGGAGAAGGGCAGCAATCCTCTCAAGAGGCAAGTGGGTAAGCACTCAAGACTACTCGAAGATCATTGCTGCGGGGTATAAACAGAGGGTGACTGCTGAATTGGTTCAAATGATATTGCTCTACAGATAGAGGTGACTGTGTCAACCTTTTCCTTGGTACCTGTTACCTAACACACAAGAGAAGCAGCAGCTAGGTCTGTTCCAGCAGCAATGAAAGCAGAGGTATGGTCTGCTAACAGGACAAACTTAAAGCCTAACATAGAAACCAATGTTATTTTTTGTGTTGTCTACTGAGGTAGATGAAAGGTACCTGTTGCATTAATCAGGAAGACTTGGACAACTTTTTCATTTTAATGAATTCAATCAGGCTTCTTTATCAGACCACACTCTCTTGATTTGTTTTATATCGAGAATTAGTATCACTCTTGCTAAAGGGACGAAAACACAGAAATCTAGTTTGACTGAAGAGTTGATCTTTAAAAGTTTTATAACTGTACCCAGCAGCACGATCAGCACTGCTCAGCCATCCACTAAAGTGAAGAAAGAAAAAAAACCCAAACCCCACATTAACACCTCCCCATCTTCCCAACTCCCAATGCATTAACCTTTGACAGAAACTCAGCCTAGACACTCTCAGTAGTGGAAGCAATTAGCACTGCTTTGCTATACATAAAAACACACACGTTAAAGAAATATTCATATAGTAATAAAGCAACAAAACTATTCATGTAATCAGTACATTAATACATTAAATTGTATATGAAAATTAAATATATATATATATATATAATTCACACTGCAGCAGTGCTATGTGCCATATACATGTATGTACATATATATAATAAGAAACATGTCAATTTGTATACATATATTAAAAAATGTACTTCTTTGCCTGGGGAATTTCACAACATTGTCTGTAGGTCTCACACTGGATTGAGCTTTTCTGAGTGCCTGGGGCTACCCAGGGAACATGAAATGTACAGCCTGGACATCCACTGCAGTAACTCCCAAAGGCAAATGCCCATGTCACAGGAAACCCATAGATGGAGATAGTTCCTGGTTTGCCTAAAGCTTGCGATTGAATGTTGAAAACGACATATTTAGAAAAGGCTTATATGACTGTGTTCTATTATTACAGCCAGTAAAATACTAATTTTTATTCAAAACTATGTGAAACAACAATCCATATTTTCCAGCTTTGGACATAGGCTAATAGCAGCACTTGTAGTGAACTCAGGGTCCATTTCCCATTTCTGCTTTCATTTTTTTTTTAGTTTATTTTCAGAAAGTGAGGGCCCTTTTTACTGATTGTTGGCAGGTGCTGCTAGCAAACTGCAGTACCAATGCAAAAAATAAACTCTAAAAGATTGGGGAAGCCTTCCTGGGTCTATTCAAAATAATTTCAGAATAGATGTTTTGAAAAGGAAAAGAAACCTTAAAAAAAAATTTCAAACTCTGGTAAGTACTTTAAAAAATTGAATTTGCTGAATATTAGTTATTCTTTTCCTTATATGAGTTTCCATTTGCAGGTTTTATTTTCATAACCTTCATAGGGTCAATGCAAGAAGAAAGAGTTATGAAAAACCCTGAACTCTTTTGTTGTCATATTGGGGGTATGACATTTTTGTCTTTAAGGATCAGGAGGAAAGGGTTGTGTCCTCATGCTAAAGACTCTAATGAGGCCCATGGGAACACAGCTCTGCTGACTCTCAGTGCTATTTACATTGGAGTCACTCTTAATTTCCTGATCTTAGCAAGATTTGAAAAGAAAAACACTGCTGATCAACAGAGTTTTGTCTTCACTCAGAGATAAATACACATCAATACATATTATAATTTGACACAGGACATAGTAAACCACACACATTCATATATATTTATAAAGATACAGCATCTGATAAATAACTTTGTTGTTTCAGAGAATGCCAAACAGCCAAGTGAAACAGATGCTTTTGTTGTATCTCCACAAATATCTTTAGGTACTTTTGTAGTTAACACTGGTTACACAAAACTGACATTAATGAAAGTAGTTTGCTGAGGGTTTGACCTTTCCTCTTTAGAAAGGCAACTGAGCAAGATTTCTGGTTTTGAAATACTAGCAGTAGGGTAGGTATGGATAAACTTTCTACTGAGATAAAAAGCACCTGAAATCCACTTTACAGAAGGAAGTGAAAAAAAACAACAAAAAGAATGAAAGTCAGTAAATAATGATTGTTCAGAACAATCCTGTTTGGGCAGAAGAAGCTGGGGGGGCAGGTGATAGAATTTAGACCTGAAAAGTCACAAAATGTGAGCTATAACAAGTTTGAGGGGAACTCCTGACTGCACAGACAAGAAGGGACAGTACAGCAGGGACTGCTGGTTTTAAAATCCTTTACAAAGAGCATCTCTTCTAGGGAAGCACAACACAGCAATAAAACACTTTCTGCAGCCAAGGACAGCCTTGTATTACATATGCACCTCACAGCACACACACGGTCTCTGAACCTGCTCTACCTGATCTTTGCAAATCTGAACAGCTGCTTGTGTTATCATAACTTTTACTCTGCCAGACACGTATCTTCATTTGACCTTTTTTGGGAATTTCATGCTAAGGCTAGGCAGTGCAAAAACTGCAAAAAGAATTTCATGGTTTGGTGTGAAGATCTGCTTGTCTCGTCTTGTCACCTGAAGGAAGACATGGAGTAGATAGGTGTGGAACAACAACAGCCAGACAACAAAGACTTGCATGACTTTGGCTTTAGGTGAAATATGGGACCAAAAATAAAGCCGACATATACATCCTGAAAGCATGAGTGGGCATATCCTGGGCTCAAAACCAAAAGGCAGATCCACATATCTGAATCTAGGTACACATCAAGTTTGCAGAAGTTTAGAATAACACAGGACATTACTGAAATACTTCAAAGGGCTCTGCAGTGCTTGAGCAGAATAGCAATGGAATGGCACAGCTGTGACCACAGGGGCTTTTCCATATCCTAATATGAGACTTGCTCTTTAAAAACATAAAGCAGAAGGCAGACAATATTTGGCAGGGATTCATATGCTCTCAGAATAAGGAATACTTATCACTGGTTCACAGACTTTAGAGGGAAGTAGAAATCAAACAAAAGTATTTAGCGATGTTCGCCATTTCCAAAATGGCTTATTAAGATATTAGCATGAAAATACTATATATACATACATATAATGAATGCAGCACTGTGAGTCTAGGGTTTGAACTCTGGTGTTATTTAATATCACATCGTGATTTACACTAGGAGACAAACAGTCAGAGAAATGGTTAAACAAAACAAATTAATGCCTTTTATGAGGCCTGGGAATTCAATAAGCCACAGGATAAATATTGACAAGCTGCAGACAGGTGGAACAGGTTTGTAAAGACATAAAATGACTGTTCTAAGGTTCAAGAAACCTTGAAGCTTACTAACGGGTTGTACAAGATAAGTTCCTGGCATGCCCTCCGCCTGCTAAGTAAGGTCAATCAGGCTCAGTCCATGCAGGACTGGGATGACTTTTAATGTTCTCCTGAAGTAACACTGCCATCTAGGTGCAACCTCCTTACCCATGCCTGCTGCTGCTGATCACTTCTAATGGAGGAGATGCTGCCAATCTGATTAGAGCATAACAAAAGCAAAGCATGCATGCGCATATATCAGCAACTGGAGGTCTGGGTTCAGCCCCAGGCATGTGCTACTTCAGAAGGAAACCAGACTGACTTAAATTCCTCAGTCTGGTGGGGCAGGGGAAGGACAGGGTACCACACTGATGTGGAGGTCAGAGGGAAGCTCCAAGGTAATCGCTGTATCCCGTTTCATACTAAGCATTCATGAGGCTTTCCTCATGCTACTACTATTAGTCACTACTATGCAGCTACAATTAGTAGTTGTAGACCCCACTTTGCATATATGCATAGAGACTGTGAGGTGCTTAGAGTATCAGTATAAGCAACCCCTTTTGTGAGCAAGTACTTCTGATCCTGTGGTCCAGCAGGACAGCTGAGGGCAAGGCAGTCTACGGTTCACCTCATGAAAAAAACAAGCTCCGATAAAGAACCTCCTGTACAACTACATGAAAATTAAACCAACACAGTTCTAAAGATTTGCATCCTGTTTGACTCCTGAAGTCTGTTCAAGAGTAGAGATTATATATATCCACTTGAGAGCTGCAACACCTGCCAGTGAGACTTTTCGTATTTACATAAGCTGTAGCATTTCACTGTCAAGCTGTGAAATTCATGGATCCTGAGAAAGTGCAGATTCTATTCAAGCCTGAGTTTAAGATTTCTTAGAGCCTCTCTAGCACCATAGTTTTAACACGCTCTTCCAGAAGCAAGCTGATTTCATTCCAGGCACATGCACACTCCATAAATAGGCACAGATCTAGATCTAGATGGGAGAAGGAAAAGGTCACATTAATTTTTAGCCCTTACCCTTTATCTAAAGGGCACATAGGATGACAAACCACCAAGAACTTCTGTTATGAAGCCCTGACACTGAATCATTTAATGCATGTTTGCATTTTCTCACTTGTAATATGGAAATAGCATCTAATCTTTTCAAGCCTACAGAAGCAGCTCCAATTTGCATTGCCTAGCACAGGGAACAGGGCGCTGGCCCATCCACAGGGTCCCATGCTGCTTGCATACAGGAGACAGACTGGAAATGTGGCACCCTTTTAAAAGAATACTTCTCTTCCATGTACACAAACAAGCAATGCACCTGGCCATTCTATCATGTTTATTTATTGTGGCTCATTCAAGCAGGGCTGAATCAGTACATCTATTAAAGGCTTCTAGACTTCAGAAAATTAGCAGATCAATCTCCAAATGTATGACTTGCATTGGCCTAAGACAGAAACAAAGTGTATTGATGAGAAAATCCCAGGTTTACCTTGAATGGATAACAGTTAGGAAAACCACCACAGAGCAGAAATTAATTTAAAAGCATAACTGGATAAGCAGACTCTCCCCAGAAAACAAGGTCATTCTCACAGAAAGAAAGGTCATTCTCAAAATCTATTTAAATGCATATCCCTTTGGATGCACAGCAGAGTTCAAACTTGGAAAAAAGGTAGGAAACACAAGAGCAGAGTTTCAGAGTTGAATGGGAAAAAAATCACATTAAAAAGGGGATGATGGTCTTTTACAGAGCCTGATTCTTCAGTACCTCACAGCACTGTTGCAAAGATGAGTGCAAAAATATTAGAACCACCATGAGTGAATTATTCAGGACTAGTAGCATCCCTGCAAAGAGTTTTGGACCTGCTGGATGAGGCAGAATGAACACACAGGACACCAGAAAATCAAAGAAATTGTCTATTTCTTACTGGCTGCAGCACTTTCTAGTTCTGTAAGTAAAAAAAATCCTCTGTTCCCCCGAAAACGCCAGTCAGTGCTGCTACCACATTTATTTTGGCATTCAATAGAAAGAGCCCACAAAAGGGCATCCCTTTACAGACAATATATGAAGTTTGTTCCTCTGCTGTGAAAAGGGCTCTGCCTCCCTCCTCCTTCAGGCACTGGATTTATTTCCCAGCCACTGCTGGATTGACCTTGCAGGCAGATTTCCTGCCAGTGTGGTCACACTCAATGTGGGAACATTGGATGCAGACAATGAGTGTTTAATAAAAGCGTACAAGAGTTGGGTGGTTTTTTCTTTCTTTCTTTCTTTCTTTCTTTTTAATTTTTTTTTAACTTGACTTGTTTCATTGCTAATGCAATATTTGATTGCAGTCATGTCAAGTGCAGTCAAAATTCAAGGAAACCTATAAAAGCCCTTTCTGCGAAGTTACGAGGCATCAGAACAACCAAAAAATTTAAAGAATAATCTCCCATGTTTCTCAAGACAAACAAATGGCTAGCCCAAAGGTTGCTAAAGAATTCAGGGCAAGGCAGAGAAGAGCAGAGGCAGCTCAGAGTTGTGGCGAAGCAAGAGCTTTGTCTACTCCTGAGCAATACTCTGCCCCCAGCCAGCTCACTGCTGTTATCTCCCACCTGCCATGACTACCTCCTGGCAAGGACCATCTAGAGGACAGTCTTCTTGTCAGCTGTCTGTTTTCCTGAGTGAGGAAACATGCTGGCTAGAGGTTAGATCGAGAACCAAGGCTAGCACAGGAATGGCATCCATGGTCTCTCAGCATTCATCATGGCAAGAGCCACACAGTATCTCGAGCAGTGCACCACACTGTGTGTTGCTGCTGGTGTCACTGTAAACTACACAGACAAAAGTAGATTTCATGCTTCATAAGGATTTCTTTCTCCAACTCTCTGGCTGGCTTCAGTAAAACTTTAGGGATTTTTCTCCTTATTTGGGGTTTGTGGCAGTTTCTTTCCTCTGTTTTAATTGCCTCTGGCAGAGTAATTTAATCCTCACCTTTCTTCCCACATATAGAAATAAGAAATTATGCTGAACGCAGCAAATACGCATCTTTTTCACAGGTTTTAAGATTAACAAGTTTCCCATAAGAGCAAGGAAGTATCTGTAGAAATTTTGCAACACTTTTTCTTGTGGTTATTTGAATGTTTTCAGATATTTTAAGAATATGTCTTCAGAGAAAGTACATCTCTCAGGTTTTCCTGTCACCGCCTCTTGTTTCAGCAGTTTATATTTTTCATGCAGGTAATTTCAGTGACCACCATTAAATTAATTTAAGAGTGCAGTTCCTGTGGGCAAACACTCATTCACATCACTAAAGTCACTGCCATGACTACTATTGACCCATCAGATGGAAACAGTGCATATAAGACAGACAGTAATGCATTACAGAAATTAAAACATGGTGTGTCTGGAAAATAGTTAAAAAAACCCAGCAGTGTTAGGGCAGTGTAGAGAAGTCTGTATTTTTACCATCAAGATGCTTGTCTTCTCTGGGTAAATAAAAAGACAAACTCTGTAAGTCCAGGAGCCCCAAGGAAGGACTTCAATTCACAAAAACATAACACAAGTGTGCAAAAATGTTGTATGAAATGGTATGTGTGTGGCAGGAGGTTGTTTTTTCTTCCATCAGTTAATTTGATAGAAACATTCTTTACCTTAATATCAAGGTAACTCCACTCAAGCTGGCAAGTTCCTACTAGCTGGAGATGCAAACCTCCGGAGCCCCAGCAAAGGCGTGCTTCCGTCTGCAGCACCACGGTTATTTTCTCAACTGCCTATCTGCATGATGAGCTGTTTTCTTAATTTCCACCTCCGTTTTGTTTTCTGCCAGTTCCTCTGGTGAGGTAGAAATCCTGTGACTTGTGACCAGTTACTGATTTGCAGATAGTGATCCCATTAAACCCAACATGGTGCTGAAGTTCAGGTTCACGCATCCAGTAAGAATTCAGTTTATATAATTTTACCAAATATTCAAATATTAGGTAAAGATAGAGCAGGGCAAAATAAAAACTGAAACCATGAAATTTCTCTGTGCAGAACCAGGACTGAAGTCAGTAATTTTATTTTCCTTTGATCATTTTCTCTTTTCAAAGTCTGCGTGGAAATCTTTTGCTGGCATTTACCTACACGCTCCACACCACTGGTACCTGCTGCTACCTCTCCTCAAGCAGGATTGTCTCATCTTTCATCCTTCCAGACATTCTTTTGTAGTGTGACACTCACCACTTTCATCAGGACTTTGTCATTGTGCATTTCCCGCAAAACATTGTGCATTTCCAGCAAAACAATAATAAGCGTAGAAAACTTAGTAAATACTCAGGATTTACCTTAATATTTATTTATCTCTAGTTAAAAGAGTATCTCAAATGCTGCCTGTGGGCCTTTCCCAGCTGATCTATCCCTTCAGCTCACCAAGGTGAAGGGTGACATGGTACTTGCCACATACCAGGGCAACTGCTATCTCACCATGAAAAGGTCTTCTGCTGCAAGGGCCACAAAAGACAATACACACACATTTTATAGAACATATTATCCTTGCCCATGACATTTTTCTATATACAAACCCAAAGTACCAAAATAACAGATGGTAATGATAAAACCTTGCACAAAATTAAGAAATCAGTTGATGTGGTAAAAGCACTGGTCCACAATAGGACCCTGAGTAATGACATCATGAAGAGAGAGCGAGCTTGGGTCACCCCCTTGGATTACATCACACTCAGTGCATGATTACACCTGACATTTCATCTGACCTGTTTAATTCTTCTACTATAGTAGGCTGTCCCCATTGCTCAGGATCAATTTTTCTTCTTATTAAGCATTTTCTCCCCTTACTGTTTAATCCAAAGTCTGTCTTACTCCTGTCACTATAATGATTAAAACCCCCTCTGCTATTGTAGCAGGAATGCTGATTCCTTTGTCCTACTGCAGTTATAGTTAGAGACTAGGATGTCCTACCTACCCAAGGTTCCCTTCTGCTTTCAAGGCAGTTTTTGTCCCAGGGCATGATGCACAGCTGTATTACATTACTTGACACAGAGATGCTGCCTTATAAAGTTGGAAGGCTATACAAATATTTCATCATAAAGAGAGCAGTGTGCCCTGAAATCTGCCATACATTACAGTTACTGCGGTCTAGAGGAAACAAAAAACAAAAACCCAGCAAAAAAAAGTTATCTGCAGGATAACTACCTGGGAAACACCTGCCATGACTTTCCTATCTTAAGACAGAAATTCCCAAAGAATTACTAGGTCTGAATTAAAAATCTATTATGTTTTCTTAGAGTGAAAATTTTTAAAATTTAACAAAATTTTCATTTTTCATTATCTAGAGGAACCCAGAAGTTAGACAAGGAGTCTGTTTAATTATCCTTAAATGTGGTACTTCAGGTCTCCATCCTCTCTGGTACAAATGGATGTGGAACAGGGTGAAAGCCCAGGAAATGAGGCCATGGAAAACAAGTCTCTCCAAGAGGTGGCACCAAACTGCTGCCTGAGGATCCTGTGAAGGGGCATGAAAGATCTCTCCTTAAACTCTGCCTTTCATGGATTCCTCACTTAAAATCATCTTCTTATTTACAGCATGCGGGACAAGCAATAGGAGGGAAGGGACAGTGTTTAGCAAGCAGAGGGTTTCTGTGTAAAATCCGAGATACTTTATGGGAGAAAAGCCTTGGCATGCTCTCACTCCTAGGATCTCACCCTCTTGTGAGTGAGTAATTTGCATGCCTGTGGCTGGACAGGCTGGCTCAAAAATTCATTCTTGTCCAAGTCAAAAATGCAGAAGTATTCCAGATTAGTTCAAAACTGAACAGAATTAAAATTCAGTATGATTAATATTTTAATCTACCCAAGTTTTGATGTCTTGGTACAGAAAGGAGACAGAAGATATCAAATCACACAGCTGAGAACATCAGAAGAAAAGACAATAAATAATCTAATAGTTATTTTCTCCCTTTTGTGGTGGTGAAATATCATCTACATTTGGTATTTCAGCTGTTGACAGAGTCAATAATTCATATCTACTTCAACAATGTATAGAAGTCAAGACTTCTTGGTGATGTCCTTCTTCTTATATTGACAGTATTAGTTGACATTTTCCAGTGGTAAGCCAACCAGCTGTTGGTTTCTGATGCAACTTTCTCACTCACAGCTTCAGCTATTATTCAGCAAGGCAGCCAAAATCCAATTGTTTCCATGATAAATCCTGCCCACATCTGAGATTACACAATCACAGTTGGAACTGTGATTTTATAACCACTAAAAAGCAGAATCAGCCATCATGGTCAGAAGCTCAGCCGTGTGGTCTCTGTTCTCACAGCAGTATCTGTACCCAGCCCCAGGCGCCGCTGTGCTATGGGAGAGATGCTGGGCAGGCATCCTGCAGACCTTCCAGAAAAGTCAGCACTGCTAAGGACCACAGCTGGTTGAACAGAGCCCCTCCACTGCCTTAGCAGAATTGTGGGATAATCCTTTTCCTCAGGGGTCACAGTTCATTTTTCCATCACAGACACATCACTGTCAGTCTAAGATGCTGGGTTACAGCTGCCTGTACTGGGAAGCCTGTGAGACTCAACAGCACAGATCAGAAATGGTAAGAATCTCCAAAAAAAAAAAGGGCATAACCTAAAAAGGGGCACTTTATATCCACCAGACCACCCACCCAGCAGTTCCATTTAACTGTTCCCAAGGTTTGCAAAACTTCTGCTCCATTGGTAGGATGGGCTTTGGCTCTTCATTTGACACTGAAAGGCTGAAAAAAACAAAATCCCATTTGGTTCACTGGAAATTCAGATGCATGGAGAGATGCAGTTTTATCAATGAGGGGTTTTCCCCAAAACAACCTGTTAACCACAGCAGGATTAGAACTCCTGGGGTAAAGCAGAAAGGGGAGTGGGGGGGAAGAAAGGAGAGACTTTCTTAGTAAGCCATGAGTGTAAGATGTGCAACATTACCAGGTCTGTGAAAGCCTTTAAAATGTGCCCTGGCTGACTTGTTCCTCAAATTTTGCGTTCAGTTATTCAGGGGAATTCTGATTCATTGATTGCTCAGGCTATGGTGGGAACCTACAGGCCACTTAAGAAAACTGACACCCTACAGCCTCTCAGGATGTGGATATGCAAGAGAACTGGCTTCTTTTAATCCTACAATCAGAAAGAGGCAGAGACTATTCTCTTCATCCCTCATTATGGTGTAACAGCAATCAAGATTGAAGCAAAAGGACCTCATATAATCTGTGTGAACACTATAACTATTCTAATCCTATTCTTCAAAATAATTCTAATAATATTCTTAATAATTCTAAATTACTGCCCTCTGTACAACAGCTAGTACTAAGTATTAGTCCTATAGTTATCTTGGTTTTTCCTTTCCTTCCATATGATGTGTTTAACTCAACACTGCTTCAACCTTCTGCATTCCCTCTCTGGAGAGAGGCACAGAACCAGAACTACCAAAAGCAAAATCAGAAGCGGTGCTTTACTATGTTAATAAAGATGATTTGGCAGTGAATATTACACACTTTTCCCTCTCCTTTTTAGTCACACTACAGGTTTCATCAGAGGATGTCAGTAATGCAAATTTTTACCAAACCCCAAAAACCAATTTTTGTGTTTTTCTCTCTGAAGGTAGTCTTTCATTTGGGCTAATTCCATCTGCATGTCCCACAAAGCCACATCACAATCTGGCATCCACACTAACAGTGAGTAACATCTATGCAGTCGTGGTATTTTTTGGAGCAGCTCTGCAATATTTTTTCCTTACAGCTCCTTGGGGCCAATCACAGCCACAGCCTGTGGCTGTGCTGCAGTGAAACCCCAGAGCATTGCTCCTCAGGGCAGGGGCACACCACCTGCTCTGTCCTGGACCCTGCCGACACTCAGAGGAATCTGTCCCCGTGCCGGCCCGTGCAAATCTTCTTCGGTGCTCCCTTATGGTGTCTCTCATCCCACCCAGGGAGCACCTAAGCTTTGGTACATAAAATGATAACACCCATGCAGGGAGTAGATGTCAAGGAAGATATCTCTCCTTCACAAACATAAGAAAACAAGGAGAATCTGTGTCCTTGGCCAGGTATCTGCTTTCTCCTATTCTTTTGAAATTGTAAGATGAATGTTAGACTGCGTCTGTTACTAAATGCAAGGTAAAATCAAAAGATTTCTGCTACGTACCAGACTGATGATAGATCACAGGCTGCTAGTGATGGTGATTCATTGCCTTGAAATGATTGTCTAGGAAAATAAAAGCAGGGATTGCTCTCTGGCCCTGAGCATCAAACTAATTTGTCTTCCTCTCCAAAAAAGTGCCCAAGCTCATATGAATACAGGATTTATTAGGTACCACATTCACGCTCCCAAACCCACTACCCTCAGCTAAGAAATATTTTGGTAATTTATGGCTCAGCAGCTCCTCCTATGGCTTCCCCTCAAGGCCTTTCACCATCCTCATAGCCCTGCCCTGGAAACTCTCCAACAACTTTATATCTTCCTTGTTTCAGCACCCAAAAATGCACACAATATCCAAGGTGAGGCCACTCGAGTGCAGGGCAGAGCAGGACAATCCCCTCCCTTGCCAGGTCAGTGCTTCTAGGCCTGAAACCCCCCAGGACATGGGTGGCACCTCCTTCCTGCCAGGGCAGTGCTCACATTTCTATATCAGTCAGCACAGTGAACTCAGACTTTCTAGACTATGCCTAGACTTCTAGTTCCTTCTGTTTCTCTTCCATCCTGTATGTATTTGTGCCAAGTCCCTTCAAATAAGCCAATGGACATGGGAGTGGGAAAGAAAAGAGTCAAGTCCTCCTCATCCTGCTGTCTTTGTGGGCACTCCTTTGCTATTTCCAGTACATGACTCTCTTGGTTTGAAGGACAAGTGTCTGCTAAGGAAAGCAGGAGCCTCCCTTGGAATGGAAAATGTAACTGCCTTCCCTTGGTATTATTATAATTTTGAATTAAGGGGCTTTCAGGCAAAGATATGAGAAAAGCTAGTTCTTTTCTAGTATACATAACACGGCAAACAAACAACAATAACTGTGGCAGTGACAGCAAACAGAACCACAAACCCAGTGCCAGCCTCTCTCGGCTGTCAGGCCCTTTCCCCTTTGGTGCAGTTCCAGTCACAGCCGGCAGGGGCGCTGGCGGCTCCCGGTGAGCAGGGCAGGTGCGATGGTTCCCCCGCGGCTGCAGGGGGCGCTCCGGAGCGAGCTCGGGGAGCACTCAGTAATGGCGGCTTGGGATCCGGGAAAGGGTTGGAAGAAAGGTTTGCTTCAAACCCCCCAGGGGAAGCTGACCCCTGTACCCCAGCAGGACTCTCGGACGTGGCAAGCTGGAACAGTGGGAATGAACAAAATCCCTGGGTGGTAGACGAGATGTATCAGAAACTCCGCAGCTGTAGCTGGAACCACCGGGTGTCTCGGCAGGCAGGGGGTGTGGGGGCTTCAGTGCAGCGAAAAACCAGACCAGTGCCAAAAAAGTGGGAGACTGGGCAGTGGCATCCCATCTGCCCAGGCGGGGAGAGAGAGACTGTCTGAGAGGGGAAAGGGACTTGGCGATCCTGGAGATTCCCCTGAGGCACCCCAGCAGACGGTGAAGGGTCCTTTTTTAGTGAGGTAGGTTGTTAACAAGGTTCCAGTGCAATGGCTGCTCCCACAAGCAGAGCTTCACTCATGGTAGAAGGCAGCAAAAAAACAGAACCCAGCATAGGTGGTAAATTCTTCCCACAGCAACTGCAGCCTCCTTCCCCTACGAATGCTGAAAGAGTGTTGGGAAAATTAATCCACAAACACCAGAGGTTTATGTCCAAAAAAGAGACAGAGGAGGCCTGTTACTTTATTCGAATAAAGGGAGAAGCCATGGGGCATTTCCTCTGGAGTCTCTCAAATCTTTGGAGGGCACAGCCTCCTTTTTTTCCAAATTTCCTGGCCACATTTCCCTCTCTCTTTCCCCACTGGCTGAGGTACTCGAGAGGTACAGACTTCCCAGAACACCTAATACCTAAGGTTCCCTTCTAATGCATTACCCTCCTTTTTAGTTTTCATTGAATTTCATGGTTTTCCCATTGCTTCTTTCATCTCTCAATATCCAGTTTCATTTATCAGCAGACCTACAGTTTGTTTGTAGAGACAAATCCCTTTCCATTCATCAATCAGTGGAACCCTTCTCATTGATTCTTTTTATTTCTCGGTGCTAATTTCATCAACCAGCAGGCCCAGAGCTTGTTTGTAAAGACAAGTCTCTCATTCCTTTCAAGAGCAAAAGGGGGCTAGGAGCTGCACCCAACCCCATCCCCCAGCCCAGTTCTAAAGGTACCTCTGCCCCTCCATGAGAAACCCCGCAGCTAAGAGGACAACCAGCCACACCCGTCCCGGAGAAACTTCTTTTGTCTCTCCTAGGTACCTGGTTGTTATTGTCTCTTAGCAACAAAAACTTGGAGAAAATTCTGTAAGACAAAGAAACAAAAGGAGAACTCCTAAACCCGAACAGTGATTTTTCTTTGAAGACTCTGTGGGAAGATGCTCCTCCTTCTGAGTGCTCAAAAGACTGCCCTCTACCTTGCACAGATCATTCCCCTGGGAGCTCAGTGCCTCAAATATGGGATGAGTCCCACAGTTGAGGAGGCCCCCATTGGTGACAGGCAGAGAGCCGGTGCACAACCTGAAAACCCAGCAGACCTGAGAAGCTCCATCTTTCTTTGCAGGGCTCTGTGTGTGGCTCCAGCTCCAGCAGCTGCTGGCACCAAGCCCTGGGGCACATCCCTGCCATTGCTGGGCAGTCTCAAGTAGGACCACACTTGATTGAGCGCCATTCCTATCTCTTGGCCTGCAGAGAATGCACTCCAGCTCACCACATCCCTGGGAGCTGGACCTCTTCTTTTGTTGCTCTCCTCTGTTAAGAATTCCTCTCAAGGGGCTACAGAGGCTTTGGCCCATGCTCCAAGTTGGTGTCGCCTCTCTTGTCAGACCTGTCTCAGCTGACTGCCTGTGCTCGTTCTCTCCCTGCTCTTGTTCCTTGGGCATGGGTCCAGTCCTAGCCTTCAGAGACAAGTTCTATCCCTTCTGAGTTCCATTCTCCTCAGCTTGAAGGGCTACAGCACTTGAGTTGTGGAGGTGCCTTCCCCTGAAATCCCCGGGGGAGGGACCCTGCAGGGTACAGGTCTGCCTCTGTCCCTGCTCCCATGTCATGTGTGCCCCATACCTGTTCTGGATTGGTTGGTGTGTGTGCTTGGGGCCCAAAAGAGAGAGCAGGGTCCCATGACTCGAGTTGGCCTGGGAACTCCAGCCATGCGGCTGGGAGGAATAAAATCATCCCTGAACATCTACAGAAATATCGCTTCATCTTTCCTTCCAAGTCCATCACTGTCTTATATATTATTGTAAGGATTCCCCGCACTACAACAAATGGTGGAGAAATGCAGGCAAATGATCCCTGGAGAAGATAATTCGGTGATTCGTGAGTAACTCTTGATATCTCTTCTTGCTTTCATTTTGCTGTCTCATCTCTGAACAATGGAGAACTCATGGAAGGACTCATGGCTGTCTGAACCACAAAGAGACATTTACTTTAAACTTAAAAAGGTTCTGGAAAAGAAATATGTAGATTTTGGCTTAATTCAAGCTCAGAAAGAATTAATACACGTTTTGGCATGGCTGCTTTAAAAACTTCTATGTTTCTTGGAAGTTGATTCTTACCAAGGACTTTTGGAAGAATGTTTGGACACAGTTAATTTCTGAATCAAAAAATGTGCCGATGCAGGACTATTTCCGTGAATATTACCTGATTTCAGAGACTGTTGAGCAATATCGGCTTTGTCCTGCTGCAGTTTCAGCAGCAAACACATGGTCGAGCAGCGCGCGCATTGCAGGGGGCTCCTCCACCACCCCGGAGACCGTGCGGCCCCAGCAGCGGGCGCCGAGTGCATTGCAGGTGGCGGCGAGGGAGCTCCCGCACGTGGGAGAGCCAATGAGGCCAGGCACGGCGGGAGCAGAGCCGGCAGGGAGACCGGAAGCAGCGGGAGCGGAGCCAGGAGCAGCACAGCGGCGCGGGCCCTGCGGTGTTCACCCTTAGGCAGTGGCGAGGGCGGTGGTGGCCGAGGTGTGTCAAGGTGATGGCCGCCCTGCGCCGTGTGGCAAGTGACGGTCCGAGCCCGAGCCCCACAGCAAGAAAGGCAGTGGCGAGTGTGGCAGTCGCTATGGCGACTGTGGTGAGCCACGCTGAGCAGAGCCAGAGGAGCGTGGGGGTGAGAAAGGAACCGTGCTAGCCCACGGCCACACAGCCGACAGCAGCAGCAGCAGCGGCAGTGCCAGCAGTACCAAGCCACGAACACGCGAACGCCTCACAGGGTGCGGCCGTGCAGACGCACGAACACCCAGAAAGTGTGGAGCGGTCACGCGGAGCTCCAGAGGGGAAGCGAGCATGACGCCAAACGGCGGTACAGAGGTGGCCGAAGGTGGAGCAGCCAGCAGGGTCAGCGTGCACCAGCACGGCCCAACTGAACCCACTCGGCCCCACATGCGATCCCGAGGAGTCCAGACCCAGTGACAGGAACGTGCTGCCAGCCCCGGCCCTGGTGGTCCCGGCTGCAGCAGCTCCGACGTGAGAGTGAGAAAAGCTGAAAGTCAAAGCAAGAACAAAGGAGCTTGGAAAAATGAAAAGGTTATTGCAGTTAGGGTTTTTGGAACTGTGAAATGGTATAATGTAAAGAAAAATTATGGTTTCTTGTTGAAAAACGATACTGGAGAAAGTATTTTTGTCCATAAATCTGCTATTGTAAAAAAGAACCCCAAAAGTGATGATCCAAGCTTAGAAGAAGGAGAAAGAGTAGAATTTAAAATTGTACAAGGAAGAAAGGGCCCACAGGCCGCATGTGTTACAGGCCCTGGGGGTGTCCCTGTCAAAGGCAGTAGATATGCTAGACAATATCTCCATAATCCTTATCCTTCCCCCTATCCCACCTTCCCCTTTTATCCCATGCCATTTTATCCCCCATATATGCCCAACCCAAATCTCCCTTTCTGGCTCCCCTCACAAAACCAGTCTTTTTCATTTGTCATGAATCCCTTTGCAATGCCGATGGGGGGGATGAAAAGGAGGGAGGGAAGAAATTAACCATCATTTTCTAAGATTCCAACAGGTACAAAAAGGAAAATCCCTTCCTCAGTTTCCATCTGAAGTGTGCTCAAGTCCTGTCTCCCTTCTGATGCTCCAAGAAAATCTGTTTGGACATCTGGGGACTCAAGATAGTGGCTTCCTTCCCTTTGAAAATGTTTTGTTGTTTATCCAATTATTTCCCATGTTATTTTATTTAATAAGAAAGGGTGAATTGTGGAGGTGCCTTCCCCTGAAATCCCGGGGGAGGGACCCTGCAGGGTACAGGTCTGTCCCTGTCCCTGCTCCCATGTCACGTGTGCCCCATACCTGTTCCGGATTGGTTGGTGTGTGTGCCTGGGGCCCAAAAGAGAGAGCAGGGTCCCGTGACTGGGGAGCTGCCTGGGAACTCCAGCCATGCGGCTGGGAGGAATAAAATCACCCCTGAACATCTACAGAAATATCGCTTCATCTTTCCTTCCAAGTCCATCACTATCTTATATATTGTTGTAAGGATTCCCCGCACTACAACACTTGAGGGGGCCTTGAGGTTGCCCTGCTGCCGCAGCAGCCACATCACACAACTGCCTCTCATGTGCTGCTCCAGCTCCATCTTATAACTTGAGGCACTGCTTACTGAAAAGCTCTTCCACAACTCTGTACTTCTGACAACTACTAAAAATCCTCTGCAATTTTCCAGCCTCAGTCTTTTTCCCCACTCTATTTATTGACACTTATTCTTGTCCCAGTTGCCTGTTACATGGAGTAGTTCTTTCCTGAATGGATGCTTTCTTCTTTAATGCAAATACACAAAGAACAAGAAAAGCAGCCCCTTGGAAAGGCCCAAAAGCTGAGCAGCACTCATTGGCAAAGCTTCTGCTCCTGTCTACAGGGAACTCACAGACAAGGCAGTGCCAGCCTTCTCCGAGGTGGGTGAGGACAAGAGAGAGCAGATGCCAAAAAAAGGTTTAAGCTGTGCCAAAGGACATTTGGGTTGGACATTAGGAAGAACTTATTCCCCGAAAAGGGGGTTCCATGTTGAAATGGGCTGCCCAGGGGTGGGAATAGAATCCCCACAGTGGGAAGTGTCTAGGAAAGGAAAGCCTGGGTGTGGCACTCTGTGCTACGCTCCAGTTGCCACGGTGGGGATGGGTCACAGGTGGGATGTGATGATCTCACAGGGCTCTTCCAAGCTGATGGATTGCGTGATTCTGTGACATCACAGCCCTTTGGCACAGCATGGTGGCTGGCAACTGTTTCCAGCCCATGCCCATGCCCAGAGCCCAGGCAGAACTCGGCATGCACGGAGCGATGGCCAGAGCCTGTGCGCAGGTGGTGGCTGGTTGTGCAGCAGCACCATGGCAAGCCAGTGCTTCCCCTGGCTCCTGCTGCTTGCACTGCTGGTGGTCTTGGGCAATCCCCTGGACACTTCCAGCCATCCTGCTGGGAACATGGGCACCTGAGCTGTGCTTCCCGAGGCCCTGGAGCAGCAGGACATGGACACCTTGGCTGTGCTTCCTGATGCCCTGGAGCAGCGGGACATGGGCCCAGGGATGACCCCCTTCGGGCATTTGGCACTGCTTTCTTGGACTTGTGAAGCCCTGGACCTGCAGATGACAGGTGTTGCCCTCAGCCACTGGCTCCACAGTAAGCTCCAGAGACGCTGGGGAGAGGTGAGGGAGGTCAGGCAGGTGGGATGGTGCTGGGGGGGCTGGGAGCTGCCAAGGCCTTCAGCGAAGCCATTGTTGGGCAATACCTGAGAGTCCCGGTGGAGGAGAAAAGTTGAGTAGGTCCCCAGGGTGGGAATCGGGCCCAGGCTGAGCCCTTGGGACTCCTGGCAGAGCCTCCACCTCGGGGCAGCCCAGCCAGGCACGAGTCTCTCCCGCAGAGGCCAAAGCCAGCCCAAAAGGGCTCAGCTCCCCACGGCCCCTTTGCTCCCTGTGTTGTGCCTTCCAGCAGAAGCACCAGAGCCCCTTGGCCTCTGCAGGGAAGTGCTGCCAGGGACATGGCTGCTGAAAGGTGCTGCTCCAGCAGCTGAGAGACAACAGTGCCCTGATGTGGCTGTGCCTGTGCCACCTCCCTCTGCAGAGGCCTGGAGAGAAGAGGCAATGGGGCATTTGGAAGAGGAGGAGACTCTACTTCTCCCCTTGATGTTGCCTCTCCAGCCTGGATCTCCATTTGCACTTCACTGCAGGGGATTCATGACCAGTGCTCAGCCCCAGCACTGTGACATCCCCCACTGTGGAGTTGCCTCTCCTGAAGTCCCGTGGGGAGGGACCCTGCAGGATACGGGTCTGCCCCTGTCCCTGCTCCCATGTCACGTGTGCCCCATACCTGTTCCTGATTGAGTGGTTTGGGTGCCTGGGGCTCAGGAAGAGAGCAGGGTCCCATGACTGGGGAGTCTGCATGGGAACTCCAGCCATGTGGCTGGAGGAATAAAATAATCCCTGAACATCTACAAAAATACCGCTTCATCTTTCTTTCCAAGTTCATTGCTCTCTTATACATGTAACAATTCCCTCATTACAACACCCCACCACAGGTGTTAGTTTAACCCCCCAACTCTTAGGTATAGAATAGGGTTTCCAGCAGTCTGTTCCCCTAGAAGCTGTAGTCTTTTATAATGTTCTGATGCCATGATGACTTTTTGCCTTTTCTTTTATACTGCTTTTGTATACTTTTTAATAGCTTTTGTATTCTTAGTGTTTTTTAGCCTACATTCTTAGACTTATTTGTCAAGCTAGGAAATGAAACATCTTAGAAGCTTTGTAGTTAGGGATCAGAATGCCCCAGACCCCAAGGTCCTCTCCAGAACACATTTTGTAAACTAAGATAGAACCATCCAGGGCAAGGTTCCTGGAAGGGGGGGGGGGGGGGGGGGGCTCATTTGAGCCTCTCATTGGGGAATTTTTGATAGATATGCTAATTAGTAAGACCTATAATGATATACTCGATCTATTATGGGGGTGCATTGCAGTGTATGTTTCCATGCATTCAACCTGAACGTGGGGCACCTAAAGATCCTTAAAATAAATATAGAGGCAAAATCTCTTTTTCCCTTCTAACTGTGTTTGATTCTTGACTTTAAGACCAGGAAAAGGCATCAGTTAAAGTTTCCAATAGTTGATGTAGTTTTAGGCATAAGGTTCTCCCTGCTGTAGCTCCTAGGAGTAGTCCAAATCAACAAAGTTCAGCTTTTCTATGCATTGCTGTGTTTTTTTGTTGTTCCATCCAAGAGCGAACAGAACGATTGCGTGGTTTTGCATGAATGGAGAGGCTGAGTGCAACAGCAGTGCTTGAGAAAGAGAGGATGGAAGGCAGCTGGGAAGAAGATTGTGGGCATTATTCTCTCGCTCCCATCTTCCAAGGAAGCTGTGATTTGATCAGTATCTGCACTGTGCCAGGGGGCCCGCAAAAGCACAGGGAGGTGTCATCTGGGTGGTGTATGTTTGGGAACTCAATTTAGTCAGTTAGCAGGTTGAAGGGTGAGACACACATAAGGCTGCCTAGCATGAATTCCATGCATTTTCTCTGTCTCTACATTTCTAGGAAGTCCTCCACCCCCTTTCATGTTAAGCATAAAAAGAAAGGAGCAACTTCCTGTAGAACAGGTGATCCATTCTAAATAAGCTCCTTACTCCTTATAAATGCGGAATAAAACACCTCATGTAAGATTTCTTCCAAGAGTGCCCTCGAATAGAACCAATGTTTGTACTGCAGTGCATTACTCCAACAGCTCCTATCCATTCCTTCAGCATTCAAACAGCATCAGAAACTTACATCCAACCCAAGCATCTTTAATTCCCCTCTCCACTTGAAAACAGCCTTGCTGCTTCTTTCTTTTCAAATCCCCACCCGGCTAATAAGCATCACCTGAAGGAGCCTCCTGCCACAATGAACAAGCAGCTGCAGAAATAGCACCCGAGGTTCTGCTGCCTCTGTGTATTTGGGAATCTGAATATTCCCACGGTTTTTATTTGGTCTCCTCCATTTATAATGTATCCAATAATATTTTCAGTCAGTTTTTAGAATACTTGGAGTTTATCATATCCTTCTAATCCCTGGAATCATTAATCCTCAAAATAAATTGATTTAGGTGCTCCCAGCACTTGCAGATGAGAAATTCGAAAATAAAAGCCATTTTGACTAAAAGCTCAGAATTTAAATAAAGACAGCCAAAACCCAGTTCATAACACATGAATTTTAGTTAATTTACAATTATTCCATTATTTGGTTTGATTTTACTGTAAAGGCTCAAGTCCTGTTTAGCTTTTTAGTGACCACAAGCCTTAACAACTGACTGTGCAGTTGGCATTTTTAAGAAACAAATCTAGAGTTTGAGTGTCAAGCCACCAAGTCTAGAGTTTGAGTGTACCCCAGGTGGCTGAAAGACAGCACTTGTAAGGGGATTTTCTGATACCAGGATGTCCTCCTTTGCAGAGAGTAGTTTGGACAAGCTGGAATCCTTTTGAGAGCTCAAGCAATTCAGTGATCCCCTCAAACTACCTTATGTCAGAAGCAATACACCATTTCGTCTCCACACCATGAATTTACTCTGCCATTTTAACTCACAATTGAATGACCGTTCTTTCCCTTCAGCAATGATTCCTGACTTTTATTTTGTCCCTAAGCCCTTCATTCTCCTGGATAGGGAGCCAAATACATAGACAGATAGAAAGAAATTGAACCTGCACAAGAATTGAACCTCAGCAACTGGGGTCTTTTTGGAGTGTCTTGTGTGAGCTTGTATGTGTGTCAAAATGCGGTATGGGAAATGCTACAAATATTTGCTTAAAAAATATGTTTTAAAAGAAGTACCAATTCTATGTGTGCCTTTGGAATTCTGCTTTAAAGAGAAGTACACTTGCAGATTACTCCTAACGGTGCTCAGCTCTTCAACAAACATTTCTACTTTGTGTTTTCATTGGGTCAGACAACAAATCACACCTCTGAGAACCATTCTGATTTGAAGGAGTTCTAAAAGGTCTTTTTGGGTGGCTTCTGTGAACATTTTGGTTGGTGTGTGCTTCCCCCAGGGCTTCGCTATACATCCAGAGAGTTTTTGGGGCTCAAATTCTGTTCTTTGCCTTTCTCCCAGTCTCTCCCCCACTGCAGAAAAGACATTCCATGTTCCTTCAGGTCATTCCTCTGAGATAATTCCAGTTCTCCGAAGTCCATATATCTCACAGATTTTAAAACAACCCAAACCACGTGGACTTGGAACTACATTACTTTTATACCCTTTCTAGTTGTGCTGACAAGCCACCTTAGAACTGGGTTTGGACAATCTCTGCAACATTGTTCAGTGCGGGTAGGAAAAACCAGCAAACCCAGAGCAAAAATGAGCAGTCCAGATAGGCTCAGGAACTAGCACTGAATCAACAGGAATCTGTTTAACCTGACACATCTGCAGTACCCGAACAAAGTACAGTTAACCCGCATAAACTGAACGCGCTCTTTGGAAACTTTTCACCCAAAAATGGGGCCCGTGGAGGACCCTGTTCCCAGGGCAGCAGTGCCATCTAGCGGGGGGAAAGACTCCCTGCACTATTTACATCCCGCAGCTACAACGGAGAACACCCGGATTTACCCCGTTGAAAACGTTGAAACGGGGCGCTACCGGAAATAAAATGCCTTCTCGTGATGCCACTTTTTGGATAAAGGCAAGACATAAACAGATTTTTCAGCAACAGCTGAATATTCATTTGTATGGGAAGATTTTTTTAATCTCTTCTTGGCTTCCCCATGATACATATATAATAAAAATTACTGTAAATATTTTAACTTATGGACTTTTTTTTTTTAAATAAGCAGTAAATTTTTCATTGCTTTGCCTTCAAAAACTTATATGACAAGTGATTACAACTACAATTGATCAGATTAAAACGAGTTTCAAAGTTGATTTTGATTCTGTTGCTTTGTTGACTAAAGGGAAGTCTGACAAACATCCTGTCTGCCTGTTGAGTGCTTTTTAAAATTCTTATGTACGATCATGCACTGATAAATCTATGAAAATATGAAATAAACATTTATCTATGCAGGCAAACATCCCAAATAATGTTACACCAAAATTGAAAGAGCCCGACTTCCATAGAGACAAAGTCCAGGCAACAGAATAGAATATGTCTGCAAGAAGAAAAGATGAGATGCCTTAATTACAAGTAGAGGCCAGACCTCAGACAAGTCAGATGTTCCTCAGGTGTAACCCCTGTGCAGTGCTGTCTCATAGCACAACACACACTACCATGGGAAGGTGAGGAATATGTGTTCATGTATGTGTTTAGGATGAGCTGCCGAAAAGTTCTCAGAAACTTAAACACCTTAGTGGCTGTTTATTAACGTCTTGCGTCTCATATTGGGAGTTTACCTGTTGTATACTGATCCCGAAAGTTTAGTTCACAGATTGCCACTTCCTTGTCATTAATAAATCCATCGGCCCCTTTGCTGGAGGAGCACACCCGGTGCAGGCAGCCCGGTTTGCGAGCTGCAGTGTGAGATGCAGACTGAGCTCCGGGTGGGAGCCCAGAGAGACGAGGCCGTGAACTGCCGCCCTTTGCACAACAAAATCCCCATAACAAAGGGCACAAGGAGCGGGGGCACAGCCGGGGATGGGCACTGAAAGACGCGGGAGGAAGAGCGAGGCTTGTGAGCGGGTAGATTGTGAGGGGATAGAAGCTTGGGGTTCCTTTGCTGGGGATCCTCGGAGGCACCAGCTCGGGCTGTGCCTGTGTTACTGCGCCCTGAATAAATGGCTCTGTGGAACGAGACATCTGAGACTCTGCCACGGGAAACCCAGGCTGGAACTGGTGAGGAAACCTGGTCTGACCGTGTGAGTGGGGGACGTGGGGAGTCAAGCGGGGCTCCCACTGGAGCCACCCGCTTCGGTCCCAGCAGTGAAAATCTCTGGCCTTGGGAGTGTGACCAGCAGAGAGGCTCGAAAATGGTCAGACCGGAAAGTTTCCCAAACATTCTTTGACTGTGTTATGAGCCATGTGAGTTGACCAGTTCTTCTCTGAGACAGCAGTACTCTTCATCTCTTGACCCTACCCAAGCAAGGTCCTCTGCATCTTTTCAGATGAACAAATTGTACATATTAGGACACTTTCAAGTTTTGTTGCAGCCTGTAGAGGTCATGGTATTTAGCACCATGAAAACAGCAGGTACCCAGCAAAGCCTGAAACAAACTTCTGGCAAGTACATACACATCTGTCACTCAAAATTTGCTCTTTTATTTTGACAAGCTGTAAGAAAGATCCCCTGACAGAATTATGACTTCACAGCTCACAGCTGTTATTTATGCTCTATAAAATGTCACCAACATCTGCTACCGTAGTGAAATGCAGAACTGCAAAGCAATCTAAAGTTCAGATGTAAACAAACAAAACCAGTTTCCAAACAATGGTATAAAAGGCAGTAACGCTGAAATAACCCAAGTATTTTAAAATCTAAAAGGGTATCAATCTGTTGAATTTTTATGGGATGAGATGCATATAGAAAACTTCAGTTTTCTGAATGTAAATCATATGTGACTCTCTGAATAAAGCCAAGGTTTTCAAAGGTTGGTTGTATGTTTTGTCTGCTGTGTTGGTACTCCTGGTCCACAAATTTAATATTCACGGAAAGACAGGTGTCCCTTCACATAGTGCCTTAGGATGTATCACCTTTGGGCAATTCAGAAGTGCCACAGGCACACTGACAGTTACATCCAAAAAGGGATACCCCAGGACACTGAGCCAGACCTGCAAGCACCTCCTGTGAGGCCTTGTGTCACACAGCAGCCACCCTGACCTGGCTGGGAAAAGAGCATGCACATTTGCCTTGGGGCAGCCAAATGACTCCAACTGTTTTTCCAGCATATGGAAATGGCCCTGATCAGTGAAAAACCATCAGTTCTTGCAATCCAAACACCTGAAACTTTAGAAATATCTTGTGAAAGACTTTGCAAAAATGTAACCCCTGCCACCAGGGACGCAAACCTAAATAACATTTCCAAATACACACAGTCCAATTTTTACAGTATGAAATGGATCTCCACACCCCATCTTTAGTATCCTTCGGTACAAAGAACTTGCTGACCCAGCGCAAAAGAACCTGTCCTGATCTCCTAAATTACAGTACAATCTTCACTTCTTGGGCTTTTCTGAAAGGAGTCCCTGCAAAAACAATCAGCAAGGGACACTGAAGAAAGCATTGGAAAGTCAAACGCTGGACATCCAAACCACTGGCAGTCCCTTGGGATATACTGACAGCCAGTCTCCTACGCTAGACGAGGACACAATTCTGAGAATAAGATAATAATGAGAACTTGTCCCAAATGTGCAGCTCTATCCACACCCCCTAAAGCTGTGGGCTGGTGTCAGAAAAGCCAGAATTCAATAGCCACCAGAACAGCCCTGCTCTTCCTGGAGTCATGTGAACACTAAGTATAGGATGGAGTTGGTGCCAAAAGTCATTGAGATCTTGCTAGTGTTAAAGGACATCAGTGAGAAGGTTTTCTCTACCTGTGCACACAGAAGGACTCTAAGGATGGGAGCAGATGGTGGTGGTGTATGCGTGTGATGTAGCCACAATACAAGCAAAGTGGACTTTCTACCCTGAAACATACACTCCTCCACTGGTGCTTTGAGATAACAAAAGCTGCACCTACAAATTTTTCCCAGGATCACAGTTTTAGCTTGGCAAAAGCAACCTATCAGCAGAATCAAGGAAGTCACCATTGCTAGATGACTTTTAAAAATTAACGTCTTGTAAACTTCAAACTTTCAGAGAAAAGCCCTGAGAGAAACAAAGCTACAGGTGTCTCACTACCCTGAGGACCCATGTGGAGAAGCAACATTTGAAGGTGCACAGGGGCTGATAAATTAACCTCTAGGTTGCGTACGTGTTCACAGAGCTTGGAGCAGTCAGATGCTCTGAGATTGTTGCCTTCCAAGGCTCTGACTCCCAAGGCTGGCTAGGACAACACTGGAGCTGGAGATAGCCAGAAGCTGGATTTTGAAAACAGTGCTAGCTGTGGATAGCAGGGTAGCATTCCCCCTAAGGTTTGGGATTAAAGAATGGAATAAAATATCCTCCACTCCATGGATAGTTTCAAGGACTTGAACGGGATACTTAATGAAAGTGCTGAGACTTCAACCAGCTCCAAGAAAGCTCAGGAGTCTAAGGACCGACAAGTAAAGATCATCCTGCTAATCAACTTGCAGAGGTAATTAAGAGCCAGACAGCGCTGAAGAACCTCTGCATTCTGTGCTACATTCAAGGTGTGGCAATGAGTGTGAAACCATCACAGACAGCACTGCGAATGATTTAACAAAGGCTATCTAATAAGAAAAATAGGCAGATACACTATGCTTGACAACTACCAGTAAGGTAGACCAAAGCCACATGATGATTTAACTGCAGACAAGAGAATGAGCCAAGATCTAACACCCAGGAGTAACATGGAGTTCTGTGAGCTCGCAGAAAAGAAAGCAAAAAGGCTCCAAGAAAATTAAGAGGAACTGAGGGAAAAGCACAACACCATCCCCCCCTGTTTCAGCTGCATGCTGGGTGGGTGCAATTTCAGATCTAAAGGACTGGACTCATTACTGCAGTCAACAAAGACTACCTGGCACAGTGCTTGTGTGAAGGTAGCCTTATAGTGCAACAAAGCACTTAGAGCAGAATTATGGATGTTTCAAAAGGACATAAGTAAGATTCCCTTTACAGAAAAGACAGGAGTTACATATAAAACCTTTAATTTTACATTTTTTCAGTCAAAAAAGTAAGGCCGGCCCAACTCATATTACAATTTGTCAGTGACTTAACAATTGCAAGACTGGAACAAGCTGGTATTCGCCATTTATTTCCAGAGTATGTTGCCAGTCACAGGAAATCTGCAAGTGACTCCAACTGTGATTCTTTATTCTCTCCTGTAAGAGAGGACATGGAGCCTAAGACAGCTATTGGAGAGCCCATATTGCTAAAGTCCTCTTAAGTTCTCAGGTTCTATTCAAATCTCATCCATCTAGAACAGCTTCAATGGATTATTTATGTGATAATTCATATCTGCTGGCCCTCTCTCATGCTGCAACCCCTGAGAAGTGAGGCATTCACTAGGGTAAAAGAACAGAAAAAAGCATCCTGGGTGTTTGCTGTATAATATATTTTGCAAGTATTTTACAAATCAGAAGTTTTATTAGCATCACCTCTCTCAGTCCATGACAAACTACAGACCACCAGTAAGATTAGCACCAAAAAGCTGCTGATGCAATAAAAGACCATAACTTATGTAATTGAAGCTGTATATTTTAAAGGCCAAAGGTATCAATAAAGCTGAACTGACAATAACAAAGATTTGTCAGCCTTTAAAAGCTTTAAATCTATGTGGTAGACAAGGCATATATTTTTCAGCATTAAATATAATTTTAACAGCTTAATGATTAACTGACAATTAATTACAGCATGTTCGGTGGCCAGTATGTTTGTCAGGTTCATGCCTATAAACTATTTGTAGGAGTCTAAATACCAGTTTATCTGGACTGAAGCCCCAAAGGAATAACAAGAACCTCTGCAATGTACAGATCAGACCCTGTAGATACCAGAGTCAAATCTGTAATACTATGAACCAGGCATCTTTACCCTGCACCCAAGGTAGAACAGGATCCACCACTTCCTTCACCTGAGCTACCTAAATGATCAGAGGAGATAGGCTGATACAGATAAATCACACATTTGTCCCTTGAGTCAAAGGAGGTTTTGTTTTGCAATTTAATTGCCAAAGGAGCTTAATGCAGAAGTGCAGAAAGAAGCAGCAGACCAAAAAAAAAAAACCAAACAAAAAATGTTCCTGTACTTGGACAATGTAACCAGTCCTTCACTGCTTTATTTTGCATTTTCTCTGACTCCTCAGCTCTTCCTTCCCTTCAGTTCAGATCCCTCACAACACCATGCTACATGTACCACACCTGAATATTCCCTGGCCTCATAACTGCAGGGAAATATCCTGCTCCCACAGTTAGGATGTACTAGAGGTTTATATCCTAAGCATATGAATTCTCAGAACCTAACTAAGGGTAGTTAGGGGCAGGCTACTCTTTTATAGTGAAAATCAGGCTTAGGATTGAGTGAGGACAGAGTCCTAAGGGAGTGGTTGCAGAAAGGACACTTGTAAGTGAGTGGGGGTTGAACAGTTATGAGCCTGCTGTGCTTGTGCCTGGCATGGGTACAAGTGTGAAGAAACTACTTAAAGGCTCCTTAGCCCAGAAAAATCTCCCAGGTGATGTTTATCAGCAACACTGTTACGTAACATGTAGATTGTTGTTGTTGTTGTTATTAAAATTATTATTTTACAGTGTTAGGTTCCTACAGGTTTATTTTTATGCAAGAAGAGTGAACTATTAAATCCAAAATAACTCCAAGGACAAGGACAATAATGCCTTGTGATATCAATTTCACGGCTTGACTCAGCCTTAGGTTCTAATCAGGATTACAGCTCTTACAGGCCCAGAACAGGCATCTTTACTCCAGCTGCATAAACTCAGGATAATGAAAATTAATGATTTATACTTATCAAAAGTATATGAGATCAAGTTCTCTGCTGCAGGCAACAAGGAAAAGAGCTGTTGACTACTGCTGCTGACTTGAAAACTGCAATACTACAAATGCCAGTACCAAACAGTTGGCAGGTGCTTTACAAATGAATTTTATAAAGGTAACACAGATATCATTATTATGCAACATAAATTTCCTAGAAGATACACAATTCAGTAAATAGCATTACCAGGATAGCAATGTGTCCATACATTAAGACAGATGCAAGGTTCAAATTTACAGATGTCATTTGGGGAAGATTATTTAATACTTGACTAATTTAGCTAACAATTTGAAAAAGGTGTTGATTAAAATATGCCTGGGGCTGCCACCTGCTGCCAAAATTGTAGAGATGCTGCCACTGAAATATTTCCACTTCATTATTAAACAAAGCATTTGGACTGGTTCAGGCAAACAGACTCAAACTTACCATGATGTTAGCAAAACTCACTTTTGAAACTTCCTAAATCTGATAACTGCAACATTTTGGACAGTTCTGCAACACTAAGTCCATGATTAAGTGGATGTAACACCTGGGTAATAAAGGCAGCAGGAAGTGCTAGATCCTCAGCTATTTATTTTTTAAACTAACACCACCTTGCAGCAATAATGGAAGTAATTGATTTTTATCTTACTAGGAAAGGAAGTGAGAGAAATTAGATTTACAGACATTTCACTACCTGCTCCAGTTGCAGCCATTACTGACAGGACTCGGGTACACTGGCAATTTTGTGCTGAAAAACTGCGGGATACCTTCACAGTACTTAAACAGGTGATTCCCCAAATCCTTTTCACTGATAGAGAGCTGGAGCATTACTGGTGAGATAAAGAGGCAGAATAATTGACAGAATCTTACCACTCCTGCAGGAACAAAAATATTCTTACTGGGAATGTTGCAGATTCAGACAATAGCAAGGGAAGTCTGCAGCTTCTTCATGCTGTGAAAAGCAGCTTTGCCCTGTTCCCACTTGCATGTGAGGAGGATCATCCACTCAACCAGAGACCGAGCAAAACTGCTTCTCTGTGAAGCAAGTGACCAACACTTCCAGGCCATTCTCAAATCAGCCTTAAAGATGAACGGTCCGCAGTTCAGAGATATCATCTCTGGCTTACTGAACAGCAGGTCCTATTCAAGGTTCCTCAGCAAGCCTGGAACAGTAAAAGGTGACAGATCCATTTAAGTTTCTAACACAGGGAGTAATGATTTATGAGAGCAGAAAGGAGCAAAGGGGAAACATTTAAAAATACCTTCAAAGAGTAGTGAAAAGGTACATAAAAAAAAAAAAATAAAAGAAACTATGCAATTTTAGCTTTTTGAAGTTCAAGAATGACTCCCATCCCTGTAAAACCTTCCAAAGCTGATTTTTAATTCTGACATACCCAAATTCCTTTGGATTCTTTTATGCTCAAGTGATTTCATATTTAGATGTTTCCAAGGCACCCTTTGAGAAAGAACATGCTGCCAGAGTGCCTGAAGCACACAGCTCCTGTACAAATCAGTGACATGACTACTTTAGCACAGACACTTGGCAAAATTCAGGAGACCTCAACAGTATCACAAAAGCTTAACCTGAGCCAAAGGGAAATGTCTTACTTAATCTGAAGGTAGCAACAAAAGACAAGCAGGCAACCAACTCTATATAAATCAGCTGGGGAAAAAACTTAAAAAAACTAGGGGCAAGAAGTTATTTTGCTTTTCAGCGGTAGGAAGGTTTTTTCTGCCTGTCCAGTTCCACCCTTTCAACTGCTCACTTTTCTCTACCCATCAAATTGTTCTCGCCCTTATAATGCAGTGTCTCTTCTCTCAAATCTTTAGTTTCACAGCAGGAAAAAGCTGAAGAAACACCTCTCAAGAAAAAGACAGCATTCTAGCCCACACTCCTAGTCAGCTGGGATCCTGGACCTCAGTGCGCACAAGAAGTAATGAAACAGCTTTTGTACCAAAATGCATATAATGATAGCAGAACTGGGGTCCAGCTCAGCCAACCCCAATCACAGGTCATGATCCTGTTACATGGGATGGACAGACATCCTGAGCCACAAATGGAGTAGAAGGTACATTGGAACATCACAGAAGGCAAAGGTTTAGTTTACTCCGTGTCCCAAACAGGAGCATGGGCTATGCTTTATGAACTAAGTCCAGATTTGCCAAAACAAAGTAAAACAAGAATTCATCATGAAAAAGGGACTTTAAATCAACATTCTGACACTGCAGCCATGCAGACATGAGCAGCTTGTTCACGGTTACCAAGCACATTGGTTGCTCTGTCATCTTGGCTTGAGGCAGACAGGACTCACATTCAGTGCACTGTTCTTGCAGTTTTTGCTGCTGCTTCTGAATCCAATGTAAGATTGAGTCTTGTGTATCCACTGTGAAACTTCTGAAAGCCATTTTTAAATGTCTGAACACACACACAGAACCCCTGAAATGTCTTTCTGCTGACATAAACTATTCCTGCTACAAAATGAAAACTATCACATAATTTTTGATCAAATTTTATCCTCTGGAGAAAAAAAATCATCTTAAGGTTAAGTGTATTTCCAATTTTAATTTGCCCCCTCCTTTTTTTTTTTTTAATATGAAGTTCTAATTAGTATTTCCACAATTACTATTGTTTTAAAGAAGGATTCAGTGATTTATTTGTTAATATGCACAGAAATCTTCATGTGGAAATTACAAAGTTAGGGCCAATGCCTGTATTTTCAGCTGCTATTCATCAGAGCAAGACAAAACAAACCATTACAAGCACTGTATTGGAGAAATGAGTAAGTTTTTGATTTTTCTTTACCGCTCTGACCTGCATAGCTGAATCTCTATTAACTTCCCCATATTTCTTTTGCTATGTAGAAACCTTATCCGCAGACATTTTTTTAGTCTGAAGTGTCATTTAGCAATGCCATTTTAGTATACTGCCCTTGTTTCTCTCCTGTTTTGTCTGTCATTATACAGACACAAATCTCCCAAGTGTTCTCTTTCAAGTAAAATCGAACACAGGCTTTTTTTAAAAGGTCATCTTTAAAATTATATAGAATAAATCAAGCACTGGCAAAAATCTTTTTTAACAGCACTTCTCCCTCATCCTCATATTTCATCTCCATCAAATATTAAGCAGCACAAATCAAGAGGAGTTGACTGCTTCAACTAGAGACATTCCCTTTCACAACCACAGCATTAAAGTCTGATCTAGTGGCATTTCTATAATTATTGAGGCTAAACCCCAAGACACGGACCACAAGCACTCCATCATTTCCTTCTGATCCCCAAATCTGAGCTATAATTTCTTTCCTAACATTAATTCCCCATTTATGTTCTTCCTCTGCATCTGTACAGATACTGAAGAGAGAAATAATCATTCTTCCTATCATAAATCATAAAGATGTGCTTATCAAGTCCAAACAGAGTCTCTGGATTGTTTAGGGGAATGAAAAGCTAAAATTAATTTTTAATTGTCAGGAGCACATAGATATTCCAATATTTTTTTGATATATAAATTCATCAAACTCATTTATGACAATGTAGAATTAAAAAATAAAAGGTCCCATACACAGTAGCAATTTCTGAAGGCTGAATTTTATAGTTATTTAGTCATCCAACAACACTGTCAAGCAATGGAGCATTAGCATGAATTCAGTCAATGGGGTTGCTCTGCTGCTGCCTTTGAAAATCAGAGAAATCAGCTACCTGCAGCACTGTTCAATAAGGATGTCTCTTAACCTTTCCCACACCCTCACCTTGATTTCTCCTCTCTCTCCCTTCTCTACATTATTACCTTGTTTGGGCTGTAAATCCCTGCTGCTGGTCTTTGTTCTCTGCTGTTTTCTGACCCAGAACATACTGAGATGCCCACTGGCCACAGTGGCCCATCTTCCTTGAATCCATGAGTCCACAAGTGGCAACCTTCCCAGTTTTCTTAGGCTTTTTCTTCACTTTTGCTGTCTTGCTGCATAACCATTTGCCCCTTAAATTCATGAAGGAAAGTCAGATTGTCCACAAATGCTGCTCTGGCTCAAACAGTCCATCTCTCCTGGAAGCCAATGTTCTGCCTTGCCTCCTCCAGTTCAAATGCCTCATAGCCTGCCACAAGGCAGGCTTAAGAGATCCTGGACACAGCACTGGCCATGCCTCCTGCCCACCCATTTATCCCTCGGGTCTTCCTACAGGGGAGCAGCTCAAGTCCTGCTGTCCATCATGGGATGAGTTAGGATGGGAAGGAGATAGCTCAGCAAGACTTCGTATCTCAAAGTATCACTTTTTGTGTCCAGAAACCTGCCAAGACCACTACAAGTACTTTCTTCTAGCATGTGTGGAGTAATCCTTCAAACAAGAAAACCAGACTGCTAGGTCTTTCCACTCTGGGATGCAGAGAGTGGAGTGCTGTTCCTGTCATTGAGCTGCTGCTGAAGCCAAGCAGCACCAGCCTCATGGGGGCCTGAGCAGGACCTGCCACTTTGCTCTTCCTCTTTGCCTGGGGCTGGAGCAGAGTCAGGGTAGGGAAAATGGGGTTACACCCCACAGGGGAACAGGGAAACTTGGAGACCTTAGTTCAGAGCTACTGTTCTATCCTTCCTGCCCCACTTGGGATATCACACATGTGCCATCCCACCACACAGAAGCTGAGCTGCCTCTCATACTGAACACCGTGTCTTCTCTCAGCTGATCCCAAAATTATGCTTGCTGCAGCTGATGGCAGCTCTCTGGCTCCTGCCATCCCACCATGTTCTGCAGGCTGAAGTGGGATCTGTGCTGTGGCAAACAGGCAGCATGGAACGGCAGAGGTGGAAGAGGAGGCTCATCTCACTCTCCATGCCTATGTGTCCAGATCCAGTGGGACGGATGTCACACAACAGTCTAATGTGCCAATACTTAAAAGCAGATATTTATCTTTCATGTCCTGCAAAGGACAAGAAACAAACTGTGCAAATATGCAAACTAAACTGTTGTCCAAAGAACTCTCTCATCCTTTGTGGAGGTGCCTTCCCCTTAAACTTAAAAAGGTTCTTGAACAGCAATATGTAGATTTTAGCTTAATTCAAACTCAGAAAGAGCTAAGACACTTTTTGGCATGGCTGTTTAAAAACTTCTGTGTTTCTTGGGAGTTGATTCTTACCAAGGACTTTTGGGAGAATGTTTGGACACAGGTAATTTCTGAATGAAAAAATATGCTGATGCAGGACTATTTCCGTGAATATTACCTGATTTCAGAGACTGTTGAGCAATATCGGCTTTGTCCTGCTGCGGTTTCAGCAGCGACCATGTGGTTGAGCAGCGCACGTGTTGCAGCGGGCTCCTCCGCCACCCCGGAGACCGCGCGGCCCCGGCCGCAGGCGCCCAGTGCATTTTGGGTGGCGGCGAGGGAGCTCCCGCACGTGGGAGAGCCAGTGAGGCCAGGCACGGCAGGAGCAGAGCTGGTGGGAGTGGAGCCAGGAGTGACGTGACAGCGTGGGCCCAGCGGTGTTTGCCCTGAGGCAGCAGTGAGGGTGGTGGCGGCCGAGGCGCATCCCGGCGATGGCCACCCCGGGCCGTGTGGCGAGCGACGGTCTGAGCCCTGCACCAAGAAAGGCAGCGGCGATTGTGGCAGTCACTATGGCAACTGCAGTGAGCCACGCCAAGCCAGAGGGGCATGGGGGTGAGAAAGGAACCGTGCTAGCCCATGGCCACACAGCCGACAGCAGCAGCAGCAGTGGCAGTGCCAGCAATACCAAGCCATGAACACACGAACGCCTCACAGGGCGCAGCCGTGCAGCTGCACGAACGCCCGGAAAGCGTGGAGCAGTCACGTGGAGCTCCAGAGGGGAAGCGAGCATGGCGCCAAATGGCGGTAGAGAGGTGGCCAGAGGTGGAGCAGCTGGCAATGGTGGAGTGCAGCAGCACGGCCAGACCGGACCTGCTTGTCCCCACACGTGATCCCGAGGAGTCCAGACCCCATGACAGGAACGTGCTGCCAGCCCCGGCCCTGGTGGTCCCGGCTGCGGCAGCTCCGATGCGAGAGTGAGAAAAACTGAACGTGAAAGCAAGAACAAGGGAACTCGGAAAAATAAAAAGGTTATCGCAGCTAGGGTTTTTGGAACTGTGAAATGGTATAATGTAAAGAAAAATTATGGTTTCTTATTGAAAAATGATACTGGAGAAAGTATTTTTGTCCATAAATCTTCTATTGTAAAAAAGAACCCCAAAAGTGATGATCCAAGCTTAGAAGAAGGAGAAAGAGTAGAATTTAAAATAGTGCAGGGAAGAAAGGGTCTGCAGGTCGCATGTGTTACAGGCCCTGGGGGTGTCCCTGTCAAAGGTAGTAGATATGCTAGACAATATCTCCATAATCCTTATCCTTTCCCCTGTCCCGCCCTCCCCTTTTATCCCATGCCCCTTTATCCTCCATATATGCCCAACTCAAATCTCCCTTTCTGGCTCCCCTCACAAAACCAGTCTTTTCCATTTGCCATGAATCCCTTTGCAATGCCAATGGGGGGGATGAAAAGGAGGGAGGGAAGAAATTAACCATCATTTTCTAAGATTCCAACAGGTACAAAAAGAAAATCCCTTCCTCAGTTTCTATCTGAAGCGTGCTCAAGTCCTGTCTCTCTTCTGATGCTCCAAAAGAGAATCTGTTTCGACATCTGGGGACTCAAGATAGTGGCTTCCTTTCCTTTGAAAATGTCTTGCTGTTTATCCAACTGTTTCCAATGTTATTTTATTTAATAAGAAAGGATGAATTGTGGAAGTGCCTTCCCCTGAAATCCCGGGGGAGGGACCCTGCAGGGTACAGGTCTGTCCCTGTCCCTGCTCCCATGTCACGTGTGCCCCATACCTGTTTCTGATTGGTTGGTTTGGGTTCCTGGGCCCGGGGAAGAGAGCATGGTCCCATGACTGGAGTCGGCTTGGGAACCATGCGGCTGGAGGAACAAAATCATCCCTACACATCTAAAGAAATATCGCTTCATCTTTCCTTCCAAGTTCATCACTGTCTTATACATGTTGTAAGGATTCCCCATTACAACAATCCTTGGAGCATAAAGAGGATGAAAATTTCTCCTTCCCCCCCCACCCCCCTGCCCACGTGGCTCCAGTTTAAGCAACATTCAGAAGCAATTCAGCACTAGCAGACTAGTACATAGCATAACAATGGTCTCTTTTTCTGTCGAGGGAATGGTTATGTACTGCTTAGATGTTGCCATAAAAGCAGCCTTGAAAAACTGCTGTGAAAATTCACCTGTGCAAGCACACCACTTTCTTCCCCAACCCTGCAAGAACCATAAATAAGTAGAAACAAAACACCCCAGTAGCAGTCTAGCTTTCAATGAAAAAAAAATACACACGCCCAGGAGATGTAAACCTTTCCCTATCTTCTGTAAGTGAAGATGGCTTTTTGTAAATATATACAGAACAGTAACACATTTGCCATGAAGACCAAGTATAAGTAGCAATGTACTAGTTCAAAGACACTAAAAACCCCATAAATGCTGGAAAATACTGTGAGGAGAACACAAATGCTTTCTGTGCACAGATCAGGACTCTGCCTCTCTTGTAAGCTGCTTAAGTCCAAACTTGCAACCTGGCAGGCAAAGAGGAGAGCCCACCATGGCAGAGTTAAGGAAGCTGAGACAGGACAACTGATACCTTCTACCCCACCCTAGGGAACTCAGAGTACAAACTCACAACAAAGCCACATTATTAAGCCAGGCAAGATGTGTTATGTTTCTCCAGAACATTTCTCCCCAGGAAAAACAACTTAAAATAGAGATTTTTGGGGGGAACAAAGCTTTATTTCAGGAAATGCTTTTTAAAATAAAAATCTAATCCAACCAGAAGTCTCTGTCAATGAATTCTTTCATACACGTCTTCTTTATTCAGGTTAAATTTTTTTTCCAACCAGTGCCTTTTGGTTACATCCACTGTGGGGTCCTCATGCATCACAGCTGGAAATGTGAGCTTCCTCTGTTGATAAAGTCTCTGGCATTTATCTGTGACACTGAAGGGAAAAAACCTAAATAAGACAAAGCCCACCAAAATGCCTCTACATATGGATTCTCATTCAAAGGCTCAGCAACCTACTCTCCCCCATCACACACTGTGCACTACTGCTATCAGGCGCTTTGCTGCTTTCCTTATGGATCTTCCTCTCCTCTTCATTCCATCCTGGCAGGCTGCAGCCTGGCCTCAAAAACAAGAGAAAAATTATACACATATCTACTGTGGGTGGCCTGACTAACACTAATCTTTTTGTGCTGGTGTGCCAATTAAGAGGTCCAGCAGAATCTGGCCACCAAAATTATGGCCCCATCTGAGAAAGAGTGTTGCACGAATTTTCATTGAAAGCAAAATTCAACCCAAAGGAGAACTCTTGGAGAAAACTCGTAGAGGACCTCAAGGCACTAGCCCTCCAAAGCCAAGCAGGGAGCTCATCTCTGAAGGAGATCAGTAGTACTGAGGGACAGTACATACTGCTCTATGGGCAGAGACAAAGAAGGTGGCTGCCAAAAAACCCATGGAATGACCAAGAACTCCCTAATGTGATGTCATGGAACTTTACCTGCAATGAAGGCTATCAGAAAAAAATTAAGCCCAGAAAATATTTTGTGCACACTTAAATGCAACAGGGAGTTGAGATCAGCAAAGCATTTACTAAACTGACTGCAGAGGCCCCACTCTGATGAATAAATAATAAGCTTTGCATACTCAATATAAACTCAAAGGTGGAGTCAACTAGGAACAGAGCTCTAGACCAAAATCAGTAACATCAAAAGCAAAGTAAGGATAAAAAAATTAAATCCATGTTGTCTTTGTTCTTCCTTTACCTGCTACAAGATGAAGCAGCAAGGAAGCACTCCCTTTAGGCAGCGAGAGCACCTTTTACCACTCATGCAAGGAATTGTCCTACACTACACCTGTGGCACTGAAACATACGGAGCTTTACCACCTTTGAGCACTGCACACTTCACTACACAAAAAAAAAAATCCCGTGTTTTCAAAGGTGATGAACTTCCTTAGTTTGCAATGGCTCCAGCATTCCTGCAAATAGGTCTCTGGCTCATAGGCGATCACAGCCTGAACCAGTTTTACATGTGGAGATTTTTTGGTTGGTTGGGTTTCATTCTTTTTTTTTTTTTTCCCCTTTCTGTCATCCAACAGCATTTGTTACAGGCATATTGAGAGAATCAATCAGGTTGGTAAAAAAACTCTGAGGTCACTGAGTCCCAACCTAAGACTGACACCACCTTGGCAACCAGACCATGACACTGAGTGCCACATCCAGTCCTTCCTTAAACACCTCCAGGGACAGTGACCCCACCAGCTCTCTGAGCAGATTATCTAATCACCCTTTCTGTGGAGAAATTCCTCCTAATGTGCAACCTAAACATCCCCTGGCGCAGTTTGAGACTACGCCCTCTCGTCCTGTCGCTGCTCGCCTCGGAGAATAGTAGCACCTTCCTCCCTTTATTTCCCTCTAAGAAGCCTCTTGGATCCCAGGGCTCCAAGGGCATGGAAAGCAAAGGCGCTGTCAGAGGCCGCAAAGGCGCTGTCAGAGGCCGCAAAGGCGCTGTCAGAGGCCGCAGAGGCGCTGCCGAGCCGCACCCGCCCTCACGGCCGTGCTCCCCGCGCTGGCGAAGCGGGACGAGCCGCAGGCCGCGGAACCCGGAAGAGAAAGAAAAAACCGAGGCAAATCCCGCCCCCAAAATGTTCCTTTTCCCCTCAAAACCCGCCCCGCCCGCCGTGGTGACGTCAGGCCCTCTGCCGCTCAGTGCGACGTGTCCCTCGGCCGGTGGTGAGGGCGGCTTGGGGGGCCCTGGGTGTCCCCCGGCCCCGGGGCTCAGGGATGGGGCGGGGTACGGGCATTGGAGGGACTGAGGCGGCCACGGGGCGAGGGGGGAGGGAGTCACCGGGGACGCGGGAGGGGCCGGCACCGTACCGGGAGCCTCGTGCCAGGGGGACCGGGTGGATTAATGGGAGCAAATCTCTCCCGTGGGGGTCCTGCGTGCGGTGGCAATGCTGGCACACGCCTGGTGCGAGAACAAGGCTCGGCCACAGCACTCCCCCCGTGCTCGCCAGCCCTCCGGCAGCTTTTGGCGTGGGGGTGTCCTGAAACCAGCGACTATTGTCTGTTTAAGACGCCTTTGGGGGTGTTCTCAGAAACATGTAAGCTGAAAGCCAAGCTGTGATGGAGCTGTTGTTTTCTGTGTTGAAAGGCATACTTTTCCATATTTTTTTCTTTTGCAGTCAGAAATAGGCCCACAAAGTTATTTACTGATTACAGTGTCTTCATTTCCTGCAAAGTGGAAGTATTTTAGGTTGGAATATGACACTTTAAATTACCTTAAGTTTTAAAGAAATGTTGTAGGTAACTGCTACTTCTCTAATTAAAAAAAAAATAAATCTGTTTTTCAGTATATATGTGGACCCATCAATGCTAAGTGTGTTTGTCTTTGCAGGCAGTCATGGATCAGGTAATGCAATTTGTGGAACCCAGCCGTCAGTTTGTAAAAGACTCCATACGACTTGTTAAGAGATGCACCAAGCCTGACAGGAAAGGTAAAGCCCACAATAAACCAGAACACAATCCTTACTTCACCCTGTATCTTAGCATGTGTCTTTCCACACATCACTTCTGTTAATTCATTTGCTGTGGATGTTTCTCAGCTGCCAATATGAGATTTAAACCTGAGCTTTAGTTGTCTAAATGTCAACGGGTTTATGGTTCTGGCTGTAATAAACTTGAACGTGTTCTTTTCTGATATGTTCATAGGCGTGTGAGTGGTACTAAAACTCACCTTAGGAGAGAAGTTAAATAGCTGAAATTCAGTGCTCCACAGTTGTCAGTCATTGCCTGATTGGGACATTAATGGGGGTTTGGAGGCCCTGGAGAGAAGGTGCAACTATAACCAGAGTGCAACTGGTCCTCCTTACTGATAGTTACAGTGCTTTATTCACATGCTCAGTGTGAACAGGTCTGTGCCTCAAGTTTGCTGACAACTTTTGAGATCCATAAGGAACTTAATTCTTTGTCAGACTGGCAGGTTTCTGAGGGGCTGTTGATGTTCTTAGTCAACTTCATGGTTGCTGTCCTGAAATAATCAAAAATATCCCAAGTACTTGATTTTTGCAGGGACTTAGAGTACTGTCCTTCTGTGACAGACATAAATGCAGATTTTCCATTTTCAGTGTGCTGCATTAGGGATTACTTTCAGGGCTTGTAAAGATGTAAAGGAAAGATAATGGGATAAATGTTCAATGAATTGTCTTATTTCTGATTCTGCTTATTTAAAAAAGACTATGATTGGCCATTCTTTGTGGAAATCTGCTGCTTCTCTCTGGAAATCTCATTTGTCTTCTGAAAAAGTAGATTTGTTTGAGTGTCTGTGCAAGTTTTCCAGTGTTTCCAGTATTAACATGGTTCTGTAAATGTCATACATGGGGACTCCCTGACAAATTTTTTTGTTTGTTTTTTTGCAGAGTTCCAGAAGATTGCCATGGCAACAGCAATAGGCTTTGCAATAATGGGATTTATTGGTTTCTTTGTCAAATTGATCCATATCCCAATCAACAATATTATTGTGTAAGTGAATATGACCTTCAATTTCACTAAATTTTTACCTGTTCAGTTTTAAACAGAGGACATTAGTGAGCCCTACAGTGTCTGTGCATTTCACACGTTACTGTAATATGACAAGTATTACTTAATTCAAATGACTTTATGGACAAGTAGGTTGTTAATTCAGCATGCTGCAAAGTTTTAGATCCATAGTTCTTAAGGTTTTTTTCCGAGTATTCTGCTTCAAAACTGGACATCATATATTCTGATTTCCAGTTCCTCAGGCTATGTTTGACCATAGAACATTTATCATAGTCGGATCTTACATAATCTTGTCTCCAGTTTATAATTTGGGTATCCAAAGTAAATGGATGGATGGTAAGGTAAAGAAAACTGAGTGGGTGTGCTGTAGGATGACAGGGTAGAGAACAAAGTTGGTCTTGTTTCATTTACTGAATGCTAGGTATGTTTGAAACTTTTGTTTTATGTGTAACTGCATCCCATAAAATCCCATTTGGAATGAATGTTACATCATGAAAAACTTGAACTTCAAGTTGACTGGCACCATGGTACTGACATGTTAACAGTACCAACTCCTCATATTCTCCAGAGGTGATAGGATCCCCTCTCTAGCATTATAAAAGGTTAAAGACCATTCTGTGTCCATGATGTGTGACTGGCTTACAGCTGTAAGAGTGGTCATTGAGGCAAGCAGTGTTTGAAAATGGGAGATAACCTGTAATGATTGTCCTAGCAAGGCAGTGGTGGGAGGGTAAGTTAGACTGCAGGTGGAATCACTTGGTCACACTTCATTAATTGAAACTGATTACTTTGTTCTCTCAACAGAGGTGGCTGAACATTCATCATGAAGAGGAAGACAGTTGTGACACCTGCAGCAATGATTTCCAAGCTTTAATTTGTTTGATATTAAAAAAGCTCAGTTTGGGTTTTCAAACATTCTTGTTGTTGTATTTCTCTTTTAAAGTGTATGTGATCATATCTACAGGCTTTTTTTTTTTTTTTCTGTAATAGTAGTTGTGTGTTTTACTTGTTTTGTTAGTTCTTTTAATCCTAGCAGAATCATTCAGGTGGGAAGGAAGACTGGAAGATCTCGAGTTCAATGTCCTGCTCGGAGCTGGGTCAGTGTTTAATGCTAATGAGGTTTTGTCCGGTCAAATACTGAAAGCTTCCAAGGGGGACAGCTGTATGACCTCTTTTTAGGAGCTGTTTACAAAGCAGTAAATTAAGCTTTAGAACAGCATCGTTCCAGCAAAAGCAGACAGCAAGAAAACAGCATTTCTGTATCCTTTCAAGTGGTGATGTAAAAGTGTATGGGAATTCTTGACACTAATTTCTGGAATCACCATAATTATCACTAATTCCTCTCTGCATTTAGAAGTCCTGCTAGGTTATAATATATACTTGACAGAAAAAAACCCTCTATCAAATAAAGAAGTTGCATTGCCAGTCCTTACTCTGATGATGTAATTAAAAAACCCGAACATAATTCAATACTGAGATGTACCATTTGAAGATAATTTAGTTGTCAGGCACAGTAAGCAGTCCTTCAGCAAATCCACAGCTTGATCATACTGTTGGATAGGATATACATCCATTTTGGATCCTGTTCTGTACATAGAATTATAAAGCCCTCTGCATGTTGACCCGGAAGTTTCCATTATTTTAAATGATTGCATATTTTGATTTTAAGAACTAAGCCTGCAAAAAACTGGTAGATGCAATGCTCTTCCTTCTCAGATTGAGATTAAGATATTTAATTCACTCAAAAAAATCTTACTGTAAGCATTTGGTATTTGCAAAAAGTACAATGGTACTTCCATTACAGACTTGAAAAGCATTTAACACTGGGAAATCTAATACTGGTACACAGCAAAACTGAAGCTTCTTCAGTACACTAACTTGCTTCCTAAGTAGAAAAGTTCAATTATTACTCTTCTTGAGAAATCTTTACCAGCACCTACATATGTTACAAACCAGGACAGAAAAATGAGATTAGTTTATCTTAGTGCTATCACCTTGTAATACAGTTATACTATATGCAGCTGGGTACTGTATTTCCTTTTGGCAAGAGGGGAAGAGAGTAGTTCACTATTTGAATAAAATACTTTGTAAAAGTAGCCTGAACCAACCAGATAAGCAGCAGCAGTTTCTTCACATTCATTTCTGTTTGTGGTTGTACTGAGTGGCTGCTCATGCACCTTCTGATTAAGTAGTGTGATTTGCCAGAATGAAGTAGTCTACTACTGCAAGTAATTTTGATTCAATCTCAAGTGACTTCTATTTCAGACTTGTTTTCCATCCAATACAGAAAATCATTGCCTGCTTATATCTTGCAACAGCTTTACCATCTTAATTCAGTGAAATTGTGTAGTAATTTGAGGTGTGTCAGATCAGAGAAGGCAGCTGTAGCTGATCTTATCTCTTGATAGCCATTGTCCACAGCAAAGGTTTGTCTGTCTCGATGGTCACAGTCCCGGAGTTGTCATAGGTGTTGGAAGTACTGACAAGTGTTCCAAACTTCAGCACCTGGTTAGCTGTGAAAAAGAAGGAAGAGATTGAGTGGGTCTCTGCCATGTGAGTGCATTTGTTTTAAAAGGCCAGTGCTCCCACAAAGAACAAAATAAGTAGCTGAATAAATCCAACCCAGATAAACATAATCGAGTTGGAAGGCTTGTATGACATTTGTCAATGACCTGTAGAGGCAATAAACTAATCCCCAAATTAGGATTTTGAGTTTACAGGACATTATTACAAAAGCAGTTTGTCAGATAGTCCTCAGAGTTTCATATCTGGAAATTTGTATTTCATTAGGATCAGTTCAAGTGCTAGTCCTAGAAAAGGTATTTAAAGTAAAACAAAGAGTATCTTAATGTAGTTCCAAACTTGGGATTTGCTTTAGCTCAGCAACAAGCCTATAACCTTCTAAAATGTTAACAGTTCTAGAGCAAAGGCCAACAGTTAAAAGTGATATTATTTTACAACTTTGAATTAAGAAACTTGCATCTTCTATTGCTTGCCTAGTGAGCTAGGTGTTCATGTACATTAGAAACCAAGTGGCATTACTCTAACAAATACCAAAACATGCAGTTTTAAGTTTTACCTTTCCATTTCTTCCCTTTTTGAGAGAGCATCATTTGCATGTTGCGAACACACCAACTTGCTCAAAGGCACTCTAGAACTACTCAATTCTGTGTTAGTCCTTGCTCATAGAAAGGTGCAGAGTAACAACTCTAATAGTACCCTTTGCATTAGCCTGTAAAATGAGTCAAATGACAGCTCTTCCCCACTGGCACCTCAGAAAAACATCTCCATGCAGGATACAAGGAGAGCTGCAGCTGGGCAGAATTGTTCTGGAAGATCAGCAAGTCTCTGTGACCTATCAGAATTGCCAAATCGTGCATAAATACCAAAGTAAAAATGTTCTGGATTTGCTATTAAGTGACCCACTGCAAAGGGAGATCTTGTGATGAAAAGGAGTGCAAAACAACTTGGTAAGATCTATTTTGTGATTTGCACAGGAGATGCATTTTCTACTCTTGGAAATGAATGGTGGCTGTAAACTTGGGTGCCAAGTAAACTTGGGTGTAGTGCATCACTATAATGCATGTTACCCTGTACCCCTTGCTGGAAGCTGCACAGGAGAAGCTGGTCTTGCCAGGCTCTATGGCATTAAAAGGAAGGACAGTTGGACAAAAGTCAGAACATGTAGCTCAGTGTCTCTTCTGCCAAACTATGCTTGCTACTACTTATTCCTGCTCCTATGCTTGTTACTAGCTTGAAGTGAACTGATAAGGAGGTTTCAGCTGCAAACTGAATTTGTTGGAATGAAAGAGTAACACCCAAATTTCACTACTGCAAATGGAAGAGTCTTGCCATGTGAAGTTCAGGAGCTGGGAGCATAACTGCAATGCAATGCAGAAATTCAGCGAAAAGAAAATATGGTACTACTGTACTGGATCAATTGTTTACCTAAAATAAAGGTGCTAGATTCTGTCAGGATGTTTTTGGACACACAACAGTACCAGGCAGGAAGCTCCTAAACAAATACCAGGAATACTGAGTTTTGGTGTTTGCCTTTGGAAGGAAGACACACAGCAGAGGCCACAGGAGCTATGTCTTGCCAGAAAACACAGATTTCATGTTTGCAGGTAAACAAGTCATTTAATGCTGAGGAAACACATGGGTAGAGTTTCCTGTGTAAAAATACTCCCAAAATACTGTGTTAAGTGCTGTGGTCAAATTATGAATGTTTCCAGTCAGTTTTAAGTAGGAAAGAACCTTAAAATACCTTAAAACATTCGTTGACGTACAAATTACCTTGTTTTGGTTGCTATATATTGAAACTTGAAGGGGGTGGGGAGGAAGAACTTCAGTGATGAACTGCTGTATAAACCCACTCATTTAGTATCATTTATTGCTTCTTGCTCAAGACTCAGAATAATACTTAATGTTTCACAGCTTTGCATATAAAATAATGGCTCTGCAGAAGGCAAGAATTAACAACAACATGGCAGCTTAATGAAACAAAATCTAAAGCCGTATTTCATAGTGCATAAAGTCAAGCGAAAACAAGAGGCTTTTCTCCCCCTTTCAATAGAAAATTCTTGCCCACTAGATGGAGCCTTTAATCTTTCTCTACCAGGTTTTCTGCTGCACAAGGATCACAGTTTGAAATGCTGAAATGAAAAAAAGGCAAAAGCTATAAAACAGTACTGCTGATTCATGTGGCTCAAATGGACCAATTCCAAGTACTTGGTTTCACACCCAGCCAACATTTCAACTATCATAATTAAAAATGCATGTTTTCTATTCAATAAATGAACAGTAATTAATGTGAAAACTTAAGTTCAAGCCAGTAAAGGAAATAAGAGTATGTGCATACCTACTGCTGCTAGGCAAACTTCCTGCTGTGTCCTGCATTCTGATGGAAGTTTACAAGGTCAAAGAAGTGGGAAGTTTTATCAGTTTATACCTGATCCAATCAATCCCTTTTTGAAAAAATGAATTTCAGTCTCATTTGTTAAGTCCTAGCAAGAACTTATGTCTCAGAAAAAAAAACCCTATTACAACACTCATTTTTCCTATTGAGATTACTTTTCAAGAAACACATTTCAAAGAAAACCACCTTTTTATTTTATAATATTTAGTATTTATAGCTTTGCTATAATTGGGTACCAAATCCAATTTTAATAAAGGACTTCACATTGTGATTTAAAAAAAAAATCTAAATCTCAAAAACCCTGGAAATTTTATAATTTTCTAATTAAAAGAAATCTTATTTTGGATCACTGGAAGTTTTCTTTTTGACCAATAGTAGTCCTCTTGTTTTTTGTGAGAACTTTAAAGAGTTGATTTGGATAAGCCCGTAAGTGATTCACTGAAATACCCTCCAGCATTAGAAGTTTTGTTTAGTGCTTTGGTTCTGATCAAACTGTGTTTACTGATAATGGAGAGTTGATGAGAAAAATATTCTACCCAGCTCCTCTGTAGCTCTACTATTTTCTCATTACTCTCCATCTATAAAGTCAGCAAGGACTTCAATACTAAAAGCAAAAGCTGTTCCTGCATTTTTCTGGGGGGAGAAAAAACCCCCACCAACTTCCCCCCCTTCCCCACCCAACAAGATCTATCATGAGATAAGTTTTTTATGGTGTGCCCTATGTCCTTGTCAGTAACAAATTTATGTCTGATGGATTGCAGCATACCACTAATTCAGACCTAAACATGGGCAGGGAGAGGACTGATTTTCATGAGGTAGTGGAGGAATGTTTTTCTAGCATTTTTTGTTTTGTTAGATGGTGTTTCAATCTGCCAGGGTTTGAGAATGTTGGACAAAATTTTAAGAGAAGAAAACTGAGGGCATGTAGGTGAGCTTCCCAAAGGAGCATATTCACAAAGATCATTACTTCTTAGACATCTGTTTTGCTGACCAAATTATATCACAGAAGAGGTCTCAGTAACCCTAAGACTGGCAAATTCCAGTATTTTATTGCTCTTACTCTGATAATTTAAAATAAAAAAGATAAAAACTCTAGGATTTGTATGTGGAAAATGTTAATCTCAGAGGTAAAATTTTGAAAATTCATGAATCTTATGGTTGCATTAACAAAATGCACCCTATTGGTAATTAAGTCATATAAATAATTAAACCCCCCAAACTTAAAAAATTGTTTTAAAATCTCATCAGAATAATCATAATACTTCTACCACAGTAGGGAGTTATTTTTGAGTGCATGGTACTGAAAGTGAGATCTAAGCCTTGCTTGCAATCCTTGTGCTTGCCAGCTTTCAGCCTGGAAACTGATAGTGTGGCCTAGTTATAAGGAGATTGGATGTCATCATGTTAGGTGCTGCAAAAACACTCTCAACATCAGGTAATTCCTCTTAATGACTGTATTCACGATCTAGTAAACTTATAAACATCATTTCTATGTTCCATTGTACTTTTTAGGACACTTAAAGTTCAGTCCCGAGAAGAGAGCTTATCTATCTATCTATCAAAAAAAAGTGTCAATCAAGGTTTACATCTTGTAAGCTGCACTTAAGCAGTGCTTGAGGGAGGCATATACAGAGAAAAACTTCATCCTAAACTTGTCATATATGGCAAACCCAAATCGTGTCAGGGTCTCACTACTGCTACCCCAAACGACTGTGGACAAAACACTGTCATGTTAAGCATGCCCCACACAGACACTGTGATACTTATGCTATGCTTCCTTTTCTCAAGTGTGTCTCAATTACCTCCTGAAATATGTAAAGTCATACCTTGCTAGTTTCCACCACTGAAAATAGAAATCCAGAAAGGAGTACAAGCAGATTGATGGCATGGATGTGTGAAATATAAAAATAATTAATTATTAATTAAAAGCCATATTATAGTGGGAAATAATCCTCTTCCCACTAAGCAAATGCTGCATCAAAATGATAGAAAATTAAGATCAATAAACTGAAACACAAGCTAAAGTGAAATATTGAATCACCATTTGGCATCCTATTACAGTTTATCTGGGGAGGATTTCCCTGAAGTTCTGTGTTAGGAGCAAAAATCTGCATTTAAATGGAGATACATTAGTAATGCATGAGCTAGCACTTTGCAGGTCACCCTGTGTGTGCAGAACAGCAGCATTAATTTTGCTATTTAAAAATAAAAAACCCAAGTAGTTTGTAGACTGGTTTTCCTTTCATTCTTCCTAGGTTTACACTTGTGGTTAGACTGACTTCACTGGAGTTAATCTTGATTTACACTGATAGATACAAAGGAAAAATTGGGTGCTTGATCTCTGTGCAGTGGGAACTGCAAAACTAGAAGTTGTAAATAACAGTAATTTACAATAAAACATGAACTATTTTCAATACTGATACAACAGAAGTACCATAAAGGCTTGCTAAGAGTGCTGGGAGGGGCTGACTAGCCTAGTACTGCACAGATTCCCTCAGGGCCAAGGGGAGTTTTGAATAAGCAGAAATTGCATTGGGAATTTTTTACACCTATTGTAGCTTTGGGTACCTGGTTTTGTGGCACAGAACAATGGTTTTATACTCTCAGTGCATTCATACAAGCAGACTTAAGAAAGCATTGAGAGGATATGGGAGGAAGGGGGCCCAGTAGGCAGGGCCAGGTGGCTTTTCCACCAGTTCAGGGGCTGGCAAAGGCTCTTGGCCAGGGCTTTGCAGCACAGGCTGCCTGGTCTCACACCTGGGGGGATTTAGGAGGTGACAACAAAGCTTAAAGGCTGTCAAAGCTTCACAATTTCATTTAAAAAGAGAAAAAAAATTATTAACAGAACTGTGTGTTCTACCCTGGATAGAAACCACCCATGTTGAGAGAGCCTTCAGAAATGCAAATGGATGTCAGAAGTTTTCAAATTTATTTCCAGCACGCCTTTTATTTCCACATATTTTTTCCACCTTTGTAATCATGGTGATACTGTAAGAATAGCTTGAAGTCCTCCTGTCACATCACCTGCTGCAATTTAAAATGATAAGCTGACAAAAATGATACTAAGACAGACTGCTTTCTACACCAAGGTCTCTGCTGCTACTACTACTTCAGCAAGAATCATTAACTGTGAGGAGTTTCTACAGCATCATTTTAGCATTGCCAACAAGATGTGCTTCTGTGTTTGTTCAAAACCACTTTAGCGTCTTCATTAAAGTGGCCTGGAAAGTTAGACAAGGAAACTCTACATACTGCTTTCAGCAGGATCTTTCTGGTCTAGATGTGATAAAGTTGTAATAGGAGTGATCTAGGAGAAATATAAAATAAGTCAGGGAAATAGCTGTCTGGGAGACTCACTAAACTAAAGGCAAAGCCAGGCTTACAAAGTAATTTTAAAAACTGAGTTTAGCCAGTAAGAAGTAGAGTGTTTACTTAATTTTTTGATGCTTTCCACTAAGTTTGTATAATGTTTCTCAAACTACTTACAACTCTGAGGTGCTGTACAGGTGACAGCTACTATTAATAATAGTGTTAGAGCACTGAAGAAACAGTTGCAGAAATAAAATGTAGCTTCAGTTTGACAGACACTGATGTAAAGATTTTGCATATAAGCTAGACAAAATAACTTGTTGCTATTTTGGTCTGTCTCTACTTCATGTTGTGAGATAAAGAACACTACTCTCATGAGAAAAAGGGCAAGAGTACTACTGAGATGCATCAGCTAATGAGTTGTCTTACTGCTAACTCGTCCATAAGACACCACATAGCACACATCATCCTATTATGCTGTCATGCTTTAGAGGCATTACTTAGTCACAAAAGATGAGGATGGCAATCTGGTGCAACACTGAAACCTGAGATTAGCTAAAAACAATGGTGTTCTGTCACAGCATTTAGGTCTGAAGCTCTGGCTTGACATGACAGCAAAGAACCTAAAAATACTTGCTATTTTGAAAGCTGCTATGCTGTCAAGTTGATAGGATGCATCTAGATGTGAAATCTACTGAATTTGTTAGAGACAGGTATCCAAATGATCCTAGCAATTGACCACAGAGGGTGCTGCAGAAAGGAGTGACATTGCCCCTATATTCCTCATGATTAGGCTGCTGGAGACAGGGAAGAGAGATAGGAAGAGGAAGGAAAAGGAATCTTTTCCTCACCCAAACCTCAGGGCTAGGTGACTGCATCCATGTACTCAGGCTTCAAACAACTTAGCTTTTAAAGAAAGCTTTTCAGAAAGCTTTTCAACACAACCAGATCCAGGACTGACTAAGATCAACAATTCACCTCTAACTATAGTAATTTTCCAGCACTTCACATAAAAATTAAAAAAGCCCCTCTCACAAACCCCTATATATCCTTCAACAGGTTTTAAAGTATGATATTAGTTAGCCAGAGCACAATGTTAATTATTTTTCTCCTCTATTCTTTGGACCCCTGATAAATCCTGTCACATTCAGATTAATACATTTGCAAGAAGAACCAGTAAAAGAGGATTTTAAAACGCATTAATAATACAAGTTTTTCAGCTTCTGTATGCATACCATTGTTCCCATCGTTTGCAAAAAAGTGCAAACACAATCATTATTTCTGTATCAATCAAACTGGGCCTGTAGGAGAAATATTGGTATATGGATATTTGCTCAGTAAATACCTACACAGCTTGGGTGAAATGGGGACCTCATTCACCCACTCCATGGAGGAGAACAGCAGCAATGCCATAAATATTTCACAGCAGTCTTGGCCAACTACTTATATTGCTTACTACTGTGTAGGAGGAGTCCTCAACAACAAGTCTCCCAAGAATTTAGCACTTCTCTGCTTTCTGTGATGGGGATATGATTTTCCTAAGGGAGTTGATCTAAAGCCAGTTTCCTTGCCAGCCCTGAAAACCAAATTTAAGCAGGCTGTCTTCTTATTGCTGCTGCCAGCACTAGCTCAGCACCATATCCAGAGTCCTGCTCTGCTGCGCATGTTGCTCCATCACTGGGCTTCAGTGCCAAAATTAAATTAAATGTGATTTGACCAAGCTCTGCAAAGGTTCAGTCCTTAACTCCAATGGGCAAAGTTACACTAGCAGGGATCAAAGTAGATCTTCTGAATGCTGGGAAGGTGTATTGGGTTTGCATGGCCAGGTTTTGGTAGCGGGGGGGGCTACAGGGGTGACTTCTCTGTGAGAAGCTGCTGGAAGCTTCCTCCATGTCTGGCACAGCCAATGCCAGGATGGATCCACCACAGGATGGATCCACCGCTGGCCAAGGCTGAGCCAACCAGAAATGATGGCAACATCCCTGTGATAACAGACTTACGAAAGGTAAAAAAAAATTATTGCGCAGATATAATTGCAGACATGAGAGGAATGAGAAGATGTGAGAGGAACAACTCTGCAGACACCAAGGTCAGCAGAGAAGGAGCTCCACGTGCTGGAGCTGAGATTCCCCTGCAGTCCATGGTGAAGACCATGGCAAGGCAGCCGTGCCCCTGCCATGGGCTCATGGAGATCCACACGTACACAGAGATCCATCTGCAGCCCATGGATGAGTCTCACGCCAGAGCAGGTAGAAAACCAAAAGAGGCTGTGAACCTGGGGGAAGCCCATGGTGGAACAGGCTCTTGGCAGGGACCTGTGGATCCATGGAGAGTGGAGCCCATGCTGGAGCAGGTTACCTGATAGGACTTGTGACCCTGTGGAGGACCCACGCTAGAGCAGCATGTCCTTGAAGGACTGCACCCTGTGGACAGGGAGCCATGCTAGGGCAGTTTGTGAAGAACTGTAACCTATGGGATGGACTCTCACTGGAGAAGTTTGTAGAGGATTGTCTTCTGTGGGAAGGACCCCAGCTGGAGCAGGGGAAGGACTGCTCTACCTGAACAGTGGCAGAAACAACTTGTGATGAACTGACCATAACCATCATTCCCTGTCTCCCTGTGCCACTGGTAGGGATGAGGTAGAGCCAGAGAAGGATGGAGGGGTGGAGGGGAACAGTGTTTTTAAGATTTATGTTTTTTCTCAATATCCTGCTCTGATTTTTTTAGTAATAGACTAAATTAATATCCCCAAATTTAGTCTGTCTTGCTCATGATGGCAATCAGTGAGTTTTATCTCCTGGTCCTTTTCTCAACTCATGCACCTTTCACTATATTATTTCTCCCCTGTCCAGGTGTGGATGGGAGTGATGAGAGGCTTAAGTGGGCACCTGGCATCCAGCCAGCATCAACCCACCACAGAAGGGTTAAACATATTGCATGTTTAAACCCTTCCCCTGCTAAGTCCAGACCCCACAAGAACTGACCTAGTTTGCAGCTCCTCCATTCAGACTCCTGTGTGGCCCCCAGGAGCCCCACACTCTTGATCACCACAAGTTACTTGCTCCAAGACCACAGTTAAGCTGCCAGACCAGACTGACAATTAAACTGTGCCAGAATGGTGGATCTGGTACTCAAAGTTCCTCTGACCACAGGGAAGCAAACAGCTGCCTTCACCTCTGAGCAATGGTCAGGGTGCAAAAAAAGGTAAATGCCTTGCCACACCAAATCCCAGGACAGCTGTTTGCATGATGGCTTGCAGAGGGCAAGGGCATCTCCAGGCTTGAAAGCAAGCTGCAGCCCCTCTGAGCTGCCAGCACAAATAACAAACTTCAGTCAAATTAAACCCCTGACAAACAATTTTATTATGCAAGCTTTAACGGCGAACGGCACCATTTCCTAGCAGAGTTTTATGTAAATATGGTATTACATTTACACAAAAAATGAAGAGAACAAACTGGAATATTCATCCTTATGCACAAAAGGCACCATTAATAAAGCAGCTGTGCTTTTGTCTAAAACATTTCTCTGGAAGGGGTAATTATTATTTTAAAAACCCACACTGATCTGCTCCTGACAGCTCACAAGGTACATGTTCATCTACTTGCTCTCCCTGACAGCTGATCTATTCTAGGCACACACATAACTAGCTAATAAAGACTATTGTACTTCTGATAGAAAAGTAATTCCATTTATCTTTACCCTTCCTAGCAGCACTGCTTCCTTTCACAGTGTTGGGGTGGGATGCTTTAAGAGGTTTCTAAAATGTGGTTATTTTCACCCCTACTAATGCTGTGTATTACTTAGAATTTTACTTTGCTCTGCTTTCTTGAGAAAAAACAATTAGACACAGATTGCATCACCCTGAGGATGAAGCCAAAGCAATTATTTCTGTTACAAAATGTCCCCCTAGATCTGCATGTGAACAACTAAGCTTTTTGATTTTTAATTTTATTACTTTGTCTTTCTGTTAACAAATAATTAATATGATTGCTAACACCCTATGTACCTCTAATGTCTATACGACTTCAATTATAAAACCATTACTGCTGCTTATTAATTCTCTTCCATTTATCTTCAAAATTGCATCTTAAACTTACAGCATTTGTTGACATTCGTGGAACTACGGCTCCTCCAAACTCACTCACTGGAGTCCAGCACAGTTTATGTGTTGCAGCCCTTGAGACAGAACATGAGATCAACAGGAGACTGTCACTGTTTATAGTTCAGAGGCACTCAATTGGATTAGATGGCTCTCCATGTCCTCCAAAAAAATAAAGGATTGCTTTTGAAACAGTGCTGCCCCATCGTATCTTTCAATCTTCCTTCTTTCAAAGCTTTAAGGCCAGCTTTTTGGAAAAAACTCCAACAAAAATGTACCTTATGACACAGCATAACCTGTTTCAGCTAGTATTACCCACTTCTTCTACTTTACACAGCATTAGAGCCCTTTGCTTCAGGAAGGCCATGGGAGTGGTATCTGCCACATATATGAATCAGTAAGTCAGTGCACGCTGCTCATTTAATGTTCCTGGCTGTTTGCTTTTACAGTTGTTTTTTTGGGGATGCAAAGTTAAAATTTGTTATCGATGCTGCTGAATACAAACAGCTCCTATATAATGTTTGTCCCCAAAATGAAAAAAGAGATTTGTCATTAGAGGCAAGTCCTAAGTCTCATTGACTGTCAAATACTTCATTCAAGTGGAAAACTTGCTACTGAGAATCTGTTAGCTGGCTGTGCACTCCCGAAAAAATCTGATTGATCTCCAGTAATGATTTCCGATATGAAGAGTGCTCTTCGTATTGGTGTGCTTCCTCCTCCTGACCTGAAAAGCCTCTCTAGCCCTGCCCCCCACCTTCTTCTCCCCTCTGCAAACTGGCTCAGTTGCTCACCCCTTACATTCAGAAAACATGCCATGCACTTCCAGGCCCCCTGCAAGGGTTCAGTGACTTGGGGGATCTTTTCTTTGGCTTCTTCTTCTCTAGGGAGCAGTGGCCCAGCAGGGCTGCAGTGAGCTTTCTGCCCCGGCTGAGAGGAAGGAAAGGCTTCTGCATTGATCACACGGCTGTGTCAGGCACTGGCCAGGCCAGGTGGCGTAAGCCCTTGGACCTAAAATGCAGAGGCCGAATGCAGCACTGAATGAATGTAGTGCTACATGGTGCAGTCAAAGCCATTAAAGTTTTAGGAGTGCAATTGATTATATGTAGCTCAACTTTCAAACACACTGGTCAAGATGGATTGCAACAGTCATGCCACGGCACAGTGATGCATGTCAGCAGGCTCTCAGTTTTACTGTACAGAGGACTTGACATTGGCTTTTAACCTACCAATAAACTACCCTAACACACTGCAAGAAGGGGGAAGGAAAAGGAACTACAAATCCAACAGTCACATGTAAAATAAAAGACTACACCAACTACACTACAGCTTGTCTGCTGCCAACAGCACTTGGTGTTAAAAGAACATGAAGGCTGCAATTGCCAAGAAAAGAAATACATCCCCAAACAGCCTATTTTTTAAGCTACAGGGAGCTTCTATTAAGTAAATCTGCTTTTAGCCTGGAATATTCCTTACCTTACCTGAAATTACTGTCATCTTCAAACCTTTGTAATTCCTCACTGATTATCATTGTCTGAGGGGTACTGTAGGAGAAACATTCCTATCAACAGCAAAGAAAACTACTTTTCTGAATTATTTTTTGAACTCAAAATCCAAGTGGTGAGGCACTGGAACAGGTTTGCCCAGAGAAACTGTGGATGCCCCATCCCTGGAAATGTTCAAGGCCAGGTTGGATGTGGCCCTGAGCAACCTGACCTAGTGGGAGGTGGCCCTGCCCATGACAAGGGGTTGGAACTAGATGAACTTTAAGGTCTCTTCCAAACCAAAGTGTTCCATGATTCTTTTAAATATGATTATGTCTTATTTGATGTTGCTTTTCCCATCCTGGCCATTTGTTGTACTCAATATTTTCCACTCTTTTTTTTTGTTTGTTTGTTGTTTTTTTTGTTGTTTTTTTTTTGTTTTGTTTTGTTTTGCAATCACTTTACAAAAAATATGATACCTAGCAGAATTTCATTGACATAAACTACTTCACTGATCATTTAAAATCCCTAGATGTGAAATATTTTTTCCCCTATTTTGCAGATATGGAAAATTTTACTGAAAGGAAAATTATCTCAAAGGAAAAGCAAACTTTAAATTACTATTAAAAATTTCTGTTAGTTCTAGAAATAATACTAGCAGCCTAAATTCCTCCTAAACTGACATCTTCCTTAAAAGTGTTGAAAGGATAAAAAAATAGCACTTCTTTGCTGCACTATTCTTAACATCCTACAACACTCAAAAACCACCCCATCTCGGGTGTTTGTGTGATTACAAAGTAAACAGAAGTACCTAAGAATATAGTGACATATCTGAAGATTAATCCTCAGATATTTTAGTCACAGTAGACACTTTGCAATTAACCAAATGCAGAAGTCTCAAAGCAAGTGAGACCTATTCCACCTCTTAGAAGATGTTAACATAGGCACATATTCTTCTCAATATCATAATTTTAGAAGAATATTATTATGTATCGCTACAAGACATCCAGTGACAAGGAAGAAATTGGTGTAACCCTGAGGTAACCCTTGGAACCTAGGGATGTCTCGTGCAAGCTTTGAAGCCAACATGAAGCTTGGTGATCTCTGAACAGAGACATCTACTTTGTTATTTAAGGCATGGCCACCTATCAAAAGGTGTGTCTTTTACAAAATAGGCAGCACTGCTCTTCTAGAAACAGGCAGGCTTGTTTCAAGACCATCATAATAATATCACATGCATGCCTACCACAAGGCAGCCTTCATGAGACCAAGGGAAGCCCTTCACAATGATGCCCAAAATCAGCCAGGAAGAAATTCTGATAACAGCTTAGGGCTGTTATCTGTTATCTGTTCACTGGAGGGTGAATTTAGAAAACACCAAGTTAAACACCAACGTTTCCAGGAAGAACTGGAGAACTCTACAAGTTCTGTACAGAACTGATATTAATGAGCCTTGCAGCACTGAGGTCAGGCCAAGAGGTTTGTCCTTTCATATGCAAGAGTGGCATGTGGATCATACAAATTTCGAAGGGCTCATTTACAGGTACATAAGCATAGAAGAGACCAATAAAATGCCATGTTTAGAAGCTGTGAGTAAAAACATAGTTCTACAACTTCGAATATCATCAGCAGCCAGGGAGATAAATCTCTGCTGCTCTGAAAGGGTACCCATAAATAGCCATAGCCTTCTCCAGCAAAGCACAGGACCTTTAAGGAAGGCCAGAATACTGCAGAAAGCTCTTACTCAATTATACCTGAAGTCAGTCAGCCACGAAGGATGCCTTACACAAGTCTCACACTGAAACTATACTGGAAATGGACTGAGAGGTTTGAAAACAATGCTTCAGAACAGAAAAGTCCCCCATATCTATCATTCTGGGAGAGGGAAGGAAAACTACCGAAGATTTAACAGCAGAAAAAATATGCCTTGGAAAGTTTGCCTTGCTGTAGCTGTCTAAACTCACTAAGTGCAGCTTGCTCACAGGTAAACACTCCTGTTAAGAAGTTTTGCTCCCTCTCTTGAGACACGGACTTCAGAAACCAGGGGATGCTGACTGCAACGCTGTAATTTGTAGAACACAGAACAGACAATATCATTGATGTAGCATAATGAGCCATTTCCCCCCTCCCTGCTGTGATTAATGGTGTGGACAGGAGGTCTGCTGGCAGAGCTCACACACGATTCTGGCCCTGGAGGCATGGCCTACATAGAGCACCGTGCGAATGCTTGCATGAGAGATTGGCAGGCAGAGGCAGCTCTGGGAGTTCTTTGTTATTGTCCGGCTTACTCTTTCCTGAGCTCCTCCAGCTTGCAAAATCTGTGTAGCCTCTGGGAAGGCAGCTTTAGAATTGGCTTACTTGATGGAAAAAGCTGTTCTTCTTGATGCATATGATGCAAAGTAATGTGACAATGATTGACAGCTAGGGGAGAAGAGGAGAGGAAAATTGAGTTAAGTTGGCTATTGTGTGAAGAAGCAGAAGGGAGAAAGGAAAAAAGGAAAATTCCTCATTACCACTTCATATGTACAGTGGGGGAGATAAGAGTTGCTGGGTTTAATAATTATAATAATTATTAAAGTCAGTTAAGTTGACACAAGTTTATGATGGTATATATAAATATATACCCCAGTGATTATTGGATGTTTTTCTTCAAAACCTAATTTTCCCCAAATACAAAATAATTAATAAGGGTAGGAGTCTGACAGTGTACTCCCCCTTCAGATTCGTGAACAGGCTATGTAATGTGAATATAAATATGTAATGTGAATATAAACCCCAGGGTCTAGTCTGATCTGCACTTCCATGGATACACTGTGCTCCTCATGTACACATTTAAGGTGAGTCAGAACTTGCCTGCCAGCTTCTCATTTCCTTCTCCCTTACACTGTGTAGTCAGCTGTAATTTTTAGTGAATGATGCAATTACATTGCAATGTATGAGGCAAAAGTGCACTGATGCTTTTGTGCTTTTTGAGTTCGGGTCTGAAAAGAGAAGAAAAAGCTATAATTGATTCCATCAGCCTTTTTCTGTATTGAAACAAAAGTTAACACCCAGGGAAACTTCCTTCTACTAGAAAAATGATCTCAAAATGTGAAGTCTCTCACTTTTTTGGTTTAGGAGATGGTATATGCTCAAGAGACATCCCATCTTAGTTTATATGTTGGTTTATCTTCAGCAGACTCTTAGGCTCTGGACCACTTGCATGGAAAGCTGAAATCATGGGGGAAAAGAAAAAGGGAGGGGCAGAAATTATAAAAACTTGAAGACACTTGTGGCAAAACTGGACATAGCAATATATATCAAAAAGGAAAGGGCTTATTTGAACAAATCCCAGCTGGCTCTTTTTCTTAGCTATGAGTAAAAAGACTCTTTTCCAGAGCTCTAGAAGGCATGCTAGAAATCACTACTCATTGCTGCTATTTGGAAAGTTTTACAAGTGTCTCATAAGAATATGCCATGCTTGCAGTCAGCCTAAGGGAACTGCCATCATTAGTAAACAGGTTATGCTGTAGTTTTCCTCCTGCTGCATATATGCAAGCAGCTCAGTACAACAAAGTCATAGGAGATAAGATTAGGAAATTACATGCACAGTAGTTGTCTGTCTCTCAATACAGAAACCTTTTCTTCCAGAACAAAAACAAATGGTTTGGGGTTGGTTTTTTTTGTTGTTTTTTTTTTTTTTAAATCTCAATCTTCTACAGTTACTAATATCAGACCATATGTCACAGCACACTCACTTGGATGTAGCATTATTATCATCAGCATTTTAACAAGTTCTGCATGCAATCTTAATGCACTAAAACACCAAAACATCCCCTCAAAACCTCTTAATTGCTAAGGGGACTAATTTCAGCATCTATCCTTCTGAAAATCCTAGAACTCAAATCTCTGTAATCCAGGGTCATCTCTGCAAAAGATCTGCAAATCAAGATGGGTCATGACAGGTCAAACTTTGAATATATTTCCAGCTTTGAAAACACCTGGTAGATCTCTCTATCATTCCTAAGGGATATGGGATTCAAATAGTACAAATCTTCAGGCCAATTGAATACATACACTACCATGTTAAGGGACAACTGCAACTCCAAGACACATGCACACTCATCTTTAGGGTAAATTCATACCTAATTTGGACCTTATCTATGCAGTCTAGTTCACTGTTCATTTCTGCAGGCTACAGTTCAGAGAGGAACTAAACCATGTGCTTAAGCTAAGTCCACAACACACTTTATCATAGAAACTTCAGTACCCAGCCTGTGCTGTACTGAATCGAAGTCCAAAGAATTCCCTTTAAAACTCGTGACCACATAACATGATGGAAAAAAGACAGAAATTTGCAACCTCTTACAATAACATATGGACAATCCCCTCCCCCCCCCCCCCCCCCCCAGTGCCTTTAGTTCTTGATTTAAAAAGCTTTGCATTTTGGTATGCACACAGAACTCCAAAACCAAAACAACTTTGCTAAGAAAGATTCAGTGTTCATAAACTACTCAGTCTTGACACTCTGTGGGCTCCTTCATTTTTGTTGCAACTTGGTCACGGAGAAGGAAAGTTTCTTGTCACATTAAACCAAAATTGGGTTGTTTTGACCCTAGCAACAACAAGCTGATTTTAGGAAGACATGAAAGTCCCTTGCTACTTTTCAAGAAATAGTACAAGCACAAGTTATCTTTTCCCTAATCTCTCAAACAAATACCCCTTTTCTAGCCATCCACTACTAAACCGAGAGATGTATGCTTAGAAATTCATCCTTTGAAGTGTTCAAGACATTCTGATGGCCACAATTTATCAACATAAATTACTGTACTTCACAGCAATGCTCCTGTCATAAGAAAACACCATATGCCCTAAACTGTCTGCTGCCCTCTCCAATAATCAGCCTATTTTTTAAAATCTAGAGATTTGCTGATAAAGGACACCTCAGTGCATACAGCGACAAAAAAAAAATTGAGTTTCATACACATCACTGGAAATGTCCACACACTGCTCTATTAATCTTTAGATTGGGGTCATTTTTCTCTTGAGATGTGGTAATAGATTGCTTCAAGAGAAAATGGGGAAGAGCACCCAGGCAGGGGCCTGCTGAATACTAAGCAACTTTGCCTCCTTTTTTCTTGGTTTAATCCTAAAATATATCTATTTTAGATATATATCTATATGCTGTTTACTCTGTACCAACCAGCACTGATGCAGAAGGAGCACAGGGCGTTTAGTGTCATCAGTCTGCCCCTACATCTCCTCAAGTGCCCCGTGCTGTAAGACCCACGTAGGCACTGCTCCTCTGCTCTCCCTGATCACAACACATTTTGCTGGTTCCAGCGTTATCACCCACCTGCCTGAGAGCTCCTCAAATCCCATACCCAACTTGCTTTGCAATTCTTTTTTTGTTTCCTCTGGGAGTCAAAATCTACTCTGTTCTGGAAAAGCACTCTGACCCCTTGTCTTTTCTCCTGTGGAGATTCAGTCTCTAAGTTACAGCATATAGAAAAGACTTTCTCTACCTCATTCCTCAATCTCTCTGGATACGTATCTGCATGGTACCAGACCTTAAGCCCCACATTTAATGTCCTTTTGTTTCACAAAATTTAAAACTGATGAGGAAAAACATACATGAAAGTGCCTGGCAGTAAATTATGAAGGGAAGTGGCCTCATGTTCTTCAGCACCTTTGCCAGTCTTGATTTTTACAGTATTCTTCCCATATGTGAAAATTATGATTACCATCAGCATAGGAGATGCCCAACACTGTGTTTAGGGGCACACTTCTCCATCCACAAAACAGAAATCACTGGAATGCCCTTTGTGCAAATCACAGAATCACAGAACAGTGTGATTGGAAGGGCCTCAGATGGATCAATCAAGTCCAGCTCTTAACTGGATGGCCCATATGAGGATTGAGCCCATGACCTCAGCTTAATTGCTCAGGTTAATTGCACCATCCTCACACCAAATGACCAAGAGCAAGAGTGTTGTGCCTCTGCCCCTGAGGGTACAGTCATATATCTTTGGAGGCTCCCTGCTGGATTCCTTTTCTCACTGTTTCATTCTGCAGCCAAGGAGATGGTCCACCAGGGTGGGAGAAAAGTACATTGGGCTTCACCACTCCTACTCAGCTGAACTGCCTGTGGGGCTGTGCAGTCCCAAGCTGCTGTGTGGAATGCTGGCATCCAACCTACCTCCTGGGATGCCTCAGGAACCCCTGCACAAGGAAGCACAATTCAGTGGTTTAATGACACCACTGCTTGGCATCTCTGCAGTTCCTCCAATATGTCTGCACCTCCAGGGAGCCTCAAAATTAAGCTCTTCTGATGTACCTCTGCTCATGGTAACCTCAAAACACCTCCTCCTGTGTAACACAGAATGCACCAGCAATGCAGAGGTTAAAGGATTCTGTTAGGATTTTTACTGCATCTTTTCACTCCTTCTAAGATAACAATGTAAGATTTTCTGTTATTGCCCATACAAGTTTCCCAGGACAAACACGGCTTTTAAATGATGAGTTAATATCTTAAAAGTTTTAGGCTCTGCATTATCAGCTAGGAAAATCTATGAAAAGGGTAGACATATTTTTAATTTTTTGGGACAATGCAGACTGGACTTTACTGAGAGAGAAGAAAGGTATTTCTGTGAGGAGTAAGTTACAGCATTACCAGGTAGGCCCGTAAATAATGGGACTATATAATACCAACCATTTCTAATATATTCTCTAATGGTCCTGCTCTATTTCAGTCTTGAACCCCTAAATGTCACTTGTCCTGTGAGAGCCTGTTACAGACCTCATTGATATTAATGACACCTGCTACAAAAAGCCAGCAAGCCTCCAACATCATGAGGCAGCTGGAGCTGTGGAAGGGGAGATGCTTTCATTATGCTTTATCACAGACAATGTGAACTTCTGTCTCTCCACACTCTGGGAACATCACCCCAGTTTTCACAGCAGGAATGACTTGCTCACTCTTGCTACTTCTTGCCATTTAGATGCTACACACCTTATTTTGCAGAACCTTCCCTCCCCTTTTCATGGCTTGTACCAGTCTCATAATTTCATGGAGGGAAAAGAACTTTGCTTCTTGGGAGAAGCTGCACAAATGAATGACAGAAGTCCATACTGCAAGTGCCTTGTAAAAAATAGACACTGAGGAAGAGCCAGCACATATTGGTCCTACTTGGATGCTAAACCATAGGCAAAGCAGTTTTTGGCTGGCAGCAGTGGTGTTGAGTGTCTGCACACAACCCTTTGAACATCAACTTTGAGAGATTTTTTTTTTGCACTAAGTAGGTCATAATTTTTGTTCCCAAGTCACTGTGCAGAGAGAAAGAAAAAACCTCTGCGGCATCCGGTGACATTATGGGGGATAGAAAGAAGGTGAAATGACAGTGCTTATTTCTTCATTAACACAAAGCATCTGCCACTTTGTTAATATTCCAGTATGCCCACCTCCCAGAGAACTGTGAAGGCAGCAATGATTAAAGGCAGTTCCGACTGGGGAAAACGCATGTTATACACTGACCTCAAAAGTGTAATTCAAAATTTATGCTGCTGAATGGTCTACACTCTAATCCAAAGAACCATCTGTGTAGACATAGGTACAGTACACACACAGTCTCAGGAGAGGCACCCCGGACTTACCGTCAGCATCACAGTGAACAAAAGACGATGGCCTAAAAAACTAATTTCCAGTGAAGCTTATGACCCAGGAGGTAAAAAGTTACTGAACCTGGTGCTCAGAGAGGTCACTGCCCTGACCCAATCAGCTGTAATTGCTCAAAGAAGCCACCACAGGCTGCTCGGGGCGGTTTTGCTGTAAATAGGCAGCTGTGAACACAGGAGACTACAGTGGCTTCCTGCCAAAAATCTGCATTTTAATAACTTTGTAATTGCATACTTTTGCAATCTGTTGACTCTGACTTATTTTAAGAACATTCAAAGAGTAAAACAGTATCACCACCAGATTTTTTTTAAATTTCACAGTGAAGTACGCATCATCTCAGTAATTACTGTGAATAATTCATAATAAGGGTTCTAATGATGTGACACATCCTAGTGAATCCCTGAAATTTAGGATGTTGAAGTGATAAAAACAAAATAAATATTAAATTCAATAGTAAATATTAGAAGAAAAAACAATTAAATTCCATAATTAAAAAAACAGATTGCAAATTCAGTCTGGGTGGTGGTATTGCTATCAAGCTCATGTAATTTCATTAGAAGTGATTTACTTTAAAGATGAAGAATAATTTTAGCAAAAATGGCTGTGATCCTGCAAATGCCAGCATCCACAGGCAAAACTGTGCATGTGAGTAGCCTACTGCGCAATGGGACAATTTGTGTGAAACTCTTTGCAAGACTTAGGCTCCAGTCACAGTCTGTACAACAAAACACTTGAAAAAATTAACCATCTCAGCAAAAATAATGTGGAATTAAATCCACTTTTACTTGGTTGTTCTGTTCAGATTAGTGCTATGAACAATATACTGCATAAGGCATATGGAAGAAGTTTCAAATTATCCAAGACCCCTTGCTCAAAGAAACAAAATCAAACATATTTTGGCTCACCTTAGCTCACAGCACCCTTTCCTTTGTCCAATATTCTGAAACCTTGATCCCTAAAGCAGACTTCTTGGGAAAGCCACAAGACACCTAGATGCAGTATTTCTTTCATGTACTTACAAGGTTGGAGAGATCTACAAAATCCGGTTTCACTTGAAATTGAACTTTTTACATCCTCCCTCTGTATAGACACACTAACTGACCATTCCAAGTCAACTGACTAAACTCTAGTACTTAAATGGAATAATAGCATAAGTTCAGTTTTGTGTTTGCAATGCCTTTCTTAAGTCAAAATTTTAACAATGGAAAGGCTTTTGTTCCATTTCATGAGTGAAAGCACAGTTCTCTCACCCCTCTTTCCAATGAGACAGCAGGCTGAAATTAAAATTAAATCTATAGCTTCCAAGACTAGAAGCTATCTAAAGAACCACCTCATAATAAAGTAGATAAGTGGTTATAACTTAAAATGTACATCTCCAAAGGTTGATCAGGCTGAATGGACTCTTGACTGGCTCCTTCTCTTCCCTATTCCTGAAAAGCAGTGACAAAAGCCCCCAGTGGGCAGGTGAATTTGCCCCAGTATACACTGGGAAGGACAGTGAAAGGCTGTCAGAGCTATGATTGAAGGTACAGCTGCACCAGTTCAGCCCAAGAGGTGTTGGGCTTTTTGTTGTCATCTTTCCCTCCGCCCTCAAGTTGTCATTCCTTGTCATTAGAGCTTATTTCCTCAGTAAAGGTGTATGTGTTTGCTAGAAAGAGAGGGAAAGTGCTGGGTGACAGATCCTGCTGACAGATTTGCCACATATAATGATATACGGATGTGATTTTCATTCTGATTTGCAAAAGGAAATGCAGTGTTTTTACCTAAATCTGAAGAATGTAAAAAATGCAAGGATTTTTTTTACCCTGAATATTTAGCAATACTTTTCTTGAAAGCTTGCTGCAATTATTTTCTGTTTTCTCATCAATTCTCTTCAATAGTCACTACATGCACCTCAGCCCTACAGTTTGAAACAGTATCACATAGCCCCAATAATTATGTATCAATTGTTACCATGAATGAATTATTCAGAGAGAATAAACCAGAGCAGTAAGTACTTAACACTGGTCACTAAATAAAGCAGAATAAACATAAGATCCTAGAAGGATGGCAGCCATTGCAGATGAGACAGATTTATGATATATGTGGAGGGCAAACTCCCCCACCTTCCTCATGCCACAGCTTTTCCAGGGGCAAGGGAAACACAGCAGTCATTTCATCTCCTTGTCAGCTCCAAGAAGCAACCTGAAGAGCCTTACTCACTTAGAAATGTAAAGTAATACACAGTGAAAGACCGCACTTGAAACATTCTCCATCACTCATCCACTAAGAAACCTTCATCATGAGACAGCAACTACAACACTTTTTAGCAGGGGCTTTCAGTGGCTGTTTCAAGGCTCAGCGATGCCATAGGAGGAAAGTAACAATTAATTTTACTTCTTTATTGGTGGGTGGGAGGGATGAGAATGTAACAAATGACCCCTGACATAAGGCATTTCATGGAGAATTGACCAGTTGGGATTAATGGCCCTTGGCTGAATCTGGGCTATAAAATTTTTCAGCCAGCCATTAATTTTCAGGAAATGTTCTATTCCTCAGTCATTATTACTTAAATAAAAACATATATTGTGTATATGGTCAAATCAAATTATGGCCAGAATTTTGTCAAGCACAGATAGGGGTGTAAATTTACTGTGTTATTAAGGCTTTTCCTTTTATGCTCAGATAACTATAGTTTGGTAGTGGGAACGACTGTTACACATGCTCAGGGAAAACACCCTTGGTTTGTCCTTGTGTAAGGCGATCATGGGATTAGAAGCCAGAATAACTAATTTTAAAAAAAAAAAATCATCATCAATTACCTCAATTTTTCCGTTATGATCATGAAGAAAATCAGCGTACGTATACTCACAGATGTTCACTGTAATTACACCCAATGATATGTGCACTTAGCACACAGAAATACATACATCAAACACTTGGAAGGTGGCATGGCATTTTTGCAGTGAATTTGGGCTGAATATTTTAATTATGCTGTGGTTGCATAGTGCAGATCATCCTAAAGAAAGGCTAATAAAACTTTCCTATCACACTTACACTCCCCGGTTTGTGCTGCACACTGCAGGAGCACCAACTTATGAAAAGGAATTTAGCAAAATTTTATGGAAGCTATCACTTGCAAGACTGTGTCTGTACTTCAGCTGCCATTGGTGAGGGCATACAGTGATTTGAGAAGGAAAAAAAACTATAACCAATAAAATTTTAGAAGCCTTTATAAATGACTGAAAATAGATTTTCTATACAAGTACCTTGACTTGAAAATCTCATGTTAAGGTCAGGACCCATGACAGGTATACAGTGCAGTATAGTTAGTATTAATGTAATGTTTTACCAATAAAGAGAAGGAATTTATAAGCTTACAAAGCATCTGTGTAGGGCCAAGGATAATCCACAGATGCCTGACCTTAAAATCTTGAACACTTTCTATGTATACAGAAGTGATGTTCATGTCTGGAGATGTTTTACCTTTATGAGACGCTCTGTTTTTCTTCCAGAGAGCCAAGAGCAGTGTGCCTACTGAGACAGGCTGTGTCCTTAGGGGTGTCCCCACGGAGGACACAACAGAGCATGGACTGATTTTGAGGTGACAAAGATAAGAAAGGAGTGGTGAAGCTTCAGTCAGCCAGCAGCAACTGGGGACTAATGCCATTCCTGTCTTCGAGGAGCAGCAGGGCTGGACATCAAGCCCCATGCTGCCCCTCAGCACCTGAGGCTGACGGCACCTCAGCAGTGCATGCCAGTCACCCCAGCACCCCTGATGGGTGGTACCAGGTTCTTCACTATTTTTACAATGCCACTTGCAGAAAATTAAGGACATTCTAAATCTGCACCATGGCAGGACAAATACCAACCTTATTTATGTTTAAATGTGCATCACTTCATGTCAGTTTGTGGGCATGCAGTCCCTGCCCCTGCCCCTCACCTCCCTGCATCAGTGCTGAGCTCCCTGGCACCCTCAATATGGTGTCCTTGAGGTGCTCTGACCATTCCTCTTCCCTCTCACATCCAGCCTCTGGTCTTCCCCTTGTCTCCTGTGAGGGCTGGCAAGCTCTTGCTTCATCCAGTTACCACATTCAGCCCCCTCACACTCTCTTCCCACACCAGGAAGTACTTTGTCTTTTAGCAAAATAACAATGTGAGTCTTCCAAGCTACTCAGCACCTGCAGTTTGTCAAGTGAGAAGGAAGTCTGCCCAAGATGTGCGCAGACAGGCCTGTTCTAGAAAGAGTTTCAGCTTTTCCAGTCGTTTGCTATTCCTAACATCTTCCACATTGGTCTGCCTCACGCCTTGTTAGTTCGGTGGATCACACAAAGACTTCCAAGCAGCATGATATTAAATGCTCTAAAAGATGACAAAACCAGGACAGGGCCCAGCGTAATGTGAGCTTTATACTAATACACAATCAGTGAAATAATGACTTACTGCCTCCACACTTCATGGGCACATTTGAAACAAAGGAAAATTAAGCTTGCATGTTCTGATTCACCTTGGCCTTCTTCAGCCTTGTACTTAATGCAGTCACTGATATGCAAACCAATTTTATCAAGTCTCAAGAGATTATTCTGGCTGGTACTAATGACTGAGCTAAAAAAATCAGGTTTGATCAAGCTCCGATGCTGAAGAGCCAAATATTCAGCTCTAAATCTGTATTTCCTGGCATTACTGCCCATTTTCTGTGAACACATAGGTGACAAAAAAAGTGCTTTGTAAGGACACAACACTGGACAAAATTTATTCGCAAATCCTGCCTATGTGCACTCTGGGAATCCAATGCACCACAACTGAGAAAGCAGCCAAGATCTTTCCTTTTTCATTCTTTGTACTGAAATGAAACTTTTTTATCTTACCTAATTAACCTATAAGAGAATCAGAAAGAAAATATTAATTTTTGCCATAAAAGCAATGAGCCAATGTAGCAAATATTTTATGTTGTAATTTCTGTAATCAATACTATAAAAATTGGTGAAAAACGCACCACCACCTTAAAAAGCATTGAAACCTGTAATGAAGGTTAAATGTAATCATAATGTTTAATTCACCAAATGGATGGAGCATAAGAGATCATCCACTGTGAAAGATACAATTCAAACATTCTTAGAGCCCCAGAATAATACAAAAACAATAGAGAAGAAAAGTATAATTGTATGCCATGGATTGAAGTTTTTTTCTGGGTAAGGAAAAGGCAGGAAGACACCATGAGCTGAGATCTCCATGTTCCCTATGCATACAAACACACTTAAAAAACAATTAGGTAAGAAGATTCATATCTTGCTTTTTTTCCACAAACCGGTATGTCTTATCAGCATTACAAAGAAATGTATAACCTAGGAGACAGGTGGTTGCAATGCTGTTAAAATTAATATTAATTTTAATTTTTTTAAAAGGAAACAGCTTTCCCTAGCTGTGACCCTTGGCTAGTGCAAATCCACAAATTTCTATTGCTACATTCTCCTTGCTTTATTTTCCTATGTTATTCAGTCTATTCAATTCTTTTTGCAAGACTGAGCCTTCAGAGGCGTGCATTGTGCATATGCTATATGTTCATAGAATGCTTCCTTAAGCCTTGTTTATAGCTTCTAAACAAACTTCAAAGCCTTGTTTATAGGCACAGCAATGACCGAAATACGAAATTTCATCAGCTTAGAAATACAACCCATGAGATGCAACACGGATAGATATCCAAGTAGATAATATGAAGTAAGAATCCAATACTTCCAAAAACTTTAGTAGTATTTTTAGTACTTTGTGCTACACCTAAACAAAGGATAGATTAAGGGGCGTTATTTCCAAGACTTTTTGATATTTTTATCTATAATGGTTGATAAACATGGTTAGAAGAGGGAATTTGTTAAGTATCCTTGAAAAATCAGGACACAACACAAGGCTTAATTTTGGCTTGTACATATTTTCATCAGAGTGGTACAGAAAATGCATAGTTAGGGAAAAATACCTAATGCCTTTTGCAACTTAAACCCACTGTACTATTATTTTCCATATCAGCCAAAACTCCTCCAACTTCCTTATGCACATGAAAAATAACATCAGACACTGAGAAGCAATTACCAGCTCCTGTGCAAGGAATCCCTTATGCTTGTAATTAATGTGTTTTAGCTTAAAAACAAAACAAATCTAAAATTAGTATGTATTTCCTTATACTTCCTTTGTTATACAAAGAAAGCCCACTAGACAGCCAAAGAAGAGCTATATCAATATAACTTCTCGTAGTTTTCAAAGCTTTTTGGCCTAGGTTATAAAATAAAGATCGTGGAGGAAAAGAATTGCTCATAGTGCTTTGAGTGGTATCACAATGTTGCCATCTTGAAATGATTAGCTATTCATTAATACAATGCTGAAGTAATTTTTCCCACATGTCAGTGCTCACATAGATGGATTTTTCATACACACATACAAAGACAGGAAAATATGTCACAAAATAACCAGAAAGCACCATTAAAAGTATCATCTAGTCACACTCAACTGATGCTAATGCTATCCCTCCTTTTTTGCTTGTACATTAAAATATGATTTTAAACACTTGCACAGGAGCTATTTTTTTTATCCCATTTCCTGCCTCTTTGATACTGAGATGTTTTATTCAGACCCTTGAATTCTGTGAGTGATTTTGCCTGTGGAATATTCTGGACCTGACTTTGTACTGTGTTTATTTCAGCAGTGACAAGAGGTTTTTTTCCACTGTACAGCTCAAGTTGTGGTGATGCTGAATTCAGCCCTGGTGTCTGAAATGCTTTGAAATCTCACAGGGTGAGAAACAGCACAGAGCTTGCTTGATCTTGGTATTTAGGCCTTTTGTTCACCCCTGACTGAACAGGCACTGTGGGCGAGGATTTTGATTGGGAAAGAGGAATTTCAGGCCAAAACCCTACAGTGAGATGTGGTCTCCAGAAAGGTTAACGTTCTTCAAAACAGCAAAGATAGATTGCTGCTTGCTGGTAGCACTGTGATCCACTTAGCTGAGGCATACAAAAAAAAAAAAAAATTTGCTCCTTCTGCTTTCTGATGCCTTTCATCACTCTTTATGTAGGAAAGTAAATAGTTGATGCTAGCCCAGCATCTGGCCAGTCATTGCCCTGATCATAAATCAGAATAAAGCAAACATCACTTTCTCCACAGTGTAATCAAGACACAAGTTCCCAGTGTATGGCACTTTCAGCTGTCAGCTTTCTGTATTTATCTTGTCTTTTGGAAATCAATCCTAGGCAATGTGAACATGGAGAAGTGGAAGTGAAGAACAGATATTTGCACAGCATCACTCCTCAAGTTTACTTATCTTGTAAATCCATAAGGCACCTCTCATGCTCATGTAATGAGCATGTTATAAATAAAAAAGAGAAAGAAATCACCTCTGCAAAGTAAAATCAACTACAAATCTAACACTTTCCACCTAGTAAATGCTAGAAAAACGCAAGGAAAAGAGATCTCTCCCTCTTAAGTATTTTAAGGCAATATATTTATGAGAGCATAACTCATTGAGTATGCTTCCAGTATACTATAGAGAAAAAAGTTTTCCTTAAGGCTCCAGCTATACTGGAAAAGAAATAACTAAAATGTTGTTTATGGTAGAATGAAGGGTTTCTCACATGGAATCAGACCTGTATAAATAAAGCCATTGTATTAGGCCAGTATTAACTCAGTTGCAACTTTTGCTGTAACTGACATACAATTGTTAGAGCAAACTATTTTCAAAGATGATTTACATCACTCATGAAAACACTATTTACTGCCAAATGCTGAGATTTATGGTTCAGCTTCCTTTTATGTGGCCCAAAGGAGATTTGGAGATAAGCAAAGGAAGGACCTCAGGACTTCAACTAATGTCAAAAGACAAAAATATGTATGTATTTTATAAAACTTTGATAAACTCTTTAATACTGTTTCAGCTTTTACTTGCATCATGTTCTAGCACCTCACAAACAAGCACAATGCAAAAACATTCAAATAATGAAACTTCCTCTAATAGTCCCAAGAGTAAACAGTTACAAAATTTTCTTTAGACATCTAATCTGATGTCGAAATAAAAATAATTCCAGAACTGCACAGAATAACCCCAGCACTGCCTTGCACTACAGAGGAACTGAGTTGCCTAACTTCAGGCCTTTAAGTCATACCTAAACTAGAAGCATAAAATGATTCAAAATAGGTAGTGGAGACACCCTAGAAGAGGTTTCTGAAGGATACTGCTAAGCCACTGATGATTCACTGCTCATGACCTTCCTGGAGAATGTGGATCATGAGCATATGGAAATGGAAGGCCCAACAACAGCGATACAGAGCGGTGTAAACACCTGCAGTGTCCATTTTGAAAGTGAAGTGATTATCTTTCCAGCCTTCAAACAGACCTGAAACCTGTATTCCCAAGAAGGATAGGCCAGCAGTGAAGAGGGGGACATTTTCTTCTCTGTTGCAGCTCACATTTCTCAGTTCAAGTGAATTCAGCTCGGTGACATCCAGAGGGGCAAATTTCTAAGGGAAGCAGACCACTAAATATCTTATGTTAAGAAATACCAGCTGATATTCACTCTTGCCACCTCACCTGCAGATGCTGTGGAGCAGAAAAACGAAGAGACAGCCAAAACACAAGTGAAGTTTAAATGAGACTGGTGTGAATCATGACTGCAATAACCAACTCACCTGGGGCATGTCTCCTATGTGTAGGCAGGAGCTCAATCAAAGCAGTCTGGTATAAATGATGTGATTTTAGAGAGAATGACTTAAGCTAACTCAACCTGGTATGTGAACATTTTGTGTTGATCAAAACTTGAAAAAAAATCAATACAAAATGAAAATTCATCTGGTCAGGCTTTGAGTAGTGGCAGACTCTGACATTTAGATCTGAGCACTGAAGGCAGACATCTCTTTTCAGGTATAGGCCTGTCTCCAAATCAGATGCTCATTTCACCTGCTTGGCACAGCAGGTCTGTAAATTGACTGTCCCTTACTTCCTCTGGACACAAAAATAAATCAGGTTAGCACAGCCCAACAACTGAAACTGCTAAAGCTAGCCTGGCCTGCAGCAGATCAGGAACTGTTCAGGTGCTCTGCTCTGACAGCAGACTGATGGAGTAGCGAGTCCGATAGAGGAGGATGAGGGAGCAGTGAAGCACCTCTCCCATTAGGATGCATCAGGTCCACAGGCCCAGGGAAAAATCCAAGGATCTACATTAAGGGCCTGTTGTGCTAATCCATCGTGATGGGACAACCTCAAGAACTCTCCTTCCTTGTTTGCATTCAGAGCCTGGGTAAAACAGACCAGCCTTAATTCCCATGCACACAGTCCAGTTAAATCCTTAAAGCCTGCAGACAACCTTTAGTGAAAAACTTATTTTCCAACAAAACACAGAAGTACATAAGCAAGAAGCTCCAATTCAAATCAGCAGGCTACTCCATATCCTTATGAGAGGTGAGTAATAGAGAGACTCTGAGCTACATAAGAGAACCACTTAACTAATCCTATTCTGTAGGGTACTAAAGGTGTACAAGAAGGTTTTAAAGTTTGTAAGATAAAAAAGGCCTCATTGACAAAATGACTAGTATATTTCCTATGATAAAGGGTCTTTCAATACTCTTCATGTTCACATCAGACTACCTGAGTTGCTCTTACTCTTCCCATCCTCTTTTCTCTCTTACCCTCAACCTATAGCTCATGGAACTTTGGCTCTCCTTGGACTCCCTTTTAAGCCATCTTCTCACTTGCCAGGAAGAACTGAGCTACATCTTGGGGAGAACTGTACAAATACAAACAAAGTGAACAAAAACTAAACAGCTTTCCTTTTTTTATAAAGGCTTACACAGGATGCTACAACAGGTATTATATTAAAACCTAAAATAAATAAATGTAAGCTGTTCCTAGCATAGGGAATATGACATTACTTTCCATGTAACCCAAGGATTGAAAAGAAAAAAAAAAAAACCCAAACATAAAAAAGGTGATAGAACAAAACAGTCACTGCACCTTGGTAAAAGTGAAGTTACTTACACCAAAACCTAAAGCAATATTTGTACCCTTTGTCCTGGGTGATCAACAGGCAGTAATTATTTGTTCATTAGCTGCTCAGATCACCGTAAGCTGGTGATGTGCTCAGAAATGGCTGGGGAGTAGACAAAGAAATTTTTCTACCAAGAAATCAATTCAGCTGCTTCAAGAAAACATGATTAATGTTTTCTTGGGATGCTGCCTGCACCGGAAGGGCAGCTATGTCTTTAGATATTGTTAATATAGAGCACACTCCTGCTATAAAACTCTCTCAGGTAAAGCCAGCTATGACAGAATTACTGACCTGTCAAACCTCACCAATTTGCTTTCTAACACTGAGACCATCCAAACCACGAGAGTGCTTACCAAAGCTGCTATTTCTCACTACTCCTGCCTTGCAAGGCCACCTGCCCGCTGATGGGCATGGGGAGATGGCCAGGGTTTTCTTTCTTCTGCTTATGTGCATAAAGGTGTGGAAACTTGGAAAACATATAACAAACCACAGTCAATTAGGTGGTGAACACACACGAAACACTTAAACTGCTCCAGCATGAGGGAGATGTTTCAGTTTTCCTCTTCAAGGTGAGAAATAAGAATCACTGTTTTTGTCATACAAATTTATTGCTTTGAAAATGGGTATTTCAATAGTTTTCTAATTTTTTGAGACATTACTACTTGTCTTACCTCATTGAAAGCCTACCTGATGGCCTGATGACAGTATATATTCAAACCTTCTTAGCCACTAAGATATATACCTACACTATACCTAGAAATGTTAAGACCTGAATATACATTTTTATGTATGCAAATATCTACTTATAAAATATAAATGATCCTAGAACATAGCATCAAGCTTTTTTGTGTGTTAAAACAGAAAACCCTCAAAAATACAGACCTCACAGCTTTTCCCCATGAGAAAAGACATTGTAGATGCATATGGAAAAGTTTCTTACTACTACAAAATAAGACAATTTATTCTCAAGATGTCAACTGAGCAATAAAGCACAAGTAACCATAAAGTATTCAGAAACTTTTCTGCAATTTTCTGTACTTTATCCAAGATATTTTTATGTGTGTGCAAATGAGCACATATATTATCTGACTTGTCATTAGCTTATCTAAATCTTGACATGAAGTATAAATTGTTAATGATGTGCAACTGAGAAATGTCAAAAGTATATAGCAGGGCCAAAAGTAAGCACAGAAAGGTAAACAGGAAAACTTTCCATGGCATCTTCTTTCCTGCTACAAAAATGTATAATACCAGTTAAAAATATAAATACATAAAAAGGTAATACCAGTTAAACAATCTTCACACAGCACTGAACAGGTGAAAGAGTAGAAAAATCCTTCTTTCACAACAACACTTAGGGGGAAAGATAAAATTCCTAAAATGAATCCTGGAATAATCAGTCCCAATTCTTTCATGACAGAAACCTTCAGATTCCCATGTCTTTAGAACTATTGTTGGCAATTGATCTCTAAGCAGGATAATTGCACTCTAATGCCATCCTTGGTTTTATTCTGCATTTGGACATACTGGTTCATTTCAACAAGGGTTTCTTGCTTTTGTTATTTATTTATCTTTTTAGTTAACTGCATGAGGAATGGTCTAATTCATAAGCACTATTAAATATTTATACACCAAGATTTGAAGAACAGTTGCTACAGGCCTGGAGTTTGACAGGGATTACACCTCTAATGAAGGAGTAAGAAAACTGTACTCTGTAATACCAAGGTATATCCCACAGAAGAAGGAGGGAGAGCGGGAGGGGATACTGCCTAGCTACTTTCTTGTAACTCATTCAGATGCCACAAGCTCTGAGCCAGTCAGGAAGATGTTGGTTCCCACTTTGTGGTGATTGTGCACAAGCAGGAGAGTGCTGTTCTTTCCCTCTAGAGAAGGGAAGGGTCATCACACGTCTCCCTGCGTCAGGCGCATGCAGATCCACAGCACGGATGCTCTTGAGGTGTTGCAGTTTAAACACTACCTCTTCCTCAAAGGTGCATAAAATCAATGTCAAGCTCATCCTGGCTTCTAGTAGTTAGAACATAAACACAAAGGTACCCTACTGAGGCGAAGCAAGTCATTTATGATTTATATCAGCTAAAGCAAAGCAAAATACAATAATCTCTGCAGCCCACAGCTCATGAACTCCTTCTAAATACGTGTGACTCTGAAAGTTTATCCAACCTTTGTCTGAGGAAATATTTACTTTGTGAACTGCATGTTTCAAAGTCACATTTCACATGCAGCACATGTTCATTCTGAAGTCTGTACATTAGCAGCTCTTGGCATACCAGTCTCCTATGTGCAGCATCGACTCTCCGGCTAGCAAAGCTGCCCTGCTTCCTTAAGACTTTTAGGCTGTGCATCAATTTTATAGCTCAGTGCTCTTTGACTGAGGTTTAACATATTGTAGAAGCTCATGCAGAACATCAGCTACTTTTTAACCAAGAAAGGCGTATTTCACATGAGCAGTTTTCTTTCAGTTTGCAGAAATGCTGGTCTGTAGAGTGCACAGAGATCCAGAGATAATATGAGTTGTGTCCTCAACCATGGGCCATTATTATTAGTACTGAAAAAGTTGTTCATTAATACTTCATGAAAAAAAAAAAACCTCTTTTACTTGTCCATGGTTTCCTAAAGAAACAGGAAAGCAAGAGCACAAAGAACAGGGCTGGACAGCCAAACTAGGTGGCATCAAGCCATGGTAAGAGTATGTGGAATATGAAAGCAGCAGCAGAAATAGAGACTTTCAAGTGCCAAAGTTTTATGTCCTGGAGGCTAAATTAAATCAGAACCAAATTTCTGCATTAAGGGAAAACAACAAGAAAACTGTCCAAAATGTTGTATTTGGAAAACCTGCTGATTCAGCAAGTTAGGATCTCTCAAATGATTGCTACACATAACATCAGTATTAACCTCCAGATATTAAACTTTCTCTTTGTATTTACTGCCATTCAAAAGCAGACACATGAAGTGCATTTTTTCTACTTCCTCCAAGGAAGTGGACATTCTCAAGAAATTAGATTTAGTCAAAGGACAGGTATACAGCACATTTCGTTTTAATTTAAAACCAGAATCTTGAAATTTTAAGGACATAGATTTGTCACATAAACATGTAAGAACAGGAAATTTCCAAGGTATCATGTAATTAAAAGAGGAAAAAAAATTTTACATGTTGAAGAATACAGTGACATTTACAAATTCTGACTAGAAATCAGGATCATCGTACTACCTAAGTAAAGTGAGCATTCTTTTTAGTCCAATACACCTCAGAAAGTAAAAACTTTAACTACCACACTTGCTGAAAAAAAACAAGAAAAAAAGCAAATAACTAACACTAAAATTTCCAAAGCTCCCAAAGACATTGAGGATGTTCCAAAACATGGAATACAACAGGAGCCAGGTACATTCCTGTCATCCCTTTAAAAATATGTCCAAAATACTCCAGTTAATAGCAGCAGTCTTCCCAAAACATGATTGAAAGTAGGTTTCTCAGAAGGGAGAGGAGCTGACACTATCAGTAGTATTGGTAGCTCAGAAATAGAAAAACTTGGTAATTTCCAGGATATGATGCCTAATAACAGCTTTTGTTCTTTAAATAATAAAGTTTCTAGAGAGACTGAGTTTTAGGGAAGGGGAACAAATTACTCCCTTTACTTTAAACTAACTTTGAGGATCATTCCTCTCCTCTCTAAGAAGGTGGAGCAGGGCATCAAATAGTGTTCATTATTTCCCAGCAAAGCTGAAAATGAGGAAGGTGCTAATACTCAGATTGTTAAATTAATTCTTAATTCCCTGTTCTAATGCTCATTCTCCTTATGCCCTGGATTAAAACAAACAGACTAAAACAACATACCAAAAAGAGATGAAAAGTTACAACACAATAACTACACACAGTGAAGAAGAAAAGGGGTTTAAAAAAGTTGGGAAAAGCAAGGGTCAGTCCCCTCCACACTTTTAATGTAAATGATATAATTATATTTTCAACATTGGTTACAGATTTAAATGTACAAATCCTCTGAATTCAGAAATGGATTTTACAAAGATTGACAGCTTTAGAACTATTCAAAATGACAAACAGCACTGATCTCGGAACAGAGGGGAGTCTAAGCAGGGCTGCTATTAAGGTTGAACAATTAATTGACCTTCTGTTCTATAAAAAATATAAAAAAATTAGAGAAATAAAGTCCACATTATCTTGTTGGATATTTTTGTCTTTTGCAAGAATGATCTTTAAAATTTATTATAAAGGTGCTTGATTCAATGTTCTGATTTACAGGCAGTAAAAAAACATAGAAAAGCAAGTGCTGTATCTTGGCTAGCATGAAATGCAAGTGCACCATTTTTCAGTTTTCTTAGTTTCACTAATTATTAATAAAACACTTTAAAAAATAAGCAATTTGCATTAAGAAAATATTAAGAAAGTGTTTTTCAGCACAGTAATGGTCATCTTTAGAGTTTATCAGATGTGTGAGATGGCAACCAGTCCCCACACAGCCAATTTCTAATTCTGCTGAGGACAGGAGAATTAAACAGTTTGACCTTGGAAAAATCTCTAAATATAGTATGGACTTACAAACATGCACATTTGCATCTGCAATGAAAATCCTCTGACCATACAAAGAAATAAGAATGATGAAAATTCATAAAGTACTTCTTCTGAAAAAATACTTTACTCAGGAGAGGAAATGAGGGTGAGAGTCATCTGAGTAAATGCAAACATCTACAACGCCCCAAGGCTGCAACTGTATAGGTGGTGTGACTCCTCTTAAGCTAAACATGTGAAGTAAATCAAATAAATGATACTTTCAAACTGCCCACTCATCTTCTGAGCATAAAAGGAGCAACTGTGACTTGCTAGCTGCAGAAGTACAATGTTTGGTAAGATGAATCACAGCACAGGTATCTACATTTTCCTAACAGCACCACTGTGGATGACGATTTATCCCTTAATCCCTTGTCCCTTCTCCCCTTGAAATGGTTATAGTTCCTACATATTTTCCCAGTTATATTTCGAGAGAAATGCAATAACTGTTAGAAGTCTGAAATACCTACATCAAAATTGTTTGCAATGGATTATGTATGTATGGATAAATGGATCCCTGGATCCTCTGCTGTGAAGTTAAGGATGCAATGACATTCCTCCTGATTATACACATACCATAAAAATGTCTAAAATACTGTTAAAACCAGCCTGAAATATTTTGAGTAACATAAACTACAGCTGCTGATTTACATCCATCCAAACAGCTACTGATGGTTTATGAGCTGAGTATTGATAGGCTTTTTATTAAAAGTGACCTCAGCTCCCAGAGAGCCCCTTGGTTTCTCCTGCACTAGGAATCACAGGCTTCTCCAATGGAAATGCCAATTCCACTTGTTCACTCCATTGTCTGTCTAGAACAAATCCACAAGAAGTGATGTGGGATCAGTGCCACACCAAGGAAGAAGTAAATCAACCCACAACTCTGCTGTTACACTGGGAGTTCATCTGAAATGCAAGGAGGGGTTAAAAGTCACATTAATATCTTACAAATGAGAGTTATTATAGTAAATGTGACATTTGAGAAATTGTAAGCTAAACAAATAGAGAAGGAAACAGAAGGCAGCCCAAGCTGTTTTGCTGACCCTCACGTGCATATATATTTAACTCTCAACAAAACATTTTAATCATAATTCTGGAGTAAGGCTGGCAGGCAGTTCTCAACCAGACTCCCTACCCTCCTTTTTCCTAACCTTCTCTGGTTGCACAAGCACTTCTGTAGCTGGCCAGCTGTTCACTGCTTCATGTTGTCATACGGAAAGAATTATAATAAAATGCACAAACCAACAAAAAACCTGCATCAATATTGCTGAACATGTTGGAAAAGGGCAAATTATCCTGCTTCTGATGTAGCAGAATTTTACAGAGAGTTAGCCAACTGCCCAGGAGGGCAATAATAATTACTTGGGAAAATTGTAATAGTATGGGTAGAAATAGGAGAGTGCAATGAACATTGAATTGTCAAATGGCTGGCTGATGTTTCTCACAGTGACTTGAAGTCCCATCTCTCATTAAGCTGTGCATTGGCTTCAAACAACACTACAGCACTACACAGGTCGATGTATACTTCTGTCAAAATCTGTGTCAAGAACCTCTGGCAGGACTTTCTGCAGTTGTCAGAGATGCAGCCACAGCTGCACAGCCCTTTCCTTTCCCTTGTTCCCCTCTCTAGTCATCACAGTTATAAAGACAGCTTAGAAGAAGTGCTCAGAGTGAGACAAAGTAAATGCAACCCAATGCAACAGACACCTCATCAGTCACAGTGACTTGTTAAACTATTGAACATAAAAGGCGACAATTAAATACCAGTACAATAATTTAGCTGCTGATCGTTCAGCAGAAATATCAAGTCTGTCCCACAATCCAAACTGCCTCCCACACAGTGCCAGAGAGAAAATTGAATATTGCAACAACACCAGGGGAAGAATGTCTTTTTCTAGTCTGTACTCTCCTCTTCCCCTCGCTAAAAGATTAAATGAAAAACTTCTTTTTTTTTTTACAACTTGCTAATATGAGGAAAAAAAAATCCAGATTTACATAGAATATGAATTTTAACTGATACAGTTATTCTTATAACTGAGCACCTTCTCAGGTTCAAGTTTATCTGGGTTGGGCTGTAAGATTAGCTTTAAAAGCTGCAGTTTTAAGGAATAAAAGCACCTAAAGCTGCATTACATGAACAGTTTGACTGTGTGATATAACGAGAGAACACAGATGTTGAACAGATATGAAGTAAGAAGCCATGAAAAAGTTCTTAGGGTAGAAATATGACTGGTATTTATACAAGAAGATTAAGTACAATAGTTGAGATTCAGAATTAAAGGCCATTTAGATCTAGTGCTTAGGGACATGGTTTAGTGGTGAACTTGTCAGTGTGAGGGTTATGGCTGGACTCCACGATCTTAAAGGTCTTATCCAACCTAAATGATTCAATGACTCTATGAAAATGGATAATGACACAAGTAAGAGAGAAGTATCTCCTCCCTATAAAATGGATACACAAAAGAACAGAATGCTCCTTCAAATAATGTCATGTCAGGCTTTCTCCCCAGAAGTGAGCTGAATATAAGCAGCAGTCAGGGGCCTTCCAGGACTGCTCACTTGGCAGGAGTCCAAAGGCAGGAGCTCCCCCAGTGCCTCCCTTTTCCCACCACCAACTACCCTCATCTCCACAGTACAGTTCCTTGCCATCTCTGCAGTGATCTTCATCTTTCCTCCAGCCTTTTGTCAAGACTGTAGTCATTACTCTCTGCATATTGGCAGCTTATCACTGCTTCTTTTGCTGACTGCATTTCTTCCTTGAGAGAAGCTGGGACCCGTGACAGGAGCTGCACAAGGACCACTTTTCTTCGGTGCAGGAGTGACAGGAATAGGAGGAACAAAGCATGCAAGGAAAAGAGTACTACTACTTTTTTAGGCTGAGGACTAAAACACAAGATCTGTTCTTTTTTTTTTTAAATACAATTTAAACAGTTAGCAAACATTTCAAGTTCTTTGATACTTAAGCCAAATTTCATGCCTGCAAAACTGATAATAGTTAGGCACAGCAGATGCCCAGTGCTGAAGCTTAGGGCTGTCCCCTCAGCAAACATGTTGATTATTTGTGCTACCGTTTTTATCATGCTCACTAAGAATACAAGTATCTTTGGTGCTTTGGCAATACTTCTGTAAGTACCAGATACCTTATTAAGTAACAAATGATGGAGCACTCTTAAAAAGTGTTTGACAGAAGGAAAACCAGAGCTGTATTGTTTGTATAAGCAGCTGCAAATGGAGATCCACCTGTGATCTGAGACAGCTGAGAGAATAAACAACTGTGAAAAGTCAGGGTCTTAACCTTGCAACCTTCACAGTGCTGTTAAAGCCCTTTATGTTTCTTTTAAATTACATTTTTCCTACATATTTTTTGACTTTCAAATGAAATGATACCCTCCCCACCACATCTAGATTTGTCATTGAAAGATTTTGTTACAGCTGTTGCATCTCACTGAATTCAAAACAGTCTAGGTAGAAGCAGCGAAAAGGAATCTCTTTTTTTAATGCTCTGATACAACCCACTGATTGTGCCATCTGTCCAACACACGATGAAGAATCTCAAAACAGAGAATAGCTGTAGGGGACATAGTACAGTATTTGCAGATCTGTGCTTGGTAAAAGATAAGAGCTTGTGCTAAAAAAGCAAATTCGGCTTTTTTGAACACAATATATTAGATATGCAGTATGTTTCTGGCATGAAGTGAGGAAAAAACAAACCAGCAGATCTGTCCAGATGGAGGGGGGAAGTACTGCCAAAGGCAGGACAAGAAAAAGGTGCTCGAGACTGTGTGAAGACCATGTCAATGCAATCTGCCTATCACAAGTTCAAAGGAAGAGGATGGGAGTTTTATAGATGTCTTTCTGCAATGCAGGAAGTCACATAAAGAATAAAAAAATACAAAGCTCAAGTTACCACAGCATGAGTGTGCAAAACTATGCCCATAAAAGTGACAGCGCTAAGTGCTTCAGTTAAGTATTTAATAGGATTGTAACAGCCACCTCCATAAATCTGTCCATACCAAATATCAATTATGTAGGCATCTATCTCACTGCAATAATTTCTCTAAATTGGCTCCTCACTGGCACCTCTCCAATTATTCTTGGTAGTAAGGATAGTATGTCTTTATCCTTTTGACTGGCATAGGACAACATATCTTCAGAGAGTCTGATATATTTATAGGTAATTTCTCCTCAGAAAAACCTGCGTGTGTCACAGGAATCTCAAAGACTCAGGGAAGAGCAGAAGAGACAGGAGAGAGGCAAATCTTCTACCCATTCAGCAGCTCTGCTTGGATGCCTCTTTGAAATGTCTCAAGCTGTGCTCAGGGCTGAGTGCTGCCACAGAGAAGGGGCTGGGGCAGTGCCTGGCACTGTCACTCCCTGGAAATGCAGGCCTGGGTTAAGAGTGCCCAGCCCCGTAGGTGCAGAGCCAGGTGCAGAGGGCCAGAGGAGTAGCTTTTAGTCTGTGGAGATTGATGGTCTGCTCAGTTTTACTGCCTGCAGACCCCATGGGCTTAATATTCTCCCTTCTAAAAATGCATTCCCAAAGTCCCAATCCCTAGAGCTTGCAAGAGCCTTTCAGCAACACTACTCTTAAATCGGATGAGAACTGAGACCTTTCAAAGTCATTAGGTAAATACTTGTGTGAATATAGTGAACAGAAGCACTCTTTCCTGTATGCCCAACAGCTCAAACTACAACCTAAAATACTCAGTGGCAATTTTTTTTCCTCCCCAGAATTTAAATTATATATTGAAATTGGAAGTATAGCCCATGCAAACATTGCAGTTTAAATAAAGAACAACTTAGCTGTGGTTTGTTTACAAGGTCTTAAAGAGTTTAACTTCAAAAGGCAAAGAAGCTTGTAAATTCAGCAAAACAAACAGAAACAAATACCTAAGACCAGGTTTGTGAAACCAACGGAGTCAATATACTTCAAAAACTGACCCACAACTGCTGTGTTTTCTCTCCAAGTGTTCCAATTTGCCTAAAAATCAGCAATTTCCATTCTACATAGTAAGAAAACCTGCAAGATCAAAATGTCATTAGTACAGAAATCCAACAAGTTAAGAATGATCCAGTTCTGTGCAGGAGGGATTTACAGGCTATTAACATAATAACCACCCCGTTACAAGCTATTAACCTAACCATCCCATCAGCTTACCAAATGCAGTTTTAATTGTCAGTGTGATAGCAGTCATTGCCTTCAGACTTCATTATGCTGGGCACTGTGCAAAGAAAAACTACATGATTGTCCCAGCCCTGAAAAAACCCTACCAATCCAAAGAACTGAGACAGTGGAATGTTAGGGTAAGAAACAAAGCAACAAAGAGTGCAGCCTTCTGCCACAGTTACACACCGCATCCAGTGACCCAGTCAGGAATAACAGTGGCACCATCGGCTTTTGTAAAACATTTACCAATAGATCTTGCTGCACTTTAAGGATGGTCAGTGGCATCACTCCTGTTTCTGAACTGGAGAAAATGAAGCACAGAGAATTATGACTGGAGTGGCCCTGGCTTACCCAGAAAAACCTGAGAAAATGCCTGTCTAGTGATTCCTAGCACAGTTCCCCATCTGATGGGCTATGATGTTTCTAATCTAAAACATAACTGAAAATTTTAATGGAGTATAATAAAAAGGTCTTTTTCTCATGAGGTTAAGTCCAGACAGAATATTGGAACAACTATCGAGAATACAGGCAGTGGACACTCATGTCAACAGATACTCATGTTAACATCAGATCATAAAAATTATAGAATTTTATGATTGTTTATGCCACTAAACACTTTGTACATAATGAAATCTGTCTTCCCCACTTCATAACTCTGTGAGATGTATGGGGAAAACCCAGTGCTGAAGACAGTACTACTTGAAACTGAGGGATCCTCCCTAACTCATAATTATCAGAGCTTTCCCTTTGGTGCCAAAACCACCCAGCAATTCCCAAGCATTCAGCTAGCTAATTATGCTAATTTGGCAAGTCCTTCCTCCTGCCTCAGACTGTAGACCTGTGACACAAATTAATTGTCAGTATTGTTAACTAAAGAAGTTATACCTTTGAATATGTGTACAAGAAACTACTTTGCAGTGGCAAATCATAATAAAATGAGATTAAAGATAAAGATGTCAGTTTAAAACCAAAACAGAACAAAAATGTCAGGCTGACTTTATGAAATCTAATCCAGATACTGCCTCTTTCTATGTAGCTATTACAAGAAAAAAAGTATATAGATTTAGATAACTTAAAAAGGATTTAATGGGTTTAAAAGTATTTTGTCACAAATGTGAACCCAAGATAAAATTAACATCTATGCAACCCAATGAAAATATGCTTCTCTACTACTCAGCCAGCCTGTCTGATGTCTCTGCCCCTCTCCCTCACACACAGTGATAAAGGTTTTAGATTCTCCACTTAACTGAGGATGTGATCTAATTTCAGAACTGATTAACAGTTCATCTTTAAAACAGCTAATGAACCAGCTGTGATACCAACCTTTGTGGGGAACGCTCTTGCTCCCCAATCTCCACTCCTACTGAATACCAAGGCTGTGCAATGGTTTGCTTGTTTTTCCTGCAATAGTTCCTTTTGAAAAACAACATGCTGTAATGAGGAAATATAAGCTACTGAGACCTATCTCAAGACTTTTAACAATGTTCCCACTCCTAAGGCTGCCCTGAATACCACAATACTGCATAGTGTAAGTTTATGCTTATACTGTCACTGAGGTTGACTGTAAGTTTCTTAAGCACTTCTGATTTATGCCTCCTGCTTCTGAAGGAAAGTAAAACAAACAAGGTTAAGGAAAGAAATGGCATTTACTTAACATTAAAACTTGTTTTAAATACATGTTTTGGGTTTTAGGCAAAAAACAACCTTAAGTGTTGATTCTAGGGGTGGAAAATCTTAAGAAAACAAGAAGAAACTGATTTTATGTGAATGCAAAATTAAGATGGAATGCTAACACACATTTTGGATCTCTGAATTACTAGGCTTTTTTCCTCAAAATTGTGCATAAAACAGCAGCAGTGATACAATGTACTTGGAGTTTATTCTCATCTTAGAAATTCAGTATGCTTTTCTAAATGCTAATTAATTAAACTTCAAAAGGCTCCTGTGAGATACAGTAGGTATTATTGTACCTATTAAGCACATATAAACCAGAGTTATGATGTTTAATTATATTCAGAGTTGCTTCTTTTTAAATTGATTTTCCTCTATAAAAGAAGATGCTGATAGTGTATTACTTTTAGAACAGGTTTTTATGAGCTCAGTTTTTAATAGGCAACATTTCACTGCACCTATGTTTGTACATGCATCTATTCACTTAGAGTTTAAAAATACACAGCCAGCCAAGAGCTAGTAACATTCTGTACAATTGGTTTGAGAAATAAGCCTTAAACCAGAACTAGAAGTAGTTATGGGAAAAGGCACACTGATCTCACCAGCAGGCTTTTTTTTTCCTTCTTTGTAATTTTGATAACTTCCCAACCAAATTCAAAGGTAACCTCCCCTCCACCTAATCTAACCAGTTCTGACTAGAGTATTTCCCCAGGGAAATACTGTTCTAACCTCTAGAGATTTATTACAATCATGGAAACAGAAAACTTCTAAAAAGCGTTTGTATTTATTCTACTTTAACGGTTCCATTACTCCAATAAATCATCCACTGTTTCTTCCAGCACTCTCACATCAGGAGCATTCACGATGGTTTGTGTCTGTTGTGCATGTTACAAGTTATTATGTTATATGCAGCCAAGGACAAGGGGATCAGGCAGGATTACCTGCAGCTGCTCAGGCACTCACTTTGAAGGAATACACCACCAGTGATGAACAAAACCTGACACCATCTCAGCCCAATGGGCTCCAAAGCGAAATTATGCACTTATACCTTCTCATCAGTTTTCAACTCAGCACAGTTCAGTTTTGTTGAGTATTCCCAAGTCTGCATTTCATTTTAGTTCTAGAAGGACAGAATATATTTAGTAACTATCTAATTGTAATAACCAATTGCTAAGTCTTTCAGGAGCAGATGGAATAATAAATATGTATGTGTTGCAAAACTAAAACATGCAAGGCAATACAATTCTACTAATAATTAAGTTTGCTTTGATACAATATGTCATCTGATACTATCAGACAACCTGCATCAGAAGGATTTGATTTCTTCCATTTGGTTGTTCAAGTAGCAAATTCTCTGTGGAGCTGAATCCCTTTTGCTTTGCCTCTTAGTCTCTGGAGTGCCCATGTAATTATCACTGTGATTGCCATTCCCAGCCAGATTAGTGACAGTGGAGACTAAAATGCCATCTGCAGGCTATGGCAAAAGCTATATATTTGAATCAGCCTCTACTAGCTCTAGCGAACCTTGTTATGACAAGGCAGAAGGTCTAAAATACCAAGTACCATAATCTAATGCATTTTTCTTTCCAAGACAAAACACTGCATTTTCAAGAAATGGGGTGATTTTTCTTTTTCTGAAGCAATACAATCAGCAGCTTGGAAATTTCCTACTAGAACTGTACGTTAGCTGAACCACTGATTAGGAGGCAGGAACTTCCACATCATCTCTTCCCATCAATTTCTTTTCAATTCATCACATAGGAAAAACTGCTTTTTTCAGGTCACACATTACATATCACTTTTCCAACAAGGGCAACTTCATTCCTGAAATCCAGAACTTTTCACTGTCCTGCTGAGCAGAGCACTGCCTTTATTTCCCACAAAGGATCCCCCAACTTTCTGTAAGGGGTTCATGAGACTGAACCATCCATTTTTGTAACTTTCAAGTCATGGGCCATTTCTCTTCCAAGATATGACTGCACCTAAACAGTGCACAGACAGAGTAATTTAGGCTACAGAAGCATAAAGAACAGGCAAATATGTGATGAGAATGGTGTTATTTGTGCAACACAAAATAACACTGCAAAAAGGCAGTTACATCAGAAGCACCACTTTTGGATGAGAGACTGGATCTGCTCAAGGTCTATCACCACTCTGCTTCTCACCTGCGACTCATGGTAGCGTCATTGTCCCTGGAAGTGTTAAAAAAATGATGTGGCCCTTTGTGATACAGTTGAGTGCATGTGGTAAATAAGCTTTCTGCCAGGAATAGGTGTTGCAAAAAGAAAAAAAAAAGGTATAAGCTACTTCACTACAAAATTTAACATTAATTACTTGAAATTATATTACTCTGATTATTATACAATAAAGTGCCCCTGATAATCTGAATCCACTATTCTGTTACTTCCATGTTACATATATATATATACACACACACACACACATATACATATACATATGCCTCCATCCACAGGAGATCAGTTGGGTTTCTTTTACTTTCATTTTTCTTTTTGTCTTTTCTTGTAGAGAATGGACTGCACAGGTTCTAGACCCAAGGGGGAAAAAAAACTAGGCAAAACTAATATCCGTAATAATTCTCTTCGGCATATGGGAGAACTTCACAACCCTTTGCTGGATATTACTTCAATTAATTTCTACATTGGCTCAGTAATGCTTTAGTCAAAGCATCTGAATGAAAAATCAGACTGAAGAGAGAAGATTCTCTTTTGTGTGGTGATGGCTACATGTATTGATGTGAAGGATATCATCCACCTGACATTCCTTGGAAACGAGGTGCTAAAAAAGCAGGATCTTTTAGAAAGATGTGAAAAATTGCACATTTACATTGTATAGCATAATTACCTTTCTAAATTCGAAGTTGAAATATTTTACAGATTTAGATGTAAACTCATGACAAGGATGTTCAAGACAAACAGGTTCCTGAAATTTTGGTTACAACACAACAGGCCAACAATCACAACAACGAATCAAGCTGCAAATTAGGACATTAGATGACACCCCAAAAGTGGCATTTTTTTCAGAATAAAATACAACCTGTCAATACTGGGTATTGTTACCAAAATACGCAAATATGTTTCACTCACCTTCCTTTCCCATCACCCTGAATATAAATGTTATGTAGTAACATAAAAGCCACAAAGTTATAATGGCTGCAGTAAGAATTCTGGAACCTTATGCTCCCAGCAGCTGCTACTGTATCTGCAGCTAAACAAAGAGACATTACAGTCTTTAGAAAGCACCATCAAGTGGCTATTATATTGTAGTTTTACCTTTCAAGTCAGTGATGCAACATTTATGGAACATCTAAAAAGCAGTTTCAGTCCTAAAACTGATTTACATAAAAACTACAACTCTAAAAGCAACATGGGCTAGTCAAAAGCCTAGTTTGTGGCTATATTCTGCCCAAAAGCAGCCCTTGTGAGCCACCAGAGATTAAATACATCAGAGAAGATACAAATGGGATGAATTAGAAAAGAATTAAAAGTCATTTAATTCTCTCTAAAAGAGAGCTTAAGGAAAGCAGTGAGGGGTTTCCACCTGTCAGGTGAGATGCTGTGAATGCACTTATGGTCAGCAATCACAGCTTAACAAGAGCATTTAATGAAAAAATAGTAGATAACTGCTTGCAGTTACATAAGCAGCTACTCACAGCTCAAGACCTTAAGCACTCTTGCAGCTTCATACTCTGTTACACATGTATTTTCTTACAAGCCTCTGGCAGGGAAGCTACAACTGCACCAGTTTAAAAAAAGCCCAACCAAATAAAACAACAAACCAAAGGAACCCAAACGGTTTTCCCTGTTAAAAAGTCTGAAAACTCAGGAGAGCGTATGAAGGGAACTCATCATGTTCTCTGCTTGAGTCTCCATACTTCAGGCCCATAAACCCACTTCTACTGGTGCCTGCAGATCTACAATACCACCTTTAGAAACCCCAACTAGAAAGCAGGTTTTCAAGTAAAGGAGAAAAGTCCTACTCTGAAATCTTTGCAGCCAAAACCCATTAAAATGCCAGGGCAGACTCTCAATTGCCAGCTTATTTTGACAATTTAGCAAGCAATCAAAGGCTATATTTTACAGCTGCACTAGCAGAAATAGCCTAGAGATGGTAAAAAGTATGTAGCAGGTTAGATGTTTTCAGCAGAGATAAACACATATTATTGCCACAGTACAGGTGGTACACTGTGCAAGGCAATGCTCTCTGAAGAAGGGCATGTAATTCTAGTCCTCTGTGTAAGAAAGGATAATTTAAACCCAAAAGCTAAGTTCCTAATCTGGGTAGAGGACAAAAGAGCTTGGAAAGAAGCCCAAATGGAAGAACATATTTGTGCTCTCCAGAGGACTCTACAGGTCAAAAGAGCACAAAAGCAGCTGCTGTTGTCATCCCAAGGATTTATCTTAGTAGGACACCGACACAGGAGCCTCAGGCAATGGTCCATATGAGGTATTTAGGAAAGAATTTAAAAGACCAAACAATATGGAGCAGTATTTTCCTCAGCACACCCTGCCTCAAAAACCCGTACCTTAGGGATTTCTTGGACACTGTATCACTGTGTTTGCTGTGGTCCACAGCATTCTGTGGCAGTGCTTTCCACAGTCCAGCTCTACCTCGTGCAGCAGAGTATGTGAGATGGCTGGCATCACACAGCATGCTTGCTTGAGGGAGCAAAGACTTGAATCAAATGAGTCATAGACCTAAATTTCCCTCTAGAAATCCCTAACCCAAGTTAATTTCTGTTCTTGGGTAATGAGTTATCTCAAAGGCCACCTGAGAATATGCTGGTGCTCTCATACTGACAAATAATGGTTAAAGTACTGTTGAAGTGGAGACCAAATACTATGCTTGGCTTTTCAGAAAACCCATTTTTACACCTAGACACTCGCTTTATGTTCATGGATGGACACATATAAAATGACCAACAGCTGACCACATTATCTAAGAGAAAGGCAAAATTCCTAAATACAATCTTCTTTGATGCACTTGGAAAATAATGACTATGTGCAATAATATTACATATATATTAAAAAAAAACCCCTAAATATAAAACAATTAATACATTTGTCATAATTTATTTCTATCAGGACAAGAAAATAATCCCAAAGCCCAGGATACTCAGATTCCTACCTTCTCATTAGCTTCACTTACAATTTTGGATGAGAAAAATGCTCTGCACCTCAAGTTTCCTCAATTAAGAGATTGGGAATGAAGCAAGTTGCTCACGAAGAAATGCTTTCCACACAGTGCAGTGCACTTACTATTGGTAATCTGCCTGTAGAGGTGGCTGGTGGCAGGTGCTATGGAAGTGTAAATTACTTCCTTCTGTTTCTCCACTTTCTCCTCTGCAAAGGAGGAAACTTGTCATTACTCCTTTTATGAGCAAATGCAGCTGGGAGCTAAATACTCTGGTGACTCCAACTGACTGATTTGGTAGTGTTTATGCAAGTAAGCAGCAAGAGGCACTAAATCAGAGCATAAACAAATCTTAGGCTAAATGTGCAGACGCAAACCTAATACGTACTAAAAATTGTATGCTCCTGAAATTAGAATTCAGTTCGTAAAGATCCAAATTTTATTTTCCTGTTTAATTTTCAAATAATTTCAGTACTAAAGTGTAACTGCAGACTGCACAGGGAAAAAAATACTGTAATGGTTATTTTCCCCAAATTTAGAAACCATCTGTTTTGAAGTTCTGTTTGGCTAAGCAAATTACAGGACTCGCAGACCAGCTAAGTAGTTGAACACGTACAGAATACCTTTTCTTCAGTGCAGGAGAAAAATGTCTTTAGCTGAGCTGTTTTGCATGGCACCTCCAATTTATCCCTTCTCAATTCTCTCTGACATCTGTGTCCTGGTGCGAGGGTAACGATCACATCAGGGTGCTCCACAAAGGTTAACACAGACAACAGCCTGGCATCATTTGATGTGTAAGGAAACAGGACTACCATTTCCTTTGCATCTAAAAGGTCAACAAAACACAACCTAATTCCTTTCTTTAATACAAGCCCAAGGGCAGGCACATGACAGAAAAGATGGCAAGTTCATTGTCAGTTCTACAACACCACAGGAAAAGTAACAGACAAATTCCAGCACTGCCAGTGAAATGAACAGAGCAGGGAGTAGAGGCTGCTAATGATTTGGGCCTTTTCTTTGGTAATATCCCACTTATTTTTTCCCCAGTGAATAGAATAATTTATGTAGAATGAAGATGTAGCCTGTAATTTAATTACCACAGGTTACTTTTTGCATTGTATGATGCACAAAGAGCTGATATTAAATTCAAGCTGCTGCAATAAAATTCCCTTTCAATTAATGTAACTAATAAATGTTGTTATTGCAATTAATAATTAGCAAATGGCAGGTGACAAACCAAATAGAATTACAGCATCATTAACATTGCATAAATCTCTTATCCCACCCTGTTTTTCCAGAGACATGCATATTTGTCTCCTTGTTCCCATCAACTTCCAGCGATCCATAAATACTTGTTCTATCCCAAATGGCTGCTACAATGTAGGGGGTAACACAGTTGCTCCGTGGCTGTCAAATAATGCATTGCAAATGTCTCAGAGATCTGCAGGAGACAGGACACTGGAAAGTTGTGAAAAGGCAGGAGCCATGAGAAGCAATGGAAAAATGAAGAGAAGGGCCATCTCCTCTCCTTTTGAGCAGGGGATCGGGGGCCTTCCACACCAAAAGCCATCATTTGACTGTGCTCAGCCTCCCATGTGTACTTTTAGGCTCTCTCCTGTAAACTCACTTTCCCAGTGGCATCTGTATTCAGGCTCTGAATGTCACCTGGCAGATGTTTGGTGCTCAGCCTGATACCAACACCGAAGTTCACTGGTTCCTCAGGTAACAACTCTGTATTGGCCCTCCATACTCTTACAAGCACTACAGTTTGAATTCATATCCCATACATCATCAATTTTCCTACGGACTTCATCCTCACTGAGTAAAAAAGTGTTTACAACAGTATATAATGATAAGCATATAAAGCCATCATCAATCATTTATCAGTTACAATTACTATTTGCATCTGTTTATCTAATCACAGTCTGCAGTAACTGCTGCCTTTAAGCAGTTCAGAACCACTTATAAGATGGAAATGTTGAGGATAACTACTACATAATTAACTTCATATTTTGTAGCACTCTGGTAACTCATATTTCTGTCCCTTTTAAGTTTTAATTTATATTAAATAAAGGGAATTATTATTTACATACACCCCCACTCACAGTCACATGTACTGACAGTGACAGTGCAGGTGACAAATGGCAGACTAGTCTCAAACTCTATTTAATGTGCAACTTCAGTTGTCTCAGACATTCAGACTCCCAGGACATCTCTGCTGCTACTTTAAATACACTGAATTTCACCTGTAACTCTATAAAAAAACAAAGACCCTTCTCATTTTCCCCTCTCCCTCTTTACCTGTGCAAGATCATCTGCCAGAAAATTATTTCATCTCTGCCACAGATGTCAGAATTCATTCTCAGCCCTCCCTTCCCATTTCTGTTTCTCAAACCCACTAATTTGAGGATGGCAAACAGTGGGTCCTGAGCTAGTAACAGCTTAAAGATCAGATAATTTGCCATGTTCAGGAGCTAGACAAAAGAGGACAGACAACAATTTGTTCTGCAGTGAACACAATAACTTAATTTGTTATGTTACATAAATAATGAATCCCTGAGAGTGGAAGGAGTGATATTTCTGTGTTCTTTCACTTTTTCTGTCTTTTTTTTTTTTAATTCAGTTTTCTGCATCAAAATTAACATTTATCTGAAGATCACTCTGAAGACTTTTGGGATTTAATCCAACTCTCCCCACACTGCCATTCCAATGAATGCAAATACACAACCACTGCTTAAGTTTCCTCTACAGCATGTGCTTAGGTAACAATATGGGACAATGCACTCCCCTTCACCCCCACATTTGAATTGACTCTAAACAGAGAATACAGTCTACAAGATGCCTTAATATACTTCATGTTCACACAACATGATCACAGATGGGTTTTTTCCTCTCTGGTCCCTTTCCTCCTTTTTCCACCTCTGCCTGCCTGTCAGACTGCTGTGGTAGGTCACAGGATTGCTAGGTAGGTTAGCTGCAGATGCAGCATTTCTAGAAATAGTTGCGTTTAAAAAAACCCCATAACATCCCCCAACAATAAAGGCTTCTAAGAGAGAGTTAAGAGTGGGTGTTGTTGCTGCAGCCTGGCCTATGGATATTGCCAATTATGGCTGAAACAGATGAGAGCATAAACCGCTCCTCCTCATCCTCCATCTGACAAAACCTTCCCATACACTCTCTAGCCATTAATGTCAACTGGACTGTGACAAAACATGAAAAAAACCAACAAAAGCAACCCAAACAAAAAACCTCATATAATGTAAGAAGTGCAGGTTGCATAGCCTACTCTGTAGATGGCACTGTATGTTAAACAATGATTTCCTTCTTTTTGCACAGTGCCATTGCTGAAAATAATAATCCAGATGCGGTCTCTTACAGAATATGCATTTAGTTAAAATCAGGAACCATTCCATGGTAATAGCTTTCAACTGTAACTCCAGAAGTCATCTCCCATTTGCAATTAATTATGTTTATCCCTGTAGTATATGACTACCAGGAAGGACAGAGGGCACTGTCTAGTCCATGCCCCAAAGAGTTAACAAGATAAGCAGTAGGACAAGTGAGACAGCATACTACTGAGAGATAATGATGTATTCCAGCCACACTGCTGGATCCCCAGCCTGGTGTGCTACCCACTGAGTCAGCAACTGGTGCTGTGCCATGAAAACAATATAAGTTGTTTGTTTTTTGTCTGTTTTTTTTTTTAAGAATTTGTTGAAACTGGCATCAGAGCAGATAGAACACAGTATTAGCAGAGAAACTCGCGAAACACAGGTACAAAACCAAGACTGACAAACATCAAGGGAATCATTACTCTGGGAAGTTAGAGAATAGAATAAACTAGAAACAGTGAATTTCAAAACAGTCAGTAAAACTCTTTTGAGATTATGTCAGCTGGGACACTAAAGTAATTATGGTATTAAAAGGAACACAAGCTAATTTATAATTTCTCTGACAACAATGTTTTCTTGAGATATTTAGGATGTAAAATTAATTGCCAGCAGAAGAGCTCTCAAAAATCCAAAACTAGTCTTAAATGGTCCAGAACTAGGGTAATGTAAAGACACAGACAAACAAAAGGCAGCAGCAAAAACAAAGTAGCACACACAAGCTCTGAATAACCAACCAACCTTCCTGCCGTACACTGCAAATGAGCAGAATAAATCTCTACAGAACCTCACCACAGAAAGCTGTCTTTCTTTCAGGGTTCTGCCAGCATTTGTTGTTTTGCACTTGCCAAAGGAAGAATTTACAGGCTTTTGGAATGTTAAAAGGTAAACATAATCACACTTCATAATTCAAAATACAAAACAAAGGAACAGTGCTCAATTATTCTAGCACAAAAACATTTATGTTAATGTTAGTATTTCACACATTCTAGCCCATAAGATGATGTGGAAAGAATTCCCCATTACCTTGCAAGTCCCTTTTATTGGTTGCATACATGGTTTTAACGTGGATTGAAAGTCTTGCTTTGCAATGGCAGAGAGGGACACAAAAGTGTGGCAAATCTGTATCATGGTTAAAAAAAACCCCCAAAAACTCATATTCTCTATTGTTGATATGAGATTGTTGTACCATATTCTAAAGCTTTTGGCTATTTATGAAACATTTGTGATTTTCAAAAATTCTGGTAGGTATCCAGAAACCCTTTTTTCCAAAATTCTTATATGAAAAATTCACTTGATACATGGACCTGACAGCTGTACTGGTAGGAAACCAGAACAGTTGAATTACAGGTAAAGAAAGCAGATGTGAGAAATATGTCAAAATCATTTGTTTTACCATGTCTTCATACTTTGCCCGGGCATTCAACAGTAAAATCAGGAGGAATCAATGTAAATTACTACAGTCAACCAGCAATACATAAAAAATGTGCAGAACTAGAAAAGGGAGCTTTATAGCACTGGTGAGTGAGAAGAGAGATTAGAATAGGTAAAAGGCGAGGCAAGTAACTCTGCAAATTGAGATTAAAGTCAGTACCACCTTATTTAACATAGGGGAAAGCCATTTCAGACATTTTTGAAGGTTATAACTCCCACTTCAGAGTCTGACTTGCAGAAAGTACTTCTGTACGTGTTTAACTTTACCCACTGAATAATCCCTTTATATTTAAAGGGACTAGTAACATGTATAAGAATGCATGAATGCCTAAACCTTCTGATGAATTGGGGGCTTAAGTAACCCTAGTAAGGAAGGGACAGAGGCACCTCTAGATTAACATATTAATTAATATTATAGTCCGTGTGCAATTCTCCCATTAATTCCACAGGCTTGGTATTAGGCTCTAATATTTTCATAAAACATGAATTCTTCAACATACTCTGGATATACAGCCCACAGAAATGTGTTTACAAGGGTTTTACAATGATTACTTGGGGATAAATTTGGAAAATGTACTTTATTTGTGCCCGTCAAAATTATTCATAAATTTGGCAGGTCAACTGAAGCTCATCTTGTTAAAACCTCTTAAATCATATAATGAATTGCTTCCATGCCAGACCCACTTGACCCAGCTTGCATGTGATTTAGATCACATTTTTAAAATTAAAACTATTCTATTATGGAACAAAAGGATGAAATAGATAGGAAGAAAGCAAGGAGTAATTAATTATTCTTCGAGTGGAATAGAGGCTTGGCTAAAGTTAGTGGGCTGAAAACTAAAATCTGAAATGTGAAATAAATGGAAAACTAACTGTGCCTAGTCAGTTTCAACTGACTAGACCCAACAGAATATCTACTATGTAATATAATTATTATTATACAATGACTGGAAATGTAACACCTGTTAAAAACAAGAATGTTAATGTTTAAGCTATCATCAGCCAGTATCAAAATGCACAAAAGAAACAGCCTGATGTATTCTAATTCACTCATGGCACAGCTTTAATTCTACACTGAACTTTTAAAAGCATAATCCAGATTCATGATATCAAAGCTTTCTGTATTTGTGCTTTTCTTTTTTTTTTTTAACTGTATCAATCCTTCATAAGATGGAAAAAAATTCCCCTGATATTTCTCTTTGTAATTTTCTTTTTTTTCCTGGTTTGTTTTTACAAGCAAAACAAACCCTATCTTTCTCTCCAACTCTGCTTTAAATCAAGAAGCAAGCTCATGATGAGTGTTCAAGCAGCTGATTAGAAAATTGTCTTATAAACAGCATCATTAAGTGGCCTGCCAATCAGCAGTGATACAGTGGTATAGCTGATGGCTGGGTAAATTATGCCCAAGCTTGGGAAACCTAAATGTACAATTCTGAGGCTTCTTATTGGCAATTAGATTATAAATGCTGTGTTATGATGCTTAACGGCATAAGAATATATTTATCGCATTCTATCTATAGAATACAGAAAGCAAAAAAAAAAATCTAATTGGAGCAGAGTTTCTTAAGATGCTGTTATAAAGGAATCCCCAAAATTGAAATGAAAGCTCAGAAAAGAGGAACCTTTTTTCAGGAGTGATGCCATAGGAAAGCTATACAGATTTTAAGGTCTATTGACATTAATTTCACCTCCATTTATTTGGATTTACTGTTTGGTTTATGATGTGTATTACCACTTACTTAAAATATACTAAAAATATTTGGAATTGTTTGAAAGATTTGAATTTTTTGTCTTATTAAATACAAGGAAAAAGCTTCAAAACGTAAATAACAGGAAACTCTGCTGCCACATGCTGTCCTGAACTTCTATTGATACAATGGGACGTGCTACATACACTTCACCTGTTAATAGTGTATGAACCCATATTCACTTGGAAATAATACGCATGGGAGAAAGCTCTTCAGAAATGCTAAGGCTGTAAGGTCATGGACTTGAGAGCAAGGGGATGCCAGAATTAATGTTTGCCTGTGAAATTTTAATGCAAGTTCTTTAGTTTTCATCCTCTAATTACACAGTTCCCTTAACCAAGCAGGCCAGACTCATTTTGGCAAATAGTATCCTCTTAACTGACACCCTTTGAGCCCTGATTCATCATAGTGCTTTATGCCTTATTTACTGTATAAACCACATTGAATGTCTGCATGCTGAATTCCTCAAGGGTTTGTGTGTTGCTCATTATGATAGCATTGATAACACCATTGCACATGTGAAACTGTTCAAGAGCAATGACACAGATATTAACACCTTATGTAGTATCTTAAAAGATGATACTACAGCTTTCATTCTGGAGTATCCTGTGCTTTACAGAACAAAGGCAGAGCTCTCAGGACTGTTTGGGTGCTGAAAACTCAGCTCGAGTGCTAAGAGAAGAGAATAGCTAACTTCCAAGTAGATAAAGCACCTGCACAGAGTAAACACTCCAGACAACCAACTGCCTGAACCACAAGAAAATCAGCAGTGCTTCACCTTATTCATCCCAGGTATCTGCTTCTGCAGTGGGAAAGGCTGAGGTTGTACACATCTGCAGCATTAACTGTGGCTGCAGATTCCTTCCTAGAGAATATACCTGGGGCACTGAGTGATGCTGGTGTCTCAAATCTGTAAGTACCATTACATCCAAACATTAATTAATTTTATTTATCCATTTCTGGTTTTCCTTAATTTCAGTCTTGAATTGATATCCATAAGCGTGCAAGTTGTTTTAAAATCAAATGTCTAATGCCATCTTTTGCAGTTGGATCAATACCGAGGCAGATCCTAAGGACAGGCCTGCATCACTTGAGCTCACCAGTTTACTGACAGTAGGTTATAATGCCTGAACAGCAGTGGGAAATGAGAGAGATCACTAACAGCAGAGAAACAACAAGACTGAGAATTTTTGGTCTCAATTCAAAAAGGAAGATGTCAACAGTCTACTTAAAGCACCTCTATTCTCATTTTCTCAACCTCTGTATTCATATCCTCCCCCATTTTGATCTGCCTTTTCTCCAACACACGTTCCTAATCCCAAATGCAATTTCACATTGCAATTTTGCCACTTTCTCTTTTTTCTTCCCCTTGACTTGGTTTGATTCTGCCCCACCATATGAATTTACTGCCCAAAAGAAGTCACAGCTGCTTCCACAGCAAGACATAGAAGCATCTATCAGAAATTTGTATTTCGCAACTCACCTAAAAACAACAGCTTTGTTTTGTGATGTGTAATTGGCATGCACGTCTAAAATGAACAGTTCCAGAGCACGCTCACTACAGTCAGTTGTTAACAGCTTATTAATTACACGTTGTGACGCCATAAACACCTTACAGCCAAAACATAAGTTTTTACAACATACAACAAAAGTCAGTGATAACATCTACCACACTTTCATCCTCTATGGAACTTAATATAACAGCAGGAAAAAACCCCATCTTTTCCAAAAACATCCAGAGCCAAAAACTGTGAGAGAGCAGTGCCCCCTCAGATACCACATGCAAAATATTTATAAAGGGAAGAGTGAATAAAGAATTGAGACACTGTAGAGGAGATAGCCAGGATTGTTTGCCAATAAGGTACAGGAATAGATCACTGCAGAGAAAATAATTTCCTTCAGTGTCATATTTTTGGGAAGAAGAGATCAATCACATAACACCAGTATGTACTAAAAACATAAACAGAACTAAGAGGTCCACAAACAAAATGCAAAGGAGGAGTCAATGCTTAGTGGCAACACCTACATACTTGAACAACCCCCCAAAAATCTAAATAGCACACATTCATTAACTGAGTCATCACAGACAAACATATCTCATTTTTTAATTCTGGAAGACTCTAGCCAGATATGATTGATTTGTCCTCCTACTGGTCCTTGCCCTTTTGTGGTTCTGCAGAGACATTGGGCACTGGCAATAACTCACCACATGCCTCAGAGAGCTTGCTTGTTTTTGGGAATCTCCAGGCAGTGTGACATTTACATTTATTATGGCTGGTTCTGGGCATTTAAGGATGAAAACAATTAGGGCATATTTTCAAGGGATATGACGAACGAGCATTTGTACTCTGGCCAATTTTTCAGATTTTCATTGAAGTACACCACTGTGTTTCAGCTTTAACACTGCTGTTGTCTAAACAAGATTTTCCAGTATCCATGTAGGCAGGTTGACTGATGAGAAGGCCTTTAGGGTTAAATGTCATCTGTATAAACTATGAGGTCTCCTTCTTGGAGAAATTCAGCCCCCACACTCACCAATGAAAATTTAGAGTCAGTGCTGAAATCCATAGAGTTAATTTGGACCCCCACCAATCTAAATGCTAGCTCTCTGTCTCTCTGCCTTTCTCCCTCTTGCTCAGAAAGGTGTTTTGACTCTACAATGGACATCCTTCAGTAGCAGCAAGTTGCTTTTAATTTTCATGAGACTTTTTGTACTCTCATTAATCTACGGCCACCAGAGTGATGAGGAGTATTTGCACCAATGCTGGGCTGATGCAGAGCACCTATTTCTTCATACCTCTGGACTTCTATTAGCAGAAGCAGAGACTGAAGTAATATAGGGTATGCAAGGGAGAGAAAAGCATTTTGCTCTCTTGACAACCCTCTCCCCTCCACATTAATAATGCAATTAGTTTCCATAGTTGCAATGTGCCACAGCAATGTAGCTGTGCACACTTAAGTGTTCTGGATGGGGGAGGTGAAGTGAGCTAACTGGGGACATCGGGATTGGAGACAGCCTGGGCTGCAGGGATCATGCACAGGTGGAGTTTGCAGTCCTGAGATATATGGATCAGGTAAGAAGTGAAGTTAGGCCCCTGAAATGTAGGAAAGCAAAATTCCAGCTCTTCAGAGAGCTAGTCAGTGGGATTCCCTGTGAGACTGTGGTCAGGGGCAGGGGAGCGGAGCAGAGCTGGCAGATCTTTAAGGAAGTCCTCCATAGAGTACAAAAGCTGGCACTCCTCAGGAGCAAGAAATCAGGCAGGGAAGGTAAGAGAGAAGCATGGCTGAGTAGGGAACTGCTGGTCAAATTAAAGGGGAAGAAGCAAATGCACAGGCAGTGGATATAAAAACAGGAAACCCAGGAAGAGTACAGAGACGAAATACAGCTGAGGAAGGCCAAGGTGAAGCTGAACCTAGCAAGGGATGCAAAGAATTAAAGGAAGGGCTTCCACACATATGCAAACCAGAAAAGGAAGGTCAAAGAAGGTGCACTCACCCCTGAAAAACACTGGTGGAAGACTGGTAACAATGTATGAGGAGAAGGCTGAGGTACTCAACATCTCTTTTGCCTCCATCTACAGTGTCAACCTCTCTTCCCAGACCTCCTGAGTGGATGGACAGAAGAATGGGACTGGGGGAGCAAAGTGCTTCCCACCATAAGTAGAGATCCCATCTGAGGAACCTGAATGTAGATAAGCCTATGGCACCTGACGAGATACATCCCAGGATCCTGAGAAAACTAGCAGATATAGTTGTGAAGTCACTCTCCATGTTATTTGAAAAGTCCTGGCAGTCAGGTGAAGTCCCAAGTAACTGCAAAAAGGGAAACATTGTACCCCTCTTTAAAAATGTAGAAAGAACAATCCTGGGAATTACCGACCTGTCAGTTTCCCCTCTCTGCCTGGGAAGATCATGGAACAGATCCTCCTAGAAGCCATGCCGAGGCATGTGGAGGACAGGGAGATGATTTGAGACAGCCAGCATGGCTTCACCAAGGCCAAGTCCGGCCTGACCAACCCAGTGGCGTTCTATGATGGGGTGATTCCATCAGTGGACAAAGTACCCCAGGGAAGTGGTCATGACTAGAGATGCCATTTATCTGAACTTCTTATAGAAGTCTTGGACATAGTTCCCCTCAACATCCTTCTCTCCAAACTGGAGAGAGACGGATCTGATGGGTAGACTGTTAGGTAGATAAGGAGTTGGTTGGACAGTCACATCCAGAGGGTGGTAGTCAATGACTCGGAGTCCTGGACATCAGTGACAGGTGATGTCACTTAGGATGCATACTGGAACCTTTGCTATTTAATGTCTTCATTAATGATGTAGATGAAGGGAATGAGTGCATCCTCATCAAATTTACAGACCACACCAAGCTGAGTGATGCAGTTGACACACCTGAACAATGGGAGGGACGTCCAGAGGGACATAATTGCAGCCTTCCAGAAGAACCCTATGAGCAAGATGGAAAGACACTTTTTCCAGGGTCATGCAGTTCAAGAATTACTTGGACAGCACTCTCAGGCACACAGTGTGATGCTTTGGGTTGTCCTGTGCAGGGCCAGGAGTTGGATTTGATGATCCTGATGGGTCCATTCCAACTCAGGACATTCTATTATGATTCTAAATGTCTTCAGTTTACTTCAGGATGGTATTACTCAGGTTTTGGAGAGTCATCTATCTTCTCTGTGTACAGCTGTGTTGGAGTCTCTCTGCAATTTTTTTATTCTACGACTTCCTGGCAATTATTGCACATCAAAGGCCATAGGGATGAAGAATAAATTAGTTAGCAAGATTATTTTCTAAAGTAATTTCACAGAAAAAGAACCATTTCCTAAAAAACCCTACCATTACCCTCTACTACTGCTGCATGGAAGGTTCATATATACATTCCCTATATCCCATTAAAGATGGTCTTCCAGCTGAGCTAAACTTACACTGGAAGTGGATTGAGCTAGTTCAGAACTAAGGTACTCACATGAATCTTTCCACAAGTGGCGACCCACAGTAGTAATGTTGCCCCAACAGTGTGATCTGGAAAAGTGTTCACCTTAAAGCACCCTTTCCAAACTGAATGCCAGGGACCCTGCTACCTTGCTAAAGAGGAGCTGGATGCAAATCTCTCTTCCACTAATTCCAAACATTCATTGAAATATGTGGAAATGAACTGAATGTGTGATCTCAATTCCCATTTCAAGCCTCTTCCCAAAGTCTGACTGAGTTTACAAGCTGCTGTTCAGCAAAAAATGCAAATAAATGTTTAGAGGCCCAGCACAACTGAGCTCTGTGTTCATCAGTCCTTTAATGTACACCAAATGGTCTTTGTGGTTCAGAATCATTTCATGCAATGCTAAGCAATGCCCTCACTGTTGCTTTTGCTGACTTGCAGTAAGCCAGTAGGATGCCAGGCTGCCACTATCAGAACATCTGCTTCATTGGAAAAGTATTTCAGCAGGCCATGCCTTGTAATAAATGATGTGACCCTGGAAGGCTGACAGTAGCGCACCTGTGGGCAAACAGCTCACCAAAGGTCAAAGCCACCCAATGCTTTGGGATCAGCAACACCATTTCTGTCCACTCCACCCCTACCCAGAATCTTGGAGCTGCAATGGATAGGTGAAAAAATACATCACTGATAATCAGTCTTCTGCCAGTAAAGAAAGAGAGAAGGGAGGGAAGGAGAGGAAAGCAGAGGAGAGTGGGAATCCAGCTGTGAAGCTATTTACTCTGCCACTGAAAACAAAGCTATTCCCAGAAGTGCCACTTAGTTTGCCTCAGTCAGAGTGATCTGGGGTACCAAAATGTGTGATATAAACTATTTCAGTTATGAAACAGCTTAGAGAGTGCTTATACAAACAGCCTCACTAGCACAGTGATACTTGTCCATTTAAATTTACAGCCTTCCCCAGAACAGCCTCTCACACTCTTTTTTTTTTAAGGAGTTACTAATTTTCTTTCATCTTTTAGACTGTGAATTCTCCCTAAACACAAACCACAACTGCTTTTGTAAACTTTTTATGCCATTCACAATGCAATGTCAATAAAACTCCAGTGAAGTAAAACAGAGCAAACATTCCAATTTTACTAACAATACAAACAGCACCAAAAAGATCTGGGATCCTGTTCATCTACCTGTGACGTTAGTAGTCAGTGGATGCTCTGTTGCTACAGTTAGGGAAAGGTCTTGTTCCCGTTGTTACAGCTATTGCCTTTTGAAGTGAAATGACAGTGGCACTCTTTCGAATGGCAGCATTTTACAGCAATTTAACTTCCTGCCTAAAGAAGGCAAATTGGCATGAAAATTACCTTGAAAGCACAATCACATACACACAGAGTTTTTATATATATACACACATGCACATATATATATACACACATATATGCTGGCATTTTCAGTACAGCCATGATATGCAGCATCAAAGGCCACAGGGATGAAGAACAAATTAATTGGCAAGATTATTTTCTAAAGTAATTTCACAGAAAATGAACCGTTTCCTAAAAAAGCCTACCATTACCATCCAGTCTCTTCTTTGATGAGCAGTGCAGCTGATTTCTACTTTCATTCTTATCTACCTTCCATGAAAGCATCACTGAGGACCTAATGAAGAATGCTGGGTAATTCTGGCATTATTGGATTTTTTGTTATTTATTTATTAGACATGAGAGCTGTTATCAGCAAGCAGCCAGGTGAGTCAAATCAGATAAAGCATTATCTGATTCCTGTACTATAAATCAGATTTTAATAGAGAAAAGACCTGTATCCCTTTGGGAATGGAAAGAATATGTTTATAATGTGTTCTGAGTATGTGCTACACAATAGCAAGCATGGACAAAAATATTTTCTCTAATCAATTTTCCACTTTCTTCTCTAAGTTCTTTCACTCATAAGATGAGAACTAAAATAAATGAAAATTCTGTTTGTGACAAGTGCTAGCAAATAACTAAGATAAGCATGCATAAAAGCATGCATAAATGCTGCATTCCAAACAGACATGCAAAAAATACTGAATTCTTTATTATTAAAAGACATCATTGTTTCTCTGCTAGCAGAATGACTTATAGATTTTGGGTTTATCTAATTCAACCATTGAAATGAGACCGTTGGTAGCCTGCTTTTAACCTCAATACAGCTTCTGTCCTAGGTATTTATCCTTGTCTTTTTCTATTCAGAACCTATGAAGTATCATGACAGCACCTGTAGACTGGACACAGATAACATTTGACTACCTCTTGAAGGTTTTACAAATTTTAATTGGCAGAGTACTCTCAGATGTTCTCAGACAGAAACTGGTGTTAAACCTTAAAAACCTTGATGCAAAGACAGCTCTTTCTTGTACTGCAGTGTTATTTGCATTTTGATTTGCTGAAAATTACTGTTTTCAAAAATGAGGGCTCCCCTACCATCCAGTATATCACCGTTTGAAGTAAAATTCTGAAATTAGTTTACTGCCCAGTTATCTAAATATTCTGAGGGCTCAAAAATTACTTTTAAAAGCCCAACTTGTTTGGTCACATCCAATTAATTACATAACAAACTGAAGGAACAGGACTTTCATGTCACGTTTGGCTTTAAAAATTCCATTTCTTTTATGATTTACACATAAAAATGAATTTTTAGCCACAAAAAAGTATTCACTGAGGTTTACAAAGGTGCTCAGATTGCTGTTAATGAATGAACAGGTAAAACTCTGTCAGTGCCAGCCATCAGCAGCAAGGCTGACATCCATATCTCTCTTCAGTATCTATTCTCATTATTCTACTTCTCCCCAGTTGCTGAGAAGCCTTTGCTTCTCCATCCCAATTTACAGGAGGATTAATATTTTTTAAAGTAACTGCAAAACTACAGGCAGCATAAAAGTGCATTAACAGAATGGAAGCTAGTACCAAACTTAAGCTATCAGAACGTAGGTCCTATTTACTAGGGAAAAAATCCAACCAAGTCACAACTGTAACATGCTGTATTGGAGCTATTGGCTTCCCTTCTGGGGAATGTAACCACTTAAATTTTTAATCAGTGTCTGAACAATAAATTTATTCAAAGTTTGTTCTGCATTTGGATAAGTGAAAAGGTTAGCTCTGGTCACTTGGGCAAGAGAGCAGTTTAAGGTTGTAGTGACCTTGATGTCTCAGCTAGACTGAAGCTCTTCAAGGAAGACCAGATAATATTTTGGTTTTGCAGATATATCTGTGACTAACATGAAGAAATAAATGAAAGAACTACAACCTGGGAGAAGCTGAGACTGAAAACATAGCTTATAATGGGATGCAATATGCACATCACTAAGGAAAACACTGTAAAGGTCTGTTTTTTTTCCTCCTGGAAAACGACTGCAACAAGGGTGGGGAGAAGCAGGGATGATGGTGTCATGTTCAGATGAAATAAGCAGGAAACAGTCACATAACTACTTTTTTTGTTTCCCAGAAAAATATTTTAAAAAAGATGAAATTAAGCTTAATAAAAATCCTCCTAGGTCCATATCTAGTTATGATCAACATTTAATAAACTGGTATCTTAACCCAACCCTAGAGAGAAAGAAAATATTTGTTGCCATTGCATCTCCCCACTGCATCCTTCTCCAGCTGGTGCAGCTGACTAGCAATCTCTTTAGTTTTAGCAGATAAGGCAATCATAATTTAGCTGTAACAAAGTAATGTCATTTGGGGGAGCAGACAGACCATCTTTAAAACCAACTTCCTAATGAGCATCTTGTAAACCTGACCAAATCTATGGAATTAAACTGAAGAAAATTCTGTTGTATCTGAAAAACGGCTTTTTCAACTACTAATAAAAACCAGAAGAAAGGGCTGCAACCTCATTGCATCCAGCACATTTTGATCCACACAGTAGCCTTTTGCAATATGACACAAGATTCAGAGATGCTTCTTCATTAACATGAGGCTGATTTGAGCTTCTTGCACCTCATTCTGAAGGACAGAACATTTTCTGACAAATCAGTACTTCAGTGCAATGGGCCACAGAACTTGCTGGACAACAGGAGATGAGCAGATGAAAATTCAGTATCTTATTTGTCAACTGTATTTATATGTACAGATGAAAATTATCTGACTCTTTTTCAATTAAGGGAATATCTATTACACAATACATTAAACTCTCCCAATCCAGTTTAAAAGGACAGAAACATTGCTAGCCAGACAGCTCTTCCTATGGCAATTCTCCCACAATCCAAAACTAATGCCATATTTATACCTTTTATCAATAATGAGCTACTAATGCACACCACCACTTTTATTGCTCAAGCTCTCAGTGGAACCAGCAGATGTTCTGCTGGCTGACACAGTGGGTCAATCTCAGATTAATTCTTTGCCAGTGAAAGCACTGCACAGCGAACTGTGAGAACAGCATGCCCTTTCTGCATGGAACGGCTCTAAAGCCTGGACATGTCCATCAGACTGAGACTAGAGACTCTCAATTACTGCTTTGCTCCCACTTAAGTTTTTCTTCATTGAAAATATCCCATTACTTTCCTGTGCAAATACATCTCAAATGACTCAGTGTGGGAGAGGAAGAGGCATGAGGATGAAGGTCGTTTCAATTTTTTTTTGGTCATGAAACCTCCTTTCTCTACAGATAAATGTCCCTGGTTCTAGATCAAATGCACTTTTTTCCACTTTAGAGTAAGAAAAAGGATCTATTCATTCAGGGTTGAGAAATAGACAATATACATGAAGCAGTTCAGGTGAAGTGGGGCAGTTTTAATAATCTGTATCACATTATTATTTGTCTGTCGTAACTTTATGGCTTATAAGCAGGAGTTTAGACACTCACGGCTTCTTCTCCCTGGAGGGCAATACATCAAGATGGTAATGTATCATGACCTCAGCAAATGTTCTGTTTGAAGTGCAGAATGACTCCCAAATGGAAAATGTGTTTCTGCCTGTGATATCTCAGGTTTAAACATATTTCTCTTGCTTTTATGAGAACACCCCATCATTTCTAGGAAAAAAAAGGCCTGGCCAGGATTCAGTGCCATGCTTCACCTTCAAACTTGAAAGGCCCTTCATCACTGGTGAAGCGTCAGGACCACATCAAACCCACCATCCCAGAGGTGTCCCACTTACTGAGGTTCCACCTAAGGCCTGTCGTGGTCACACTCTCGCAGGGGTTCCCAATGGGGATGAGGCCACACCAGGAGCCCTCCAGTCCTGTGTCCACACGCAGCTTGTGCTTGCCCTGCAAGACAGAAGTGTTTCTGGAGTCAATGCTTGCCGGGCACCCAGATGGCATTTCATCACAGCCCTTGCAAATAAAGACAAGGCACTTGGAGACAGGTCCAGAATGTCCCCCAAGGGCTCAGGAATATTTGGTTGCAGCAAGAAGTCAGGCCATTGATGTTTACAGAGGGAGGAGAGATGTGTGCTTAGGTTCCAGACCATAGGGCTTTCAAAAGTTTGTTTCTAGGCTTTTCTATGCACAATCTAGCTTTGCTCATTCTTCCTGGCATTATTTGAATAGGTCCTTCTGCCAAAGCCAGGCTCTTTATTCCTGTGAAATGAAAGCATCCTGATCCATTCAGTCATTTTTCCTCATCTATACAGCTATGTTTCACTTCCTAAACAGTGCTAGTTAAAGTGCCACTGAAGCACTTCAATTATTTTGACATAATCTGTAAAATTTCATGTATGTCTCCAGGCATGTACTCTTCCCAGAAGGAAGAACACATGCAGAAACTTAACTAGGTACTAGAGAATTAACCTAAATATTTAGAGTAACATGCTTACCCTAAGTAATGAAAAAATCTGAAAGTAAAACATGTTTTTGCATCCAAGATAAATTTATCCAGTAACCAACAAGTTCATGGGATGCAATAGCTATTAATGATGACATATTTGTGATAAGTCTCTTAATTAGTGCTTACAGACTCTGTGGGAATATCTTATGAAGAGTTACAAGGAAGAGTAGATAGTGGAGACCTTTAACAGAATGAAAAAAAAAGTGCTGAGTGTTACAGTTCTGGCACAATCTGTGTTTTAGGAAACTAAGAAAGTGTTTATGGAAACTAGCAACAAAAAAGCAGCAAATGCAAACTAGTGACAAGTTCAGTGGAGAAATCATCCTCTGGTCTCTTCTACACAGATAATTTATTCCTTCAAGTAAGACTAGGCTTCATGTGAGAGAAACTTAAGATTCTTCGAAATAGAGGATATTTTTGCATTTTATTTTATTCTATTTTGGATGCAGGCAAGCAAAACTCTTGCACACGTCTTTTACACACAAATTCATTATTATAAATAAAATCAGATATGCCTATTTATAAACATACCAAAATCAAAGGACTCTGGAACCCTATGACTACTCAGCGAATACTTTGTTAAGCAAGAAACCAAGATTTTATAACAAAAGAAATGAAGGACAGTTGAACCATAAAACCCAAGTAAATATCCCAAGCAGCAAAAACAGTCTCACCAACTTTCTTAGGAGAATGCATTTAAGCTTTTTTCTCCTACCCTGTGCTGTCGTATGCTCATTTCACACTCTCTTGCAAACACAAAGTCAAAGTCACTAGTCAGAAACTCAAAACTGTAGGCGAAATATTGCTGAGACGTTGATGTCTGAGGCATTCAACAGCTTCTCCTGTTAATGCCAAATGCATTATGAAGAAACAACTTCAATACATGTCATGCTTTCAGTTAACAAATGAACCTTGGAAAAGCTGTCAGTTAGGGAATATCAGATTGCATAGCTTAAGCCTATTTGATTGTTTGCAGAGTAACAAGAAAACCAATCCAATATTATCTGTCTTCTCAGGGTGTCCAGCTTCAAGTGGTGATGAGCCACTTATATCTGTGGTGGTTGTGAATGCTTTCCTGCCAAATTCAGAGGTGTAACAAATTCAGGCTTGATAAGCTTTTAGCTATGCAATATGCCATACCACTTCTCTCTCAGAGCATGGAGGGAGGAGGAAAGGAAGAGGAGAGCTACAAGTGCAGCTCTCTCATTATGTGATTACAGATATTGTCAATAATGAAGCTGCTGATGAAGGAGAGATGAAGGAGTGAGACTGTCTGATCCCAATGAATGTACATATTGCTGCTCAGAGCTACTGGAGGAGAGGAGCAAACTCACCACATTAATCAATTAGTAAAGGAATGTGAAAAGCCGATGAGAAAGTAGCTGGCTCCACAGAGAACCTGATTAAGTTCCACATTCTCGAAGTCTGTGTCTAACTATTATCAGGTTTGCATTTTCTATTTTATGATATTCTGGCCCAGCTTGCAGATAGGGAATCAATTCAGTAGAAATTTATGCAGGAAGCTGTCTTCCTGTGCTCATGAAATAAATCTTTAAAACAAAAGATGCCAATACCAGAGGCTCAGCAATATCTAGGATTTTATCAGGAGTCTTCCAATGTCTGTTACCTCCCTAAAATCCCAGTTCACATGTTCCAGTGATTATATAAGGACAAGTGACTTTCTTTCCTTAAAGGACATTTTCTAGCACTCAGCTATTAAAAGAAATTTCAAATTGGGAGCCCAAAGGGCTAAATCCAAGGCAGCAGGTGAACAGGAATATTGAAATGCAAATTATCTTTTAAAAAATACCCTCTCAACTGTCATGCCAAACTTGTGTTTTAGGGATTGGTTCAATAAAATAACAGAAGACTGTTTTTAAGGCTTTTCTTTAAATTTATCAATAAGGGATCTTAATATTAATGGGGATAATGAGAGCAAAAGTGGGAAATGAATGTTGGGAAAAAACAAATAAATTACAACTAACCCACTCATTTTTTGCCAAAAAAGGTTAACCAGCCAATGCATTTGTACAGTAAAGTTCTAAATTCAAAGCAGCGTGAACCTGCCATGAGGGAAATTCGGTTCTCAAGCTTATCTCTAATTTTTTGAGTACAGATCTCTCAAAGAAGCAAGATGGAACTGATATTTGCAGGAGGAAGGGAGGATCAGAGCTTGTAATTTGAAAAATACAAGTAATAATTTCTTCTCCTTAAGTCTGTGTGATTAAAGGAACAATTATGTACTGTCACTTAAAATATCAAACTGTTTTCAGTTTCTGCAGAACTCAAATTTCCAAAACTAGGTTTAAAAAGAAAACTGAACTTTGACTAAATAATCCCTCCTTATATTTTTTTGCCTCTGTAGGAGGTAACTGAAATATTTTCACATTTAACTTAAGCATCAAATATTACCATGTTTGAATGTTCCTGGTGATGAAAGAATGGAAAATAATACAACTGCATCGATTTTTATCTTATTAAGTCAGTTTTGAAAAACATTGATCAATCTTCAGCATTGATTTTTTTTTTCCCCTTCATTTTGTCTTTGATGCTGGGAAATAAGATCAATTTCTGAGTTCAGCAATAAGAAGAAAATGTCAGAAGATATTTTTAAGAATGCTTTATCTACATAGGTTAAACTTTTCCTTTTGATTCTAATGTCTTGTATTATAAGAAAGTATTTAAGAAGTAGTGGCTAAATACACCCCCACTCCAACACTCTTCTTGCTGAGGAAAGATCCAAAGACAATTGTGATTTGCCACATCTAACTGAAATGAATAGAAGTCTGACTGCCAGGACCTCATATACCTAACCCCATTCAAGGTTGTGAGATGCTGAACTCCTTAGTCAAAAATCTGCAACCTGAAAGAACGTGAAAAGCATCAAGACAAAAGTGATAGCTTCTCTGTGTGCATGGATACCCCAGTACAGAGAAAATTACTTCTCCAAGTGCTCTTCAGACCATCTTGAATAGATGTGTTGCAGTAAATGTACACTCTAAAATAGATATCAAGCAACAAAATTTTATGAAAGAGAGACAGAATGGGGACTAATCTTCAGTAATGCATTCTGAAGGGATCTGAAGGAGGGAAACCTGGAACTTGTCAGGCTGAAACTGAACACTGTGGAGAGGCATAAAGTCAGTTAACAAGATGCAGGGAAAGAATAAAGAATTAAACTTAAACTTTGAAAAACAAATTAAGAAAGATACAGTAAATGGATCTTGGAAACTGATGAAGAACTAAGATGTGAAAGGTGATGGGGAAGGAAAAAGAGTGAGTTACCAGATTAGAGGACAAAGCAAACTAACTTACTCTGATTTTTAGGCTGCCCTGACAATTTGTCCAATATAAAGAGATACTGAATAATTTAATTACTAGAAATCATTGATTTTCTAAAACGTATACTTTCACCTGTGCTTGCTGTGAGATCTGGGACTACAAAGAAACTGGATTTCTTGAGATCTGACCAACTCCTCTACGAGGTAGATCTTGTTTTCCACAATCTTCTGATAAAACATATTTTTATATCAGCTTTATTTCTATGATTACTCCATAGATGGCAGCACACACTTGAAAGCAACAACAGCAGCAAAAAACTAAATACAGATGTAATAGTGTTACCCAGGGAAAAGGCAAAAACCACAATCTGTTTTATTCCATAAACACCTGGGTGCAGAAAATGGTATACAGATAAAAGACTTGGGGAATGGGTGGAAATCAACACAATCACCAAAGTCTGCAGCAGAGGGGAGGAAGAGAAAAGAACAAGGATGAAACAAAGCTGAGAACATTTATGTTTAAAATCAAATATCATGACTGTCAATAAAGTAAAAACAAAGTTCCAGAAATATTTCCACTAATCATTAGTTGTGTAAGAGCTTGACTTAACGATGATAAAAGCTTTTAGGCTGAGATTTTGAGCAAGATAAATACAGCCAATTTTTCTAAAAGATGTACTCAAGAAGAGCCATTTTGTTATAGCCTTAAAATATCATCAATTGTCTTTCCACACAAATACTCACAAGTGCCAAGTTTCTATTATGTGAATGCTATTCAGAGAACATTTTCTGAGCCAACCAGTCTTCTTCTTGCTGTTGAAAATAAAAGTATCCACAGTTCCAGCACAAAACTTGGAAGTCTGTAAGCTCTCATATGTCATATCAATGACTGCTTAAACATACAGAGAAAAACAGTAAATTTATTATACTTCAAAATAATATTGAACACTGTTGGATCCAATCCTGCCAATCCCCACTATCTAAGTTTGTATTGCTCCTGTACTGAAATGGATAGACTTGAGTGTATCAGTTATTTGCCAGATAGAACCCTACCAAGACTACCCTTCAAGAGGAGCCCTTAATAAAAAAAATACTTCATAGTGAATAAAATCCCAGGCAGGAAATACAGAATATATTTTAATCATTATTAGACCCAATTAACAGACACATCTGTTTCAAACCAATTTATGGTAAGGGTACAGAAGGAAATCTCTGTGGAGGTGAGTGCCAGTAAACCAGAAAGAGTTACTATACCCTGAGGTTATACATTTAAATAGTTGCTACTGTATATCTAATGTACAAATTATCCACAGAGAGCAAATGATTCCAGAATTTCACACATGAACATCTACTACAGTCCTAGCAAAAACTGTCCTTAGAGTACACTTCTCATGTAATAGCAAGGACATGTTTTACTGAGCACAGGGAGTGAATCCCTTGTTTGCCCATCACTTGTTGCAGCATGTGCCTGTGAAACAAAGCTCGATCTTCTGCAGACCAGTCTATATGGGTGGCAAAACCCCACCAACCACAGGTGCAAAATTGTGAAAGTATACTTTCCTCAGGATATTGCAAGCAGTTAAAACTGACAGCAGCATCTGTGCTAACATGTACACATAAAAAAGGATGACAACATTTCATCAAGCTAAAAAGATATCTGGGAATTCAAAAGTTACTTTAAAAGGGAGTTTCATCTATTAATTTCTTTTCACAGATATATCTTAAAGATTGACAAATGTCATAAATACTAATTGTTGTTCTACTCTGAACATCACCAAAATGAGAAGCTCATTCTGTTGAAACTTCTCACTTGCAAATGAGATTCCACAGAGATTTGTCCATTTTCCACAAAGCAGTGCAAAATACTCCACAAATACAGAGTGAAACTACAATAATCAAGAACTCACTGGTCTTTTTCTAAATTCAAGCAAGGCTTAGACTGGCCCAGTGTGACATTTTATCCTTGAGCTTGTGCGTTTGATGCCCTACCCTCAGCAGGCTCATCATTATAGGTTTAATTAGCATTTTTAGTGTTGCCTTAAAAAAATCAGAACCGTTTTCTTTATATCCATTTATGAGACTACAGAGTATAATAGATTGCAGATAAGAGTGAAAAGTAGACAAGCTGCTGAAGATTTCATATTGCCTGTATAATTATTATGCAATGATGCAGTTAAATTGTCAGCCTAGAGGGGCCTTTACTAAGGGCACTAATAGTCCACAATTCCTAAGTGACAAAAAATACAGCATCATCCTTCTCATTATGAATCAGTTAATAATAAATTTAGTGTCACTGCCCTTTCTTTTTTGTGCATTTCTACATGGGTAGAGTCTATAGGATGTCTTCTATCTAGATGATATTCTCTTATTTTCCTGGGTGTTAGAGAAGAGCAGGATGTAATTTAAAAGACAGGGTAACGTTCACCTAACTTGTGGCAAGAAACAATTTTTTGTTCTTAGCACTGAATCACTGAGTGTTGCTGGAAGGCACCTTTATGCTATATAAGAATACACAAAATTCAAATCTGTTTATCTGTTCCCAGGAGTCTTCCCAGACAAACTGTCAAATCTCCACAGCTTCTCTTCCTTCAAACTCTCACTCGGAAATCTGTACTGCATAAGTAAGAAGAATGATCACCAGGCTGCTGGTCAACACCTTCTTTTAGTTTCTTGTACTTCTCAGTCTTGTACTTCTTGATCCCTATGATGCCATTGCTTTTTTATGTGGTATACAATGGCAGCAAATCATGAGCCCACAAATCCTCTCATATACCACCATTCTTTTAGTAGAACTGGCTTCATATTTGGAGGCTTCATGTTAGGATTAGGGGCTTCATAAAAGCCTGGCCTCTATAATTTCTTCAGTGCAAACAAACCGATGAACAGAATTCCTTTCATTGAGTGGGGGAATCTCACAAATTCTCTTTTCTCCCTTTCATTTCTGACTGTAACTTTCATATACATTTAGGCAAGAAAGAGGCTGGAAGTAGCAACAAATAAACTGTGGAGACAATTTTGTACTCCTTCTTGACCTCTGCTACTGGAAAAAATTATTTGCTGTTATTATATTCATTGACCTACAATAAGAAATTATATCTACTTTCAGTAGACTGAAGCTTCTGCTTTATAACAGCAGGCTTTGAAGACATGTTATGCCCCAGATCTGGTGCTAGCAATGACTGACTGCTCCTGTCTACCATGACTGATTGACTGACTTCTTTCTACACCTGTCAGATTCAAAGACATGTTGCTCAGGTCAGGAAGAAAAAATACAATTAAAAAACCTGCAGGCTGGCCTTCAAATATATAATTTTTTCCTCATCTTTTTCCCCCATGTTTCCCTTTTTCTTGCATAGCTCAGTAGTCAGTTGGAGATTATAGCCCTCACAAAAATCCATTATTTTGTTGGAGGATGTGGTGGGGGAACAGAATTTTGTACTGCCCAGAACTCCCCTTTCCTTCTTTATGAGATACACTTGGACAGGGGTGGGAAGTTTATTTGCAACAGCCACTTTGTAATGAACACAGCTTCAGTACCCTTGCACTTCAGTACAGATCTATCCATGTCATCACTGTCATCAGTGACAGATTTGGCACTCAGAATACAGAGAAATATTCACAAGCACACTAAAATCATTCAGAGTAAGACAACCTGAGTCCCAAATATTTGGCAATGATTTCTTACCATAAACAAATACAGTCAGCCTGGCATCTTTTCTCTCAGGAATTTACATGTTGAATGCATATTTCCAGCACCACATATGTCATCACAGTTAGGGTTCTGAGGGAGCAATACCAAAAGAACTAAAGATTTATTTAAAATACCAAAAAAGTAGAAGAAATTGTATTGTATAGCAGACAATGAAAGAACAAAATACTCATGTGGCATTTATCTTCTTCCTTCTTTAGACTGAGGTGGAGGACCTCTTCTTTCCCCCAAAAGAGTATTCAAAATTATCAACATGCTGATAGCATACTAAGCCTTTGCATGAAATGGTTAAGTAATAAACTTTTGCTGCAATGAGAGAAAAATGTCAACAGAGTTGCCTTAATTTTAAGAGAACAAACTTTAGCTACTCAAGGAGAATGTCCCCATAGAATCTGCTTTGAAGGGCTCTGGGGATCAAAAGTGCTGGTCATTTGTGAACACTGACACAGTAAAGGGACCAATAGCATCAGCTGAGTATTTGAAAGTCTATCGGGCCTGATGAGATTAATTCTGGAGTATGGAAGGAGCCAGTAGATGTTATGGAAGGACTCTTCTAAATCATCTACCAAAGATCTTGGAAACCTAGTTACATCCCCACTGCCTGGACACTAGCCAACATTTCTGATTCACAAGTAGGGCTTGAAGGAAGCTCCAAGAAACTACAGATCTGTTAGACTAATCTCAATACCTGGAAGAATTAAGAGGATTCTTCTGGGTGCTAGTGTTTGAAAGACAATCCGATCATCAAAAGCCCAGTCAACATGACTTCACAAAGGGGAAGTCCTGTCTAATTTGACATCCTTCTATGATAAGATTACCTGCCTAGTGGATGAAGGAAAGGTAGTGGGTGTAGTTCTGCTTGATTTTAGCATGGTTTTTGATACTGTCCCCCTCAGCAGCATCCTTCTGGACAAGCTGTCCAACTGACATGAGCAGGTAAGTGGTGCACTGGGTGAAAAACTGGCTAAAGGGCCAGGCTTAAAGGGTTGCCATACATGGGGGCTACATCTGGCTGGTGACCAGTGATCAGTGGTGTTCCTCAGGACTTAATTTTAGGGCCAGTTCTGTTCAATATTTGCACTGATGACCTGGCTACAGGAGCTGAAGGCATAGTTAGTAAGTCTGCAGATGAAACCAAATAGGTAGTTGGACTAGCTGCTTGTTGTGGGTCCCTTCCAGCTGACTTGTTCTATGAAATTCTTTCAATTTACTTTCTGGGAATAAAATAGACCCTGAACCCATGAAACTGGGGACCACAGCAAGACAAGTGTATACCAGAGTAGTATAATGCACGATTAAAAACATTGACAAAAAAATATAAATTAAGGGTCAACAGAATGGCAGATTGCTGTTAGAACTACACTCGGCTCACCCTCACAAAAGCAGAAAGACTGGAACAAGTAATACTGCCTAGTTAGATCCTTTGACTCATACATATTTTCTGTATATAAAAAATTTCAGTCTCTTTCACACAATAGAAAGTTAGGATGCATCTTCTGAAAAAGGAACTGAACACTCCCATAAAACAGAAATTTGCAAGGTCAAACCTGTTTGCAGGCATTAATGATGAGATAGAAGAATAAAATATTTACCTCACAAAAGTATCAAAAAGAAACAGAAACAATCAAGAAAGAAAACATATAGCCAAATACTTAAAAAACCTAGAAGATAAACCATCAATTTTAAGCTATATAAAGTAGTAATAAACTTAAATAATATATAATCAAGCACTGCTTAAGTAATTAGGTGCATTACTCTTACATACTGGATTTCTTGCCTTCCTAAACTTCTCTAGCTACATTTCCCTCTTGGAAAGCATGTGAATTCATGGCTACTCCTTTAACCATGAAATGAAATGCTGTTGGGTTAGTACTAAGAGAGAATTGCAATCAAGACATCAAAGATTTCATAATCCTCTTGCTTGTCTGTTTTGGTTTAGCATGGCCTGGCTTTGGCAGGGGGGAGGCTACAGGGATGGCTTCTGTGAGCAGCTGCTGGAAGCCCATGACTGTACTTGATGAGTGATCTGTCCCTGTCCTTATCTCAACCCATGAAGCCTTGATTATATTTTTCTCTCCCCCACCCACCTGTGAAGGGGAGTGAGAGAGGCTTTGGTGAGTACCGGGGATCCTGCCAGCATCAACCCACTACACTTGCCTTAAACCATTACCAGCCGCAAGGCTGTGGTATTTTGCCGACCAGGAGAACTTCTCACAGAAGGGGTCAAGGCTGGCAAGGACCACAGTGGGCCATCTGGTCCAACCTCCCTGATCAAGCAGGGTCATCCTAGAGCACATGGCACAGGATTGTGTCCAAACAACTCCTGAATATCTGCAGTGAGGGACACTCCACAACCTCTCTGAGCAATTTGGTCCAGTGTTTGATTACCCAAGGAGAAAAGATTCATCAGAAGATCCAGAACCACATGCAAAAAAGTCCAGGGTAATAATTAGCATATATGCATAAATTCAGGAAATGTGATGAATATGTATTAGTTTGAGGAGTATAACCTGTTCTGTTGGGTTACTGGGCATGCATTCTTTGAGGAGAATTTCCCATGCATCCAGTGCTGCTAATAAAGTAAAGTTGGCATTCTAACCCAGCAAATTGGTTGGAGAGTTTATTTCCCGGTTTCTGCTTCTTGTCCCATAGTGTGGCACAACTGAGGAGAGCTGATCCATCCTCTTTACACTCTCTTCAGATATTTATCCACATTGATAAGGTATCTCAGTCCTCTGTTCTTGAGACTGAACAGGCCCAGCTCCCTCAGCTTGTCCTCATGAGAGACGCTCTAGTCCCTTGATCATATTCGTACCCCTCTGCTGTACTCAGTCCAAGAGCTCCCTGTCTCTCTTGTCCTAAGGAGCCCAGAACTGGACACAGCACTCCAGATATGGCCTCATCAAGCCTAATTAGAAGGGCAGGATCACCTCCTTCAACCTGCTGGCAATGCTCTTCCTAATGCACCCCAGATACCACTGGCCACCTTGGCCACAAGGGCACTGCTGGCTCATGCACAGCTTGTTGTCCACCAGGACCCCACAGGTCCTTCTCTGCAGAGCTGCTTTCCAGCAGTTTCACCCTCAGCCTGTACTAGTGCAGGGGATTATTCTTCCCCAGGTGCAGGTCCCTGCATTTGCCTTTGTTGAATCTTCCCTGCCCAGCCTGCCGAGGTCCCTCTGAAGGGCTGCACAGCCCTCTGTGGTATCAGCCACTCCTCCCAGCTTTGTGTCACCAGTGACCTTGATGAGGAGGCATCTGCCCCTCTCCCCAAGTCACCGACAAACAAAACAACACTGTGCTAACAATACTGAACCTTGGGGACACCACTAGTGACGGGCCTCCAAACAGACCCCATGCCACTGATTACAACCCTCTGGGATCTGCTGGTTTTTAATTGATTTTTAATTGATCTCTCTGTCTACTCTGTCTACTCATTCAACCCACTTCCTTAGTTTGCCTGTGAGGATGCTGTGAGAGACAGAGTCAAAAGTCTTGCTGAAGTCAAGGTCAACATCCACTGCTCTCCCCTCATCCATCCAGGTAATTGTTTCATCATAGAAGGCCACCAGGCCGGTCCAGCACAATCTCCCTATAGTGAATCTATGCTGACTACTCTTGATCATTTTCTTGCATCCATGTGGATAGACATGGCCTCCAAAATTAGGTCCTCCATCTCTGACTGGCCAGTTGTTCCAGTCAGTGTTCCTGTGGGTCCTTCTTCTTGCCCTTTTTTGAAGACCAAGGTGACTTTTTCTTACTTCCAGTCCTCAGGCACACCTTCTGATCACCATTTCAAAGATGACTGTTATGGTGTCTGCCAGCTCTCTCAGTTCTTGAGGGTGCATTCCATCAGGGTCCATGAACTTGTGGACATAAAGCTGGCCTAGGTGTTTTCTAACCCAATCCTCCTTGACCAAGGGAAATTTTCTGCTAATAAAAAATAGATTGTCTTCAACAAATCTCTGAGGACTACATGGTACAAAAAGCAATTTGAAGATGTATTTTTGTCTAGTTTTGAAAGAACTAGCTAGTGTCTTGGGAATAGGAAGGGGAAAATATGGCTGTCAAATCTTCAATAGTATTGTCTTACAATTAGGTGTCTATTTCCTAGTGTTGATTTTGGAAGCTCAAATATTACACACTTACCTCCCCAGTTTAAATTGTACATTATGAAGAATGAAATGCAATATATATAGGTAAATTAATTTCCTCAGCTTTGTGTATGCTTATGAACATTTCAGCCGAAACAATTCATGGAGAAGTATTTATGGTAACAGTAATTTTCATTACATAAAAGAAAAACTAAGCACGGGCATCTGTCAATGTATCTATTTATTTGTTCATGTTTCTGTTTAACTTAGGGAAAAAAGTCTAAACCTACCTTCTTCCTGTTTAGGGCATCATCCCTTGTCCTGTCACAGCAATCCTTGGTATAACAATTCTTTGTCTTTCTTATAAGACCCCTTATATATGAAAAATACCACAAGAAAGTCTCTCCAGAGCCTTCTCCAGGAAGAGCTGAACAACCACAACTCTCAGCCTTTTCCATAGAAGACATATGCAGAAAGCCATTTAGCTCAATTTGATCTGAAAATGTCTAATAAGGAAGAAAGTTTTGAACTAGAACCTTTCTCTCCATACCACTTGAACCCTATTTTTTTTTTTTTTTAATTAACAGACAACAAAAACTGCCTGGAATATATTGTAACCTTGACTTGATCAACCGAGTTTCAAGAATGCCATCTCTAAAAAAAAATGCCTAAACAATTTAAATGTGTTATCTTAGATTTTGAAACAGGCATAAATAAATATTCCTGGCTCAAAATAAGTAGCCCTTGAGCAGACACTCATGCTCGCACATAAGATTTGCAGAGGGACCCTTTCCAGAATCAGGGAAAACAGATATTACTGTTTCTTATGCATGAGAAGATGAGGATATGAAGCTCTTTTGAAAGATTTTTATGATGGGTGTCTTAGTCCCTCCCCTGTCCCCAGCCCCTCTTCCTACTCAGCAAATCCTTAAGAATCTGCATCTTAACAACCATGACTGGAGACGAGCTGTGGAGGAGCCTACAATGGTTCACTGGAAGGAGAGTCATGTAACCCTCCAGATAAAAACCAACCACCTTCAAGGCTGTTTTCTTCTGGGAAAAAAGTCAGACTCATTCCAGAGGCTGCCAGAGTGGGAAACATTCCTGTATGCATTCCTGGGCCACTGCTGCCTGCATTACACCACAGAGAAAGCTGGGGACATGGAACCATCACCAGGAAGCCTTTGCATTGTGGTAACCAAAATGAGCTCCAAGACCTCCTGCTACAGGCTGGACTCTGCACAAAAATTTAAAACAAAGGCACTTTCCCATTTAAACCAGAAATAAAAGCCCAAGAGAAGAGATATAAGACATGAACCAACATGTAACAGGCATCTGTCAACCACCACAGCACTGCAAAACCTTTCAATGGCTGTCTCTCAAAAAGTTAATAGTTAACAATCCTTGTGTGGCACTTCAGGAGGTCTGAACATATATAATTAGCCACACATGTTCTGGCTACAGGGCCAAGCACAGTCACAGGATGAAACCAGACAGAAATCATCTCAAGACAAATCATCCATTTCTATTAGGGTGTTTTGGACTTTTTTAGCAAGAAACCAAATGGAGAAAAATGCAGAGTTTCAAACATTGTTTCAGACTATACTGGTTAGTAAATATGGGCAAGAAATATTAAGCGCATCAGATTTTTAAAATGCCCTCAAGACAAAGAGAGAAACATAAGATGTTTTAAAATGTAATTCACCTTGACTGATGGGGAAAATAGTATGTTTTTGTTAACAAACAGTAAAAAATGCACTCCAGATTTCTTTTGGAAGTGAGCAGAAGACAACCCCTCTCTAACCTGGTATTACTCTAATGCAACACTCATCCACAAAATAAAACCTATACATTGAACCAATGTAATTATTTTAAGCAGTCACAATACCCTTGTCAGCTACTTGAAAACCACTTGCTTAGATAATTACTGAATATCTGGAGTGGATGAAATGCACAAGGAGGTTTTATATGGACATTTTGTGAAAGAATATTTAAATATAAACAATATTAATAAGGTCAGTTCATGTGGCTTTGCTTTAGCATGGTTAATGCCAAAATAGTTGGCTAATATGTTCTCTCATTCAGCTGGGGCTGCATGATCTGTATATTCTACGGTATGTTCTTAATCTAAATTACTTCTGATATTTGAGCTTAATTTAAAGAATACATCTTGTTAAGTCCCCCAAACTGTGTCATTTCAACTAATTAATAAGAAAAATTAATGGAGATTATTTTATCAATACTTTTTTTTCAAATAAAGTTCATCAGAAGTCAAATCTGAGATTACACATAACATGAAATGTTAGTGTCTGGACAATAAATTTGCATGTGCTTGTCTTAGCTTGCAGAGACAATGAGGTTTGGTAAAGAATTATTTATGACTATGCTCAAATGTGAACACCTTGTACCTATCATAAGGAGTATTCTTGGCCTTCATCTCCACTTTTATATCAAAGGATTGTAACTTGACTTTTTGGGATACAAGGAAGAAAAAAAAAATCAGATCTGTCTTCTAAATTTGTGCAGCCTGTTTTTTTAAAAATTTACCTTCTCTCCTTTTTCTTTCTTAGGATAGGTTGAGGACAGCAACTTATAGCCTCAAGGACTAATAAATTCTTGAGATTAGTGTTTTCCGTTAACTTCTAGAAAATGTTATTGCTGTCTTATCACTAGTGGTTGGTGACAAAACCATTTTATCTGTTTGCTCTCAGCCTATGACTCCTCAGAAGTCCTGAAAATGCCAAGAGGGCATCAGAAACCAGTGAATTTTCATTTTCTTCATTCAAACACTTCCCTTGTCTGTTGGTAAAGACATTGTAAAAGCCCATGAATACACATATCAGTTTAACTGCATCATTCCTGTTGTCACATCTGGGCCTTAAGTGCCATGCATAAATTTTATCCAAAATCCACAAAACTTCAATTTTAGCTAAGTTATCTTTTGGTAGCCAAACTGGAGATGCAGTTGTTTTCCCCATCTGCTTTATGTCAGCCTAACTGGAAGATTGCACTTAGATTTCATGCAGAAAAAAACCAAAAAAACAAACCAATGAAGAATTCAGATCTCTGAAATGCTTCCCATTGCAAATACAAACACAGCAGAAATTTCACACTTGATTGTGTTAAGAAAGACTAGAGAATTTAAAGCAGAGTTTTATTGGGGCATCAGAAGTTTTGGGGCAGTAGGACTTTTATCTAACTGGAGTGAAAGTGCTGGCAAACAAAAATGATAAAGCTTTTGAGAATTTAAATAAGAGTGAGAAAGAAGGCTGACAGGTGCTAAGGAGCACTCGGGTCAGAGAAAGACACCTGCCAGAGACTTCAACAACATAAAAGTAACTTTCAAGCTAGTAGTGGAGACAAGACAAAAAATTAGAGTTGAAATGAAGGAGGTGCAAGCTGAAATCACAGAAGTAATTTCCACAGAGGAAAAACACCCCTCAGGATTTTAAAAAATCCATTAGCATTATAACAAATTTAAATAAAAGTACACCTATATGTTTAAAATAAGAGAAAACTTCAAGGGGTTAAAGCTGTAAAATAGAAACATACATACCAGTAGGTTTTTACTACTGAAAATTTACAGTATTTTACAGTAACTTTTTTTTTAATACTGTGGGCTGTCCCCACACTGGGATTCACTGTGACTTGAGCACACACAGAAAATTCCTTGTGGACAAAATTAAACTAGAAGATCTCTTCAGAAGAGCACCTAAAAGCACTCTACCCACTAACAGGCATTCACAGAATTATAGACACAAACTAGGACTAGTCTGAAATAAAACACCCTGAAAAGTGTGAATGCGGACATCAGACACCACAAAGTGTTTCAGTACTAAGAGCCTCCTTCTACTGGTCTGCACTGCTTTTTATCAGAGACACAGGGTCTGGAAAGGTCAAAAACAAGAGTGATAATAGAGGGCAACACGATCTGTCTTCATAGAAAGTGGCAAACTATCACATTCAGCAAGATTTTGGAAAACAAATTCTTGAAACAAGAATTTGCTTTCCAAAATCTTATGCTGTCCTTGGCAATAATTTTTAAGTGTTGCAGAGTGGCATGATAAGTTTATCCTGAATACTGTGGTTTTATCTTAGTACTATTTACAGAAAACAGACATGCAACAAAACTCCAGCTCAAGATAAATTCTTCTTGAGTAGCTATTTATTTATAATACAATGGAGAGATGATCAACTGCAAAGGTTTTACTTTTAACTCTAGACAAAAAATATTGGCTCAGCAGATGCCAGATAAAATTCTGGATCCAAACAATTTGGATCAGTGTAGGGGAAGACAAAGTCAAATATGTAACAATCAAAAAGTTCAGATCCAGCCTTAAATCCAAGCTTTCCCCAAACTTTCAATCCTTAAATTCTGTTTTGGTTTTCTACTACTGCAAAATGTGACTCATCACAGAAACCCGCTCTCAGACCAGCACAGGAGAAATATCTATGGGAGACATTTACATTTATTTTCATTCTAGAGTAAATTAATGTAACAGAAACAAAGTGGGAAAATGTCAATGCTCCAGATTTCCATGCACAAAATAAAATTACACATTTCTGTGTTACTGCTTCCATACACCCTTTTTGTTTATCTACTGCATATATGAGTATGCCTTTCACTTCTTTAAACAGCTGCAGCTGGTGAAACTGAAACACCACCTGTAGTAGAGAATGCCTTGCAACTTCCTGAGATGATGGATTTTCTTCAGTTTAGACATCACTCGTAAGAGACACCTCTGACTCTGAGGGACCATCAGCATCTGGGAATTCCAACTATAAACCTAGTAGTGTTTCTGTTTTGCAAAGGAGTTAATTTTCCATACATCAGAATTACTAGCTGCTTCATTGCTTATGTCCTTTTTCAATTGCTGTTTTTGTAGTTATCAACCAGGTTATCATTAAATTTTTCTTCATAATATGTAAGTGGTAGGCAGTTTTCATCCAAGCAGTTACTGATTTTCTCAATGAATTTGAAAAAAAATCCAAAGATCTTTTCACTTTTTTTTTTTTTTTTTTTTTTTAAATCCTGGCAAACAAAGAAAGGGCAAGATCTAACCAAAACTTAAACTTGAGTTATTACCCCTAACCTAGAACTACTGCAAATACATCCAAAAGAAATGTGGCAGTAGTTAAAATTTCATGCTCAAAGCAGCAAGCTTGCTTTCAGGATATTGCACCTTATACTTCTAATGGGTGAAGTTAAAAATGCCACTGTGTTTCCTGATGTCTGCAGCTGAGGTAGCCTTAAATTCACTCTAAGTCTGGAGATTTTGTTTTAAATACCAAGCACTTTGGGGCACAACTTTGGTATCTCATCTTTTTCTTTTCTGTGCTTGTGTACTTTGTGTCAATACACTTAAGTGTATAGATAAGATTTAAATATTTTCAGATTTCATATGTCTCATTTGCATGTTCAATGAAAGGTCTATGTAGACAAAACTTATGTTTGTTTTTAGAATCAGAAGAATCAGGAAGAGCTCCAAGTAAACATTTGCCTATCATATATTCTTATGAACTGTTCTAACTATCACTGAAAGTAATGTCAGTCTACAAGTTTATATATTAAACCTCTGGACAACTGCTACTGTGTTTTCTACTGGAAAGTTTATGTACATAAGCAGCTTCCCCTTTGCCACTTCCCAAAAGCAGTCAGATTTTGTGAATAATTACCCTCTTTCCCTAGATTCCAACATCAGAGGTAAATGCATCTAGTGGAATGTATTACCTAAAATTATATTGCATATTTTCTGAATCACTTATATCTCTACTGCTTATGCAGGTATGACATATAGAACTGTTATCACATGTGATGTTTACTACCATAAGTCTCTGTAATACATTGAAAAAGTTGGGTTTTTTTTAATGGATTGTCCAGCTCTGAACATTCAACAGCCCATTCTATAAATGGGTGTAGTTAAATCTGGGAAGGGCAGTCTCTCTAAAACCAAAGGTGAACTTCATTTTCTGAACCACAGAGCTTTTCTGAACCACAGAGTCAGAAACTGCATTTTGACTTATATTCCAAAAATGACATGTGATAAATGGTACACTACAAAATCACACTTTTTAAAAATTGCAAATACAGTTAATCCACAATTTTAAATAATTAAAGATATCTGGGATGTCATTTGAGACTGTTATGAAGTCCAAAGCCCTTAAATCTCTGCCTTGTGACACAGATATACATCTATAATCCCATTCACATTGCACACATTTTTAAATACTACTCCCATGATGAAAAGGAAGAAAAAAAGACTTGCTTAGAAAGAGAAATTCTAATGTTTTCTAAGTTAAAGATAAGATGCTATGCTGCATAAAAAGAGGAAATTCTGGTTACATCTGAACTGGTTCACCATACACTGAAGTTTAATCTGAACACAGATGTGGTCTGAACAATGAACACAGGTTACATACTGGGGATATGTAATGTGAAGCACAGGAGGGTACTGCTGTTCCTAAATCAGGTTGCCAGCTGATCACATCCACAGAGCTGAGAGATGAATAACTATTTGCTGTAGGCACCTCTTTATTTGGCAAGGGAGAAATAAGGGTAATTTCTTTTGCTTCCATAACAAAGGTTTCTGACTTTGGTTAAAAAATTGGGTGACTGTATGACTGAGAGGCTGGAGAGCAGCCAAAGGTAGACTTCACCAGAGGGATTTATTAAGATAAGCTTGCCCAAAATTTTAAAGTGTTTTCTGCCTAACTGGTAAACAGAACATTCCTATTGTACTTCAAGAATTTATTCTTCATTGGTGCCTTCCTATCATCATGCAGAAATATTTCAAGACATTTCCAAAAATGCATAATCTACTAACACTGCCATCTACAGAACCAGAACAAAATGAACAAAAAGTGTTCTGACTTTGTGAATGAAAGATTCTATGTTTCAGTGACTACACTATACAGTAAATTCCCGTTAACCATCCATCTGATCATGTTTAATTTTCACCATTTCCACCAAAATCTTGTTGAGGACTCCTGCAGATTACTGACATGCAGCTGGTCTCAGTTTACATGACTAGTACTGGGTGTAGTTATGTAGCACAACTAAAACCCAGCAGACTATAGGCCAGATTTTCATTTCAATGCAAGGCAATATTTTACCATAAATTTAAATGGCTGAAAGATAGGGGGTTTTTTTTGTTACTTCCACAAATTCATCCAACAACCACGAATTTGAATCACTACTGAAATATGCAGCAGAGGCTTCAGCTAACTTGAGGAGAATGAGGAAATCAATGCATCCTAGACCCTTACAGGGCATTTACATTTCTAATTCTGGCAGCCCCTGCCTAGCCCAAAGAAGAGTTGCTCATTGTTTTTAGTTTAAAATCAAAATTTCCATCCCCTCAGGAAAGTCTCACAGGCATCCCTGTATAAACAAGAAAGTCAGCTGATATGTAGATAACCATTCAATCCATTCCCACTTTCATATTAGCTATTATTAACAAGAGGCTGAAAAAGGCACTCCAGGATGCTTTTTCTGCAGCTGTCTAAAGATCAGCTCCACAATACCTGCCTGATGGGGAGAGCTCCCTCAGCGACTGGAAAATGAGAAAGAAAAATCTCCAAACCTACTCTGAGAAACATGAATGACTTTTCATTTTCATACTCACACAAGATTATTGGTATTGCCTCTGCATGCCATGAAACACACTACTGCTGCTGCAACTTCTACTTCCATGAAGAGCATGGGCCTGCTCAGTTTTAATCACTTGTGTAAATAACTCTTTTGACCCATGGCTCACATTCCTAACAAATCTCTTTCCATTGTCTGAAAAACAGCAGTTTTCATGAAACTATAAGCAAAGGAAGTAAGCGAAATGTCAATCAGCAGTTGGAAAATGCACTTGTTGTCAAGGCACTGCAACAGCTCTCACCAGTCATGCAGCTTTTTGCACATTGCATCCACCTCTCGCAACACTTTGTCTCCTCCAGTGCCCAGAAAGGCTGAGTAAAGGAGCCAACCTTAATTTTAACAGCAAACAGCAGTAGAATCTTTTATGGAAAAGCTGTGTATGCAGAGGGCACTTAATGTGATTCACACACTAAGTAAAAGCAGCTGGAACTCCCTCTCAGGTGAACTCACTGACAAACACATCGCTAATTTTAAACACTAAACCCCCTCCACATCATGCTCTTGGGGTTCTAAGGCAGTGGCAGCCCTGACTGTATCTGCCCAGCCCCTTGGAGCTCCTCCACTCTGCTTGTGGCGCAGAACCTGGGGCCATCAGTGCCTGGCCCAGTGTCACCAGGTCCCCACAGCCCTGCCCTCCTGGGCTCACACCCTGTCCTGTCTCCATCCCTATGGAGGTGCCCAGTGCTTGGGGCTGGGGTTGCCACCTGGCTGGGCTTGTGGGAGAAGTTGGGCTGCCAGGCCCCCTGGTCACCTCCTGGTATCCAGGGAGCCTGAGCCACGGCACCTCAGATGTCTGTGCTGTAATCTTATTCCTAAATAAAAAAAGGCTCATGAAATTAGGACGTATGACGGGGGGAAAAATTGCGATTCAAACCTTTACATCTTCCTGAGTGAGATCTGATACTTCCAAAGCAGAAGATAAAAATAATTAAAAAATTGAGATTCTCTTGTAAGTTGAACAGAAATAAAAGGTCACAAAAAATTATTCACTTTCTCCACCAAAAAGATAGACCAGTTATCAGTGACTAATGGATCATCTAATAGACTATTGCTATTTTATTGAAAAAGGACACCTTCCAAACCATCTTTTATTCATTCTTTGGCAGAAGTTGTTTCATTTTTCCTAATTTTTCAATATTAAAATGAAGGTCAAAAAGGACCATCTCTTGTCATTTACAAAGTTATTCAACCAAGTCCATTGCATTAATTACAGGCTCTATACTGATTGAAATAAGAATGAAAGAGGAAAGCAAAATTAATGTGCAAAATGCTTATCTGAAACCTAGATTTCTCTTGAAACTATGATGCCGCACTAAGAAAGTCAATTTACAAAATGCAATTTTTTATTCCTACAGTGACAAGTAACCAGTGAGCAGTATTATTGATGGGTACAGTAAAAGAACATATAAAAACATTTTCTGTAGACTAATTTACAGGTTTTTCCTCCATGTTTCTTCATGTATAATTTCTTGAGCTCATCTTTGTCCCACCTAAACTTTCTAAAACACTTTTTGTCTTGAAAGGTCTGCTTTGATTAAGACATCCTTACTTTTACTCTGCAAAAGTTAGGAAACCACTTGACCATGCCACAACTCTTTTTTGCTCCCAAACCCCAGAATGAACTAAATTAAAAAGACAAGCTTTCCTCAAGCTTGAGTCCTTGGAAGTATACCTGCAGGTGCCTCAGTTTTACTAATCACTGTAGATGCACTGAAATGTAGAAATTAGCTTTCAGGTCACCATGTACATACCTTCTCTCTCATGCACCACACATTTTAAACATCTGACAACAGTTTTATATTAGGACGGTTAATCATCCATGAGTATTTACTTATAAAAGCCTGTTTTCAAGGGACCCTAACTAGACCATAAAAATTTGCTTTAGGCAGAGACAAGCACAAAACAGAAGTTAATGCATTTAGTTTGTTTCCAGAATAATAAAAACTTATTTGAACACTCCTAAGACATTGACATCAGTGGATCCAGTAAAAATTGCTTTTCCTCTTAAATTAAATTTTGCTAACCAGAGTGTAAAGATGCCTAACTAGTTCTGATATTTATTTGAGCTCTGAGGTATTTCAGAGAAAGGCAAAGTTAGGCAGAAAAGACTTTGCCTGAGAAGGGAGGGGCTGTTATTACAAAATGCTCCTTTTTACAATCTCGCAGAGCAGATCTGGAAAGAAAGTCTGCCGTAGGTCATGGTATCACAGTGTTTTTCTTGCACACCAGTGAAAAGCCAGAGTGGTGTTTTCAAGTGCACTCAGTGCCCACCTGCTTCTCCTCTCACCAATATCACCATCCCTAACATTCCCTGGGGTCCAGTGGGAGCTCACGTGAGTCACACTGAACATTTTCTGAAAACATTTAAAAATGGCTTTAGAACATTGTTTAAAAATAGGAGTGTTTGTTTTTCTAATGCCACCATCACTATCTTTTCTCCATGTACTTTTCTTTCTTATTTCAACTGTCTAAACCACTGGTTTCCTAGTTAGTCCAATACAATTATCTGTAGACAGCTATAACAGTGATCTTTAGACTCGAACAGAATTTTTGTATTGTAGTGTTATACATACAGAGTGTTTACATAAAGGCATGATACACTCTCCTGCCTGCAAAACATTTTCCTCATCCATTTCTACCCCAGACTCAAGCCTCAAAATTCCTTTTAGAGCTTCTTTATATTCTTTAAAAACTAAGAGACAGCCACAGTCAAAGTTCATTTGCTAGAAGCAGGTACTTACTTACAATGTATCTTATCTGTAAAGCATCCCAAACTCCTCTGCATCGCTAACAAATCCTACCGGCCATATAGTTTATGCACAAGCACACAGGGAATACATTTCCCACACCTTTATTCTCTCTTTTTTGCCTTCATTTCTTCTTTCTTTGTTTTTCACTCTGCTCACTCCCCACTTTTTTTATTTACTGTCTTTATTCTCAGAATATTTTTCTATTTGTCCCAAGAGCAACATGAGTCAGGTCATTTTAAGACTCAAACCTACACAAATCCCTCTTCTTCCTAAATAAAAGAAAGAGTAGGAATGGCCTCAGACTAAGCCTCTAATCTGACCTCCCCAGAACTTCCAGGTCTTTTCAGGAGAAAGTTCAGATCTAACTTGACTTTTCCTAACCAGGACCATGTACATATACACATGTACAAGCAAACCATGTCACATTTTAGATAAGAATTGCATAAGAAAAGTATAAAATCCTGAGAAATCTATCAAGAGTGAAGAAAAATGAGAAGTGTACACTGGAGACAAACATACAAGTGACTTGAAAAACGTAGGGCTTTGTCTTGACTACTGAGAGTGCCAGAAGTGCCAATAAGACTTGCTATGCTACAGCACATCAAAGCAATGTTTTTCAGCTTGGCATAACATTCAGATAAGTCATTTAAAGCCTTAAACTTTAATGAGTATGGAAGCAATAATAAAAATGCATGACATATACAGTGTGTGTTTGCTGCCTAAGAGAATGTTTTTCTACCAGAATGTGTTCTGCCTGTATCCTCTGAAAATGTGGCTGGTTATCTACTGATGTACTCACAAATGCTCTTAAACCCAATGCCTTATTATAAAAGTCTATATAATTTTATTACCTGTGTACACAAATACACCCACATTTCCCACCCACCATAAATATCCATCAGGAGAGAAAAAGGAATCAAATTTCCTCCTCATCCATCCTCAACAACTGCAGTAATCAGATTTTCACCATTCAGTGCTCACACATACAGAAATGAAGATACTTATTTCTAGTACTGCTAAGATAGTAAGTTAAACCAATTGAGGGGTCAGGAACAATGTTTGATAATAGGGTTCAAGTAGCCTTTTGAAAAATTAACTCCTGAAAATGAGGTCTTGTCCCCCTGCAAAGAGCTGCATTCTTCTGAGCAGTACAATTACGCAAAAGTCTTAGAGAAGTGTAAGATTTCTCACCCGCGTGGACACAAAAGTTCATAGTGCTAAACAGTCTCCTCCCACTTTCCAATTAGCTTTCTCATAAACACATGCATTTTCCTGCTGAAGCATAAAACATGTCTGTTAGTCTGAGCAATGCCTTAGATCCAAAGAGTGTCAAACATGGAACAATGAAATTTTAAAAAAATTCTCATGAAGTAAATGGCAGAGTATGCTATTCTGAAGTTGTGCATATAATTCTAGGATGTATGTCTTTGGCATATTTTTGTTGTAAAGCCAATATTATATTTATTTTTTCTCTTAAAAAACACAGACAAACATTTAGAGAAGACTCTGAGAGTGTTTTAGTTCTGTTACTTTACAGATCACATGAACAGATTAATCTTTGCACTTCCATCAAGATGAAAACTGGATTTTAAAACACTTACTCAGTTTTTATCTGATCTGTCTTAATATCATAAAATGGAAACACCCATTTTAACCAGCAGAAACATCAATCAGTTCAGAATAGCCTTCAAGAATTTTCCAATAAATATAATTATATTGCTTTTTCTCTCCCATAACAATTAAAAAAAATGGTACATTTGGGCACACCATGCCCAAATGACTTATAAGAATATACTGTCCATCCATCCATCCATCCATCCATCCATCCATCCATCCATCCATCCATCCATCCATCCATCCATCCATCCATCCAGGGAGCATAACAGTTATAACACTATGGTTAATAACACCCCCTTCAAAAAATCATGTTTCATTTTTGAGAACATATTATGGGTCTATAATGAAACTAGGCTAGATTTTCTTTATTGGATAGCTTTCAATTTTTAGAACCATGCAATTTTATCCAGGTATGTAAGAGCCCACCCACACGGCAGAAAAAAAATGTCAGGAGTTTTGGAAGGGGAAAATACATACCTAACTGCGATATATTTATAGTCAAACACACAGACCTATAATCTTTAAACCAAACTCATCTCATTATGTATTACATGATGTATCATGTTTACGTGATGATTATTCATGGAAATCACATCAGTTATAGAGACAAAACTACTTCTGAGAAGCTCTGGCTTTTACTCTGCATTTGTTTTACCCTCACTCATGACCAGGGCCATTCAATTGCAAGGAACAGAATGGAAGCAATTCTGTTTATTTCCTTGGAATATTTCTTAGGATGAAGAAAAGAAATCACACTTTTTATTTGCCCCTCAATTACAGGTAATGAATATTAAGGCTCCGGCTAGTGCCAATTATAGTCCACTTTGAAAAGACTGGCATGCTTTGCATTACTTCCCCGGTCCTTGGAAATGGAAGAGTTTGTTTATGTCTGATTTGGAAAACTCATTGCTTTGTGATGCAGAAATAGAGCTCAGGTAGGAAAATACTCATCCTTCCAGTGTATTTTTCTCTGCTTTCTGACTCCTTTCTGATCTTTTTGTGGCTGTCTCCACCTGCCACAACAGCCCTGTACTTGCCACAGCGCCTGGGCCATAGTGTACTGTAAGTGTAGTGGTGAATATTTGCACTGGTTTAACATAAAATCACAACCAAAACCCAAAGCAATGAATCCCAAAGAATCATTCCCTTTGTCTCAAATAAATCGGAGAAGAACCCTCTCCTATAATTTTGTCCCTGACATGAATAAATCCTGCCTGTGGAAACAGCAAACACAAGCAGAATGAGTGTGTGGGTAGACTTGCAACAGATATTCTGCTATGAACTTAGAGATCATTTCAATCTCCTTTTCAACCTACCATGGATCCAGATAAATGCTTATGAGCACATCTTGAAATTTTTCCTAAATGATACAACAGGACAACAAATTTTTATCCCAGTAAATAATTACCATATCCTTACTCTGTTAGTTCTTCATGCGATTCATGGCATGCTCTCCTTTTACAGCCTCTCTACAGTCCAGAGCACTCTCTACAGTCCATACACAATTTGCAAGTTCTGCATTGCCTTTCTTCTCTTTGCTTCTTTTCACCAATTTCTCTCCTGTAGCATGTTAAGTACAAATGCTTTTGCTCCATTTCCAAAGTTATTGTGTAACTTGATTACAGACTTAACCCAACACTTAAAAACCTTCTCTACCTTCTCTCTATAAAAGGACAGGCATGATTCTGATTCTCTCATAGTGTATTCAGTGACCTCCCTATGCTGAACACTACACTTCAAATACTTTATTTGACATATAATTTTTTGAAGTCTCTTAATTTCAGGAAAAATAAAGAAATGTATGCTATCTCTACACAACTGTGGTGCATAAGCATTCAACTCTGTATTTTTTAACTAATTTCAAGAAACTTGAAACTTGGCCTCTAAAAATATAGGCCAGCGGCTCTTCAAAGAAATGAAAGAATCAGCTACTTGAATAGGGATTTATACAACACCTACATTTAGAGATTAGTTTGGATAAGAAAGGGGGAAAATATACCTGTCCATCCAACCACTAAAGTGTGTCTGGCTACATACTAAAGCATGCAGACATACATACAACTTCCTGCTATGCTTGAGTAAGCTGTGCTCACGACTGCTCAATGTACTGGGACATGACATATGTATTTTGTAGACACCTCAGAGAATGAGAACAAATCTTGCTGTAAGCTCTGTTGTGTGATACCCTAGGATTTTCTTTTGCTCACTCGCCTATGAAAGACTGTGATAGCTATAGTCATTTTCCCTTCTGCACCTCTAACCTACACAACTCTAACACATTCAAAAAGGCAGGAGGGTACAAACATCCATCCTCTGATGTCTCCTTGTGAATTGCTTTTTCTTATGACAATTGAAATTGAACTTGTAAAATTCTGATGAGATAAGAAATGTTTTATTGGATGGCACAGTGGTCATGCACAGGGGCAGAAAGCTGAAAGATGTTAAAATGTAGAAGTTATAATTTCTAATAATTGTCTGCCACACTTTGACTAGTTCTTTGTTTTTTGTTTGTTTTTTTTTTCTTCCTGGATGTATTGTTCATTAGAAATAATCAGCTCTGATAATTGGCATATATATATATTTGGCCACTCTAAGACGTGGCATTTTCAGATTCAAGCAAAAGATATTTTTCTCAGGCTTCTTAAGAAATAAAATTATTTATACACATCCATCTCTTCAGAATTTCTCCTAAGGAAGTGAGGATGAGTTTTTTACTATTATAGAAAAGTGAATTTCCATGATTTTTCTGAAAGGATTAAGCACTTTCAATAAAAATCTCCATTTTATCTAAAGGTGACTCCTAACAAAGTCACAAACACCAAGGAGGAAACAAGTCCCAGTTGACAGGTCACTGGAGATAGAAACCTGGAAAACTGGATTCAATTTTCAGTACAGCATTGACTCCCTGAGTAAACAATTTCACTTTCTCATGCCTTTGTCTCTCTGTCTCTCTCTCTCTGTAATATGGGAGTAATACACCTCCAGATCCAGCTAAAGAGTGTGACGTAACATGTAGTCCAAGATTCACTAATGGAAGATCAGAGCCTGTATGAAAAGCTAGGCAAGTTATTATTTGTAATCTTATGGATTCTCCTAAAAATAACTATTTCCACTGAAGACTTTGTACATTAGTTACCCTGCCCAATAAAGAATATTAAGAACGCACATAGCCACAGTAATCTGATTTTAGGTGTACAGGCTGAAGGAAAAGAATCACAGTACAACAGTTCAGTACAGTATAACACTGTAGAGGCCACTATCAAGCTGATTTTCAGGTCTACTTCACTTTCCCCCTCTACAAGAGGATTACAAAGTAGGAGTTATCAAAAAATCAGCTTCAGGTAAGCTCTTGCTGACTCAACATTGGATTTTTTATCCCTCAGATGGGAAAAAAAGTCTAATTATAAAACAGTGGTGTTAAAATCACCCTGCATTTCCAGAGTCTCATGGAGAAATACTGCCAAACTTCAAGCAGATATAATCTTGTTGTCACTCCCCCAGCCGAAAGTGAAGTTTGCATGGGAGCCACCAGATGTGGGCATTTGGCAGGCATGGCCTTCCAGGAAGAGACATCAGCAGGGCATCAGCTTCACTGAACTGCAGGGGTTGACTCAGGCTGTCTCAGAAACACAAGCTCCCACTGACTTTCAAGATGACAGATTTGAACATCACCATGCATGGGTTTCCAAGGGCTACAGAAATGAGCAATTGCATTCACTTCATTATCTGAAGGCTGTGGCTTGGGCAGGGACACCTCTCACTAGACCAGGTTGCTCAAAGCCCCATCCAGTCTGGCCTTGAACACTTCCAGGGATGGGGCACCACTGCTTCTCTGCCTTCTAACAGACTGCACTAAACAACTAAAGCTGCTTCACTTTCTCAGATGACTTGGAATGAAAAATGAGAATGTTTAAGTATTTTATTTCTTTAAGAGTTTTCTAGGACTATATTTGACAGTTCAGTGGGCTTCCATTCGAGAAATACTTAAAAAATTCCTACACTATTGCTGGTAAACTTGTTTTCTAAAACAATGGCTTCATAATACCTATCCCTTAAGGAGACACAGAATACATTTAGTACAGTAATCTGGAATTAGGTTTAAGTACAAAAGAGGAAAAAAAAAAAAAGAGAAATGTTCATGAAGGGCATTACTATTGATAAACTGGAAATTACACGTTGCCCTGATATTTCTGCAGTTTCACTGAGATCGAGAAGTCAGACAGATGAAAGACCAAGAAATGACACAGGCATTATTAATTCAGGTATATCATTAGGCTCACAGAAAATGGATAAAATAGCTGTAATAGGGATGATGAGCTACTACCTTTATCTGCACAGGTTCTGAAGTACACCTCTTTTGTGGCATAAATTGTCTTGCATACCAGAATAGCTGGATTTGGCCATCCATCTCACTCAACAGAAACACACCAGACTCTCCACATTCCTCAAGGATCTCAAGAACCATTAAACATGGGTGGGTTAAGGCTGCATGTGGTAGCTTATACAACTACAACACATGGAAATAACTCCCACGAAATCCTGAATGAACAGGAGGGTCTAGGACTTTATGCAGAGACATACTGGCCCGTCAGACACCTACTGAGTCCTCTCCTGGTGCTCTTCTAATTGCTTTTAAGCTTCAGTCAATACCCTGGGTAGAGTGACTGTCTTATCAGTTTTATTCTCAGTTCCCAGACTCCTCTAACATAAAGGAGACAGGCAGCTCCTCCTTAAAAAAATCACCAAGCTTGCAGCTAATGAGACTGTCTGCTTGTGGCATCGTGCCACAGAAGACTAATTCCAGATCTTCAGCTGCTCTCGCTTCACTCAGAAGTACGTTCCACAGTTGAGAAAAAACTGCTAGTGGTTAACAATAGAAGAAAAATAAACCTTAAAAAAAAAAAAAAAAAATTCTACCAGAGAGTCTTCCTCTTTTGCTTGCCCCAAAAGAAAAGTGGTATCTGAGAAAGAACTGAACAATGTGCCCCCATTATTGAGAGAGATATACCTACTGCAGTGCAGCTTTTAAATGCTTGTATCTAAACTCCTTTAAGTTATGAGGTAAGAAGACCTCAGACTCCTAACACAAGGGCACATTTCATTGCCAATACTGTGGTAGTAGAAGAGAATTCTGCAAGCTAATTATTCTTCAATCTGATAATTTATTCTTTCACTAAAATAAAAGGCTTCCCCTCTAGGTGCAGCTCCTTCTCCCTCAGGTACCTGAAATTGCTGAAATTGAAGGCCATAATTCAATTAACAAAGGATGGGAACTCTTAATGAAAATTAACCATTCAGAAGCAGATGTTGATGCCACAGAAATGCCGATACTCCTCATGAAGCACCACTGGCTGTCATGTGGATGGGAAAATGCAGAGACATCTGAACTTGGAATTACATACCAGGTGAGGTAACTACACTTAAATCTGCAGACTGCTGTTCAGCGAAGTGCTTAAACACATGCTTAGATTTCATTAATCTGCTTTGCCATATGCTTACATTTATTCTGTACTGGCAACATCACTAGCCAAAAGGTATACAATTTCACGTTAATGCATTCTCCCTGATTGCTAAACCACCTTTGGCTATCTGCGATTTCTTATGGCATACACAAAAGCAATGCCTAGATTTCAGAATTTCAGAATTGTACAGCTTGGAAGGGACCTTTGGGGATTATCTTGTCCAAAGCCCCTGCCAAGGCAGGGTCAGCTAGAGCAGGTTACACAGGAATGCATTCCAGGAGTGTCTGGAATGCCTCCAGAGAGGGAGACTCCATGACCTCCCTGAGCAGCCTGTCCAGTGCTCTGCCACTCTCGGTGTCAAGAATTTCTTCCTCAAGTTGAGGTGCAATTTCTTGTGCTTTAATTTATGGCCATTGCTCCTTGTCGTGTCACTGGGCACCACTGAGAAGGGACCAGCACCATCCTCTTGGCATCTGCCTTTGAGATATTTATATGCACTAAAATGATTGTCTCTCACTCTTTGCTCTAAACAGACCCAGCTCCCACAGCATCAGAGAGATGCTCCAGACCCCTGACCATCTCTGTGGCCTCCACTGGACATTCTTCAGTAGCAACTTGTCTGTACACAGCACTCCAGAAGTGACCTCATGAGGGCTGAGTGGAGGGGCAGGATCACCTCCCTTTGACCGGCTGGCCACACTCTTTCCAATGCATTCCAGAATACCATCAGCCCTCCTGGCCACAAGGGCACTGCTGGCTCATGCACAATTTGTTATCCACCAAGACTCCCAGGCCCTTCTCTGCAGAGCTGCTCTCTAGGAGGTCAGCCCCCAACCTGGGTTGGAGGTTATTCCTCTCCAGGTTCAGGATCTTACACTTGCCCTTCCTAAACATCATTAGTTTTCTCTCCACCCAATTTTTCAGCCTACCAAGATCCCATTGAGTGGCAGCCCAGACTTCAAGTATATCAGCCTCTGCCCCCAGTTTCGGATCATCAGCAAACTTGCTGAGGGTACATCCTATCCCTTCATCCAGGTCATTGATAAACAAGTTGAATAAAACTGGACTCAGCAGATTCCTGATTACAGGCCTCCAGCTGACCACAACCCTCTGAGCTCTGACACTTAGCCAGTTCTTGATCCACCCCACTGTCCACTCATTGAACCCACACTTCCTACGCTTACCTACGAGGATGGTAAGGGAGACAGTGTATTTCCAGGTATAGTAAATAAAATGCAAAAGGAAGCTACATCTGTGAAGAAGACTCCATGGCAGTGACTGGAACTCAAGCTCACTGTTTGCAAACCAGCACTGCTGAGAAGCTGATCACTGACCAGGACAGCTCAAGTGACTCAAGGTTCAAAGTGATTAACACCGCTGTGAAGCTTCACATCTAAAAAGCAGCAAATTAAGGACAGCTGGAAATACAATGCCTACATATTAACAATTTTTGGAAGTTTCATTTTCACTTTTGGGGGGAATAGAGGTGAGGATGTAAAATCAACATAGCGAGCTCTGATTCTGCGCCCCTCTTCCACATTTTTCCCTTTTGTAAAGTTTTTGTGGAATCTCACCAGAAGAATGATTAGAGACTTTTCCTTCTAATTTCACAGAGTCATTTCATTTCATTTCATTTCATTTCATTTCATTTCATAGAGGATCCCATGGGCAGGGATGCCATTCACTAGACCAGGTTGGTCAGGGCCTTGTCCAACTTGGCCTGGGACACTTCCAGGGATGGGGCATTCACAAGTTCTCTAGGCAACCTGTACCAGTGTCTCACCATCCTTGCAACAAATAATTTCCTCCTAATACCTAATAAACCTACTCTCTTTCAGCTTAAAACCACTGTCCCTTGTCCTGTCATTATCTGCCCATGTAAAAAGTCCCTCTCCTTCCTTTTATAGCCCCCTGTAATATATTTGAAGGGTGCTCCAAGGTTTTCTTGAAGCCTTCTGTTCTCCAGGCTGAACAAAGCCACTCTCTCAGCCTGTCTTTGTAGGAGATGTGCTCCAGCCCTCTGAGCAGCTTTGTGGCCTCCTCCAGACTCACTCCAACAGTTCCATGTCCTTCCTGTGCTGGGACCCCAGAGCTGGATGCAGTGCTCCAGGTGGGGTCTCACCAGAGCAGAGCAGAGGGGCAGAATCCCCCTCCCCTGCTGCCCACACTGCTTTGGATGCAGCCCAGGACATGTTTGGCTCTCTGGGCTGTGAGTGCCCATGGCTGGGTCATGTCCAGCCTCTCATCCACCAGCACCCCCAAGTCTTTCTCTGCAGGGCTGCTCTCAAAAATTTCTTATTTCAGTCTCTACGTATGACTGGGACAGGTGCACTTGGACTTTTTTGAACATCATGAGGAAGATTGTGGGCCCACTTCTTAAGTTTGTCCAGTTCCCTCTGGATGGCATAATTTCTGATGGAAATCTATCCATCACTGGTTTAAAGTAATTTACTCTTGTTCTAACATTGCCCTTGAGCTTAACCAGACTGTTTATCTCCCTGGCATTTACTCAGTGCATTCTGACTGAGACGGCAGTCATTTCTCCTTTCAGCATTTTTTCTGTGAGGTTACATGAGAGACTACAACAGATTTCCCTTTGTAAGGTAACAAAAATATGAAAAGAGGTAAGAGTGAACAGAACCACTATTTCTGAATGTGGCCACAGTCTTCTGTACCAGGAGATTCCAAATTCTTCTCAATACATGCTTGTACAGTGGTTCTAACATACCTACTCAGTCTACCTGTGTCTCCCCAAGTGTCCCAGAATCACTTAGGTGGGAGGGAGTCTTGGGAGTGCAGGCTTGTCATCAGGTTTTGAACACTGCCAGGAATAGAGATTCTCTGGGCAACTTGTTCCTGTATGCAATTTGTAATTATCTTCAGAGTAGAAATTTTTCCTTACAGTTACCCCAAATCTTCCGTCTCAGTTCAGGGCCGCTGTCTCTCATTCTTCTGCTGTGCAACTCAGGAATAAGCCTAGCTGTTGCTTCCTGGCACACCCTCACAGATCCTGGAAGATTGTTTCCAGACTCCTTTCTTACTTTTAACAGAAACGTATTCAATCCAAATCCCTTGATTTTAGGATTAAGAGTAGAAGCCCATGCACACCCCTGAAGGTCACTGGCCCAGCTGCAATGATGGCAAGTATTTTTGACTGGAGCTGACATGAGAGTGACAGACACATTACAGCCTTAAAAGACAATGAAGAATTCAATCCCTGATCACCATCTGCTCTTGGGATATTCTATTAGAGCAAAGTAGTCCTGAAGTAATGTAATCAGCTGTTATCAACATGAAGAAAATTCAGATTGCCAAGTCAATCACTTCCCATGGCAAAGCTGAATAGTTCTACTTAAATCTTGTTTATCAGTGTAGTACAGCATTTTCCCTAGAACCTCTGAGATTACCAAATATTATCGTTCTTCTGCCCTGACCCGCTTTGAATATTAAGACTAAATGTTGAAAATCCATACAGTTAACACCCTTGCCCTGGCAGATGCAAAATTAACAGCGATACTGTAAGGGATTGCAAAACATAAGCCATTTCACATAGGGATTGAACTGAAGAGATAACACATTTTCAGATATAACTGAGGCCAGAATACAGACACTCACCTTCTACAACTTCAACAATTGCCAGTACTCAGATGTGAATAGAAAAGACCATTATTAAATTTACCTCTAAAGGATTCTACAAACTCTTCAGGTCAAGAACTAAGTGTTCAGCCTTTTGATTTTTTTTGATTTTGTCATAGAAAATAATTTATCACCTATATCACTTCAATTTTTACTTCAATGTTTTTACATTCAGGATAGGAACAGTAATATTGATTTTCCCTGCTATATTTTTGATTTTATGAAATAAAATATTTTCCATTAATTTTCTTTCCAGATAAGGTTCTCTCATAGATTACAGACTTCTGATACTTGTTAGCTTCCCAATGGAACTTTCTGTAACTCAGACGGGGAATGAAAAAAATTGCATACCCCTAAACTATCACTGAAATTCATTTAGTACTAAAAGAGGAAAGTTTTTACTGCCAAACTCTGGTGAAATTCACCTCAAGCAAGGCAGTAAGATGACTTGAGAAAGACACTGAGTGGGTAGAACAGAATCCCGGAGCTTGAGGAATTTGGGCTAACACAATAAAGCTGAACAAAGAGGTCAGCATAGCAGTGATTTCAGGGTGATGCAAAGGCACACTTGCAGCATGTTATCACCCCACTAGATTCCAGTGCCAAAGATGGGGCGACTTTGGTCATTGGTACAACAAAATAAAGAAGAAAGATCATGAGACCCAAGAGGAATATGATTCTATGATTCTATGAATAGATGAAGCCAGAATGACTGGACATTGATGAATTAATGTTTCATAGTATACTACTGTGACTGCTGGGAGGAGACAAATCCTCAGAAAAATCTTCAGGGCAGCAGTGGCTGCTTAAGTTAAAGCTAGAACATTTTAGACAAAACTGCACTAAAAAATTAAGAAAAGATGATGTACAGAGAAAAGACAGTTGATGGGACCCAAGAAAAATCCAAAGGGAAAAATAAAGGAAAGTAGAAAAAAAAAGATTAGATAAAGAAAGTAAGATCCTGCAGTATGATGACTGCTTAGGAAAGAGGATGGCATCTGATAAGGCAAGCCATAGAAAATGTTAATAATTATTCCTCTGAGTCCCCTTACTTCTTCATGTCTAATGGTTGACCTTGAAATTCAAAACATAGGATTGCTCCTCCCAGGTGTTAGATGATAGACAAATATTTTAAATCATAATCATAAAAATACTACTAAATCCATCTGCAAAGTACAAGTCTATGACACCTTCATACAGACAAGCATTTGCATAATGTTCCTTTTTTAAAGTATAAAAATATGGCACCTGGTAGAAATAGAAAGCTTACTGAATTATGTACAAAATATTTAAATCTTTTGGTCAAATTTGGAATCTTTATTAACAGTCCTTTAAAGTGCTTTTGCCTTTTTTTCCCCTTTTTGGCCAAAAATCTATTCACAGAAAGCTTAGGAATTCTTTAGCTTGCTACAAAGTCCTCATATAGGAGTAAAGTCCTACCTGGGAAAAATCCCAAACAAAACTGGAATGAACACACACACACATTCTCCAGCTTTGTTCCGTTCAGTTACAGAATAAAGAGAAGTGAACACACAGCAAGTGAAAATACTGCTCTGGTCTTCCTAAGCTTACCAATATTGTCAAAATAGGATACAGTTTTACCAGCTTCCTATTGATTCCAGCTTATGCATCAGCTCCTACCAATAAACAAATGTCAAAGACAAACATTTTGCATCTTGCTGCTGACCATTTATTGTAAAGCAGAAGAAATGTTTTATAGTACACAAAATTATTAATACTACATTGCACACAAAAGCCCAAAGCATCAGACCACTGCAAAAAGACATTTGTTAAGGGAGGGGATGAAAGGATGGATTAAGATTTTGAAGGAAAGAAAAGTAATTGGCAAGTCTGGGGAAAAAAAATCCCAACAAACCAGCACTAAGATAATCAGCTTTGTAGCAACAAACTTGTTATGGTTTCCATAAAGCAACAAAATAGATACTATCAGATTGTCAAGATCATATCACAACAGCTAGGGGCAACATCAGAGAGCAGGAATCTCACTGGAAGAGTTTTATTTAGGGCCAAGGTTCTCCTAGATAATCATCCATCAGCAGATGCAGTAACTAGTTAAAAATCTGGACAAAGATTGAAAAAATTTGCAAGTAGAACTGCTGACACTTACTAAACATAAACACTTGATTCAGAATCAAACTGGATGACTTCACAATTTAGAAGTACCTAAGTAATCCAGTTAGACTCCTTACATTATCTTCTCTTGCAGACACCATTAAGATGTGAATTTAAAAACAGCTGTATGATTATCACATCCTGCTATAGAGTATGCCTTGTTTCTTAACAACTATGAACAGATGAAAATCTCATTTAATAAGGACTATTCTTTTCCACTTGGCAATGATAGTTTAGTATTTTCCTTTCCACTCTGAAAGATGTGTGCTTTGTTAAACTGGTTACCTGCAAGCTAACAAACTGATTTAAGAATTTTTTGTTGTCAGTTTTTCTGCCTTATAAAGAAGTAATCCATAACTATTAGATGTCATCCATAAAGTTGATGCAAAATGCACTTTTAACTGATGCTAAATAAACAGTTTCAATGGATTTGACTATTTCAAAAGGTAATTACTATTTCTAATGTTCAATATAAGCTTTGTGTATTTCAGAATACACATCTGCTGATGCTGGAAAAAGAACAAAATTACAAAGAACGTAGCTGTTAAGAGAAAATCCACCTAAAAGTTTCCTTTTGCAACAATAAAAAGCAAGATAGCAAGTAAATCTTTTCCAGGTCAGAATGTTATTATTGACAAATATGAATTAATTGCAAACATGAAGCAACACCACTTCATAGCCACGAATGACCACGAAATTTAGACCTGTAGCCTTTTGAAGGTCTTATTTACACAGGCCCACTACATTACCACATGATAAGAATGACTGAATAATCATTGGTCCCGCTGGATTTTCCCAGGAAGGAATAAAAATACAGACTCTAGTTTAAGTCTTATGTTAAGACAGAAGTTGAGCTGTAATCAAATCCTCAAAGTTTCTTACCAAAGAGGGAAACTAAGGCAGCTAAACTATCAACATAGCAATTAATTTTTTTTTTTCTGAGAGCCCATTTCAATGCAATACTAAACTTCTGGAAGCACAAAACCCCATTCTGCAAGGTTTTCTGTGAAGGACTCAGGCTTCTGGAGAAAGGTTTGATTAAGACTTTCCCTCAGCTAATATTTTTGACATTGCAGTGTCTCTGTCCAGCTGAATGGCTGGCTTTCTCATTGGAAAAGTCACAAAATAAGGTATTTATCAAAGAACAAGAAGTTGTGTATCTGTGAATTCCACAAGGAGCTTGAGGCACAGAGACTGACTACTTTGTCAAGTGTGGATTGAGTTCAAATAGTGCTCTTTGAGAGAAGATGCCAAACAGGAGAGAGGGCCTTTCAGGACAATAAAACCTGTAAGTACTAAATGCACGTTTAAATATTAGATATATGTTTAAACGCCTTCCTTTACAACTGCAATCTTGAAACTGAATTTACCCATCAAAAATATACACACAGGAAAAGGAGATATTAAATTTCCAGATCCCAAAATTATCCCCCATAAGAGGCACATTCGTTAAGGATTTTCTCCATTGAGTGCAAACCAGATCTGCTTCTTACACATACGAGGTGCTACAGAACTGATTGGATAACTCATTCTTGAGCTTCCTGCAGATTTCAAGGAACTGGCTACCAGAGAAAAACTCAGAAGTTGAAGGTATATGCGCTGAACTTCCCATTAAACTTTACAAGCACGAACACAAACCAAATCAAATAACACTGGCACAAAGAACTGCAGCAATAAAGCCCAGTGAAGTTTCCATTCTGTGTACCTTCTCTCACATCTGCTAAAGTGTCTCCATCTAGAAGCAGATCTCCATGCCAAGTCACTCTGTCTGCACCTGTAAATCGGTTCAGGTAACAGCTCTGGAACTCAAGCCAAGCAGCACAGCAGTGCCCATGTGCATGTGGTTGTTCTCTCTTGGCCCCAAGACAAGGTGGTCCCTTCCAAGCACTTCAGAAGCAGCTCCTGGCCTGTGCTAAACCCAGGGTGTGCCCAGACACCATCTGTGAGAAGGATGGCTGGCACCCACTGAAACTGTGCTCGGGACCATGCTAACTAATTATGTGCACGGCTTCCATAAACATGGCAACATTTATGTTAATTAAGGGCCTTGCTAATACTGTTGTTACTATTACCATGATACTACGTTCCACTCCAGTGCAGAGCAGAGGATGTAATGGCATTTTGTAAATAACTAAATGAGCCTCACAGTACCCATTCAGAAAAGAACATGGGTTTTACCCAATTTACAGTCTAGGAGACTGTGAGATCAAAAGACTACTCAATATACTTCTCTTCAAGGAAATGGTGGTAAAGACTTGAGAATAAGGGATGAGATTCTCAATACTTATTACTCACATTTAGCTGCTGGGCCACTACCTACGATGTTAAATTATTCATCATTTCTCACAGGGAAGGCAGGCATGAACTCACAAGAAAAGCTGGGTGCAAGAAAAAGGGTTATCAAAGTATTCCCACACTCTTTCAAAATAGTTAGTTAACTGACAAAAATGTGCTGCTGTAACGCATTTTCAGGTATAGGCAGCAATTCTTCTCTACATCCTAGGGCTGGAATCCTGTGTGAGGAAAACTGAACTGCTCAGTATATGTAAAAGACAGGCCTCATTAACTCTTGGACATCTTCTCATTTCTTGGTCATAAATCCTATTACCTTGTATTACAAACTGCCATAAAACTCACAGATAAAAGATAATTTATGCTCAGTGTACAGAAGCTAATGTTTCTGTACTCCTGAGAAGCACACAACCAGAAAATGAGAAAGTATGTATGTGAAACCTTAAGCCATTCATATTGAGCATGGCTAGCATGATAAACATGACTCTAAGGGCCTTATGCTCTTCAGCCAGGGTATAGTCTAATGGTAATTGATATTACCAAATTTCAAACATAAAATGTATGAACTCTTGCATAAAATATCCTGCTTATAAAGACTGATTACCCGTTATTAAAAATTCAAGCTTTACTCCCCCACTACAGAAAGAAATATGACATCTATTCAGTACACAGGTACATTTTTTTCTTTTTTCTTTTTTTTTAAATTCCAATCATCCCATTAGAAAATACTTCAGAACAAGCATCACATCCTAGAATTCTTACAAAGTCTCTCTATTTCTGACTCCTATCCTAATCAGTGTTGCATGGCACACAAAAAGTAACAGCCCTTGGAGCTGGCAGAATCAAAGGCAGCTCAATCTTTTATTTGCTTTTTCTCTGAAGCAATTTAAAGTCTTCAGACTTTGGCACTGATTTTAACTTTGTTGGTTATCTGCTCAAAGGAATATTTTGCTTTAGTGAAGACTGAGCAAAAGTGCTCATTTAGGCTGCTTGTCATTAGTTTTCCTTTCCCATTCAGACAAGAGAAAATCTTTCACTGTCAATTTATAAATTCTGTAGCTATAAATTATGTTCTCATTGTTTGAGCCCTTTCATAGGTGCAACTCATTTCATGCCTGCTTTCTTTTCTTAAATATTTGTTTAGTGGTTTGACATATATTGGAATTCATTTATCTAAATTTACATGCTTTATATATCTATATTTCAGCCTCCCACCCAGTTTCTCCATAGAGATCACAGAGACAGGTATGTATGGGATGCAATTATTCCCATTTTTTTTTTCTCTTTTCCTTACAGGAGCTCATCCTTAAAGGTCACAAATGAACATATGAGAATTTACTTCTGGGTAGTTTTCTTCACTTTCCATGCCAAAACGTTTTTATCTATATATTTCAAAAACTTGCGCTGTCTAACTATTTCCCAAGAAATGCCTCAATACTCTAAGTTCTATTTACTTTTACATTCAGTACTTGGATAAAGTCATTGGCTGATGAAAAAAGGCTTTGTTTACCTGGTCCACCTTGCCTGGTAGTCTGCACAGGAACCCAAACCAGGGTCCTTGCTGTCTTCTTCTTACCACCCTGAAGACTTTTAGCAAGTCCGTAATCACGTTTTCTGCAACGCTGTGGGCCCTTTATAAGTGTATTAAATATTGATGCATTTCTTTTACTGTAACCCTCTATACCAACACTGTAACAATTTCAAAGCAATTAATAGATTTTTGGTGTCCTCAGTTACCTACTCATACCGTCCTCCTCTTAGTTTCTGCACTAGTAACTACAAATTCAGCAGTTTGACTTGTTACTCCCTTTGGTATACTTCCTAGGGCTTTTATGGAATTACCAGCTTATCTGCTGCAGCCAAATATTTTAGCCCCTGCCTAGGTACACATGACAGAGAACCACTCTCCTGCTACACTGAACCAAAGGCTAATGTTTTCTGGAAGCAAAAAAAACATAATTCTGTTTTGCTCATATGTTTTATCAAAATAATTCAATACAGATCAGATTCTTCTTCCTGAAGAGAGAAAGGTTTTCCATCTACATTTATAGAAAAAGCAACTTGCTCTCAACTTTATCATTTGCATTAGCATTTGAATCTCAAAATGTTGCTTCATTTATTGCACAGTTTCCAGACTTGCGTCTCGAACAGTCAGTGGGTCTCCCATTGTGTTAAACTCCCTCCTCCCTTGATTTTAAATGACAGTAGGGAGGGAGGGGGGAGAAAGAGAATGTCATGATTGTGGCTGTTTGCAAGAGAAAAATATCAAGCCGAACTCCATTAAAAAAAAAAAAAAAAAAAAAAGGAGCGAGTACTTGCAAGCTTAGGATCCTTGTTTCTTTTACTTCAAAAACTACTCACTTTTTAAAAGAAAAACAACTATGCAGGATTAGTGTTATTATCTAGAGGTACCACACTTCAGTTGACTCAAGATGCTGACAGTGACAGGTTTAAACCAACAATGAAAAGCAGTGTTGTGTCAAAGTTAGCACTAAGATTGTTTAAATGGCCTGCCCCGATATCTGCCCCTTCAAGATGCTAGAAACAGCTTGAAGTTTCCTGTGGAACTCTGCCCCTGTACAAAAAAATATTAAATGTCTTCTGTATGGCATTATTAGAAACAGAACAAGAAGTTTCCAGCAAACAAAACAATTAGCAACCTCTCATTTCTATTTAAAATGCACAGATAATGATTTTTTTTTTCCAAGTTGTAAAGGGTTTAATTATTCATGGAAGACTCATGAAAGCAACCTTAGGCATGGCATTTTAAAGCCGCTTATGGAAAAGGTGAATGAAAATAATTAGAAATCTTTCCAGTGTGAGCAAGAGTTTTGCAAGCTAAACTGGAAATTGTCCACTTTATTTCAGCTCTTCAACATGTTCTTAAAAATATCCTACAGGAAATTTACAGTGGCCAGTGAAATACTGCACTCACAGATCAATCACAAGCAAGTTACTCCTCAGTTTTAGATTTTAACCACAGTTATCCTTTATTTCTGTTTTCCCCTCACTCTGCTGCCTCCATCCATTTAGCTGTGCAACTAATGATCAGAGTAATTCCTCATCATACTGGCAAAAGAGCTCCTATGCCTACCACCTTTCCTGCAGACACAGTGCTTCAAATTGTTAATAGAGCACCTGTCCCTGTGGCTTTAGATCTATAATCACAAAGAACATCATTAATGCTTTTCTCAATTTACAATGAAGCACATCTGGTGCAAGGTTGTGTCAAATTAATCTGTGAATGTTAATTATTTTAATGGAATAAGCTTTCCAAGAGAAATTGGGAAAGTTAGGTAAGCTTTTAGAAACCTTGCCATAGGAAAAAGATATTTTCCAAAAAATAAATGAATCACTGTTAGAGAACAGTGTTTGATGTTTAGATTTGCCTTTAATTTAAATCTCAAAAGCAGAAGATCAGCAAGATATTTTGTGTGTGTTATTTCATGAATCAATAAATGCAATAACAGATCTGAAAAACCACAGAAATAACACATCTTAAATAAATTCCCTTGCTGATGCTAGATAGATTCCCATCATAACAAACTGCACCACTTGGACTGCATCAGGGCTCTGCCTGATGTGTGTGTCAGGAACTCCCTCGTAACATCCTCTTACATCTTTTCTTTGTTCCTCTTATTGCAGACATCCTTATTGCTACTCAACATGCAAAAGGGCGTGTGCTAAATTTAGACTTAGTGGAATCTAATTTAAAAGGGTAATTTTTTTTCCCCATTTCAATATCCTATATTTACTCAATTCAGTTTTTATACTTTCTGGTTTTCTTGTTTCTCCCCTTTCAAACAAATCTATCCTGAACAAATTAAACATAATCTTTTCCAAAAGAGGAATTCAGACCCCATCATTTGCTGTCTACTTGCCTGCAATGTATTTTATATTTCAGCTCTGATCCTACATAACACAACTGAGAAAATGAGCATTTAATGTTGCAAGACCTGTGGTGTCAGAGTGGGTGGAAAGTCAGCTTTATTATGAAGCAACTTTTCACAACACTTACAGGTTGAAGGAGGTAAATCAGCGAGCACTCCTGGATAACTATCACTGGAGAAGGAGTGATATTTGTTGCATGAAAAAGGGTTTCTACTGATGCCATTGTTTGGTCAAACCGTCCTCCAAGTCCGCCCAAAGTCACAATCACATCGATCTAAAAGACAGAACAAAAAGACTCACAAAGAAAACTCCCAGGAATGATCTCTAGACCCTGAAAATCCACAATAAAATCACATTTGAAAAAAAAAAAAAAAAGAAAAGAAAAAAATAGCTACTGACTAGAGAAAAAGCAAATGTCAAATACAGTTATTTTACTCCCATTACTGATAAATACCATTATGTGATTTTTAAGCTGAGTATTAAAGCATCATAAGTTCATGGCAAACATGTGGTACTTTTTAAAGGACATAACCATTCTTCCTAAAATACAGGCCACTCTTTGAAGGTACTTACCTGTCTGTCCCAAATACATAGTCTAAGATATATCACTCAATATGTAAGCTCCTCAGGTAAGTGTGGTATATCTGAACCACAGAATCCCCAGTTCTTTACATCATTTCAATATGATACTCACAGTTCACATAGTGAATAAAGGAAATTTCAGGTTAGGCCATTATGTGTCATTCTCATTCCTGCCACACAGCATTTCAATGTACAAGCAATACCGCTCAAAGGCTGGCCCTGCCCAAGATTAAAAGTACTACTGTATAGAAGTTCCACCCCAAGTGACTAGAACATCACCTCCCAGCTGTCAGGGACAGACAGCCACAGGAACACTCTCCAGTCCCAGCCCCTGACACACAGAAAACACCGCCTGACTGCTTGCAATATGCCATGGAGTTGCTCTTGCTCAATTCTCTCACACAGCTGTTCAGGACTCTGAACACTTTATTTCCTGTAAGCAGAAAGGGAGTATTCAAAAGGCTTGGTTAAGAGCTTTTGGGTCCTTAAATAAAAGGTCACTGAGTGCAAAGTATTATTATTATTACTTCCATAATGTAGATCAGTTATGTTCAGTAATTGTATTTTAAAAAGCTAACAATAAGCCATATCTAGGGCCCTAAGACATTGCAGCTCTGAAGTCTTTTGGAGCTGCTTTGACTATGGCCATCTGGTTAAATTTCCAACTTTACAGAGCTTAAGTCTATGGTTTGTGTGATTATATGAAGTTTTACTCAACCCAGGAGCCACATAATAGTGCTCTGTGTATCTGGAATGATGTATTAATAGCATCAGCTTCTGTTTTTATTACCAGGTCTAGGGCTTTATGATTCTGCTGAATATTGTTTTGCATGAAAATTAAGGTCTTTTCCTTCCTTGAAGAGATATACCATCTTTCTCATCACCACCAGGAAAATTCTTCAGATGCCAGAGTGGATCAATATAACACATTACACTAGTAGCAAACACTGAAACAAAAAAAGCCCCCATCCTTGTACTGCTGACAGGATGTATTTTCTGTGCAGATTACAGATCACACAGACCTAATGTACAACCAAAAGGATATGAATGGTAGGAAAACATACCCTTAAACAGAAGACAAAATAGCAAAAGGTAAAAAGCATGTGTTCCCAGATAAGCAATAATATCATAATATATTTTCCCTTTCATTGATTCCACTTTAGAAACAAACTGCTCTTGTTTGACTGGTGATGACTGTGACTTAAAAGGGCGGATCAATTCTCTGAAAATAATACTACTAATAAGACCCACCAACACCCATTAGTGCCCTACCACACAACCAGCCCTAAAATGCTCCCCTCCTTCCTTAATAGAGGCCATAGGAAAATCTGCTAAATAACCTGGAACCACAGTGAACTTACGGCAGCTTGACAAAGGATAAGGATCCACATGTATGTTGTTTTTCTTCTAAGCAATGGGACTGAAGCTTAAATATAAGCCTAGATTAGTCTTCAAGAAACTGAGCAACTACTGCACAGTTTCTAGGTGTATATATGTCTCACCATATTGTTTATTTTGGCTTTGATGATTGGTACAATATAAAAGGTAAGAATGAAGGAAATACAGAGTTCCTTTGACTTTGAATTGAAATGATGCAGCAACATTACAAATGTGTCTTCTTTCCCTTGTAAAACTGCCAGTATGTCAGAGAAACCCTGCTCTATTATTTCCTCACATGTACTTCCCATATAGTACAGGACCCAGCTCAAGCAATGATGTGCTCAGTAACTGCAGTTGTGGAAGGGACTGCCAGAGCAATGCAGTTGAAGAAAAATGCAGCAAAAAAATCCTCAAACTTCTTATATTTTCAAGTAATATGGAATCCTGCTCAAAGTCCTACTCCTTATTCAATTGAAGGAGTGCTGTCTTGTGGATTGGTTACCAAAAAGGAAGAAAATAAAACCAATATAGCATGGAGTAGACATGTTGAAAAGGCATTCACAAACCAGAGATATGGGGTTGAGGTGTGTTGGAAGAAGGATAATAAAAATATCTGAAAAGGGAATGTATCTATTATTTAGGGTTTACATGGATTGTGAAAATGAAAAACACAAGTATGTGACAGGTATGCAAACAAACCCAGCTGGAGTATGAGAGGAATAGACAGAAAAGCTGAAATTCTGCACGTCTGTGACAGTTTACAGTACCACCTTTCACTGGATAATCCTGGCAGAACTAACAGGCATCCAGACATTGTAGGACTTTCACAGCCTTTATTTGAAGGTCTAGGTAGTCATACTTTTTTATTAAAAAATCCCCAAAAAAACAGAGAGAGGCTAAGCGCAAACAAAACCTCAAGATCCTTTTCATCCTAAAGCTATTACCTCTGTCAAAAAAACCCCCAAAAAACACAACACAAAAATCACAAACAATCAGTTCCTTCCCTGCAATCACTGCTCCTCTCACTCTGCCAAGCACTTAAGAAAATGGATGTGCCAGGAAAGCGTGTACACAACTCTTTGTCATTCCAGAACCTAAGACAAAGTGAATACCCAAGAACTGGACATTTGGATGTTCCCACATTTCAGAGAGGAAAGGCCATTCATTTTAGTACTATGATTTCCCTGCATACCACAGGCTACAGAATTAATCCCGTTACTGCTAATGAGCCCAGCAGGCAACATTTGACCAACACGCTGTACTTCAATTGAAATGTCCATGCTTCACTTAAATGTCCCATCACCAGCCCCCTTACACAATTTGTTTTCACACTGTGTCATTAATTTCTTGAAAAAAAAGTCATAAAATCATAAATAACTACAGAGAACAGCTTATATCATTGCAGGCACATTCTCTTAGACTATCTATAACCTGATTTAAATACAGGGTATCTTTAAAGGCTATCAAGCTTTAACTTAGAAATAGCTGAAGATCAAAGGGTAGGATCCAGCCATCTTTAAATGATACACCCATATGTTAGCATATCTTGATAAAGTTTTAAAAGTCACTACCAAGGAGCAGGGCAGTTAAAAGAAGAAGCAAAGCATAAAGTAAGACTTTGTGCTGGCAATTCAGGGACGTATTTTTTCCTTCTCCCACAAGCTGTAATTTAGAGGGTGCAGTAACCAAGGGGAGTCGAGGCTCCCACCACATCAGAATGAAGTTGCTCAGGTTCCTGCTTCCACTCTCACAGAGACTACTGAAATGGACAACCTGCAGTAAACTGCTTGCAGGCTTGCTAAACACTGTGAAAGCTGTCCCAGCTGCCATTCCTTTTTCTAGTATGAATGGGTTAAATACAAAGAAGATTTTCACTTTATGACTGAGGAACATGCATTTAAGGACACAGGAAGGTAGGATCTGCCTGAAGTGGATGAAAGGAGTGCAATACCTAGCTTTGCAATGTCAGCATCACTGTGACATACAAGAGTGAAGTCCAAGGCTCAAACTGACAGCAAACAATGCCCACTCTTTTCAAAACCATGCTCATTACCTCTGATAAGAAATCCTCTCCTCAGGGAGAGGACAGACAACTCAAAGTACTTTCTCCCCCATGAGTTCACTTTCAGCCAGATAACTTGCAAACAAACATGCCTAAGTCTCAGGGACGTGGGTAGATGAAATGCAGCAAATTTACTGACAACAACCAGCAGCACCGAATGAACTGCAAAAAAGATCTCCCCTAAAGGAAAAAGGGAAGGCAAGAGTAATCGAGATATTGTAAAAGTTCTGGAGTCATGACTAAACCACCTCTGCTCTGAGATCACGGAGACCATCCACTGCTAATATCCAAGATATTAGTATGCCACTTAGAGGTTAGATATCTGACTGAAACATAGTGGGGTTTTAGCACCTTCTCACTTCACTGAAATCTTTCCATCTCCTGCAGCCCTTCTTAATTTTTTATAATTCATAAGACTATTCCTTTAATTTTTTAAAGGAATATGACATAGACAACAAAATTATTCTAGTAATATGCATAGCATGTTGGAAGTTTATCATGTGCTGAAATATATATATCTGCATGTATAAAGTATATCATGTTGAAAACAAACAATTAAGTAGTAGCGTGAATGGTACATTCATTATTGCTTTGTTGGTTTGTCACTTCATCAGTTTTGGCCGGTTTACAAGAAAAGCATTTTCTTCTTCATAAGGCAATTTGTCAGCTCAGGATGAGGTTTAAATTATTTTCTGGTCTTTGCATCAGCTTCAGTATTGAAGATTTTAAAACACACCAAGCACTTCTCTTGATAGAAAATGGGCCAGAGTAGATTTTAATTCATTTGCCAATAGCTGTATCAGAGCTCTCGTGCTGGCCAGATAAGTAATATTTTTATATCATCCTCAAAATTGCAATGTAAATTTAATGAACTACTAAAATCCCATAATCCAATGTTAAATATGTAGCAAGATATTGTCCACTTGAGTTGATTACTTGCTCCCTGGCTCAGTGTCTTACATAAAAGGTATGACATTCATTTCTGTAGGAATGATATGCTGAACCACACAGCAGCATCTGAACTTTGCTCAGGTAGAATCCTCTTTACTTTAGCCAGAATTTTCTTGTTGCTTCAGCCATCTGACTCCTCCCGGGAACAAATACACTCAGTCAAAGGCTGCCATTCTGTCTGTGTACCTGAGATGATAACCTTCAATCAGTTTCATCCTCACCTCACTGACTCCACTAATCTATATATTATATTGTTCCAGCTGCCTCACAAAGCATTTCTTGCTTCTTATCTTCATTTTCTTACAGTTTCACCCAAGTACTTTTGCTATTTGTAATGCTTTTTATTTCAAATAGGAGATTAATTCTCTCTGGTAATGACAATAAGTATGCAAACATGTCGCATTTGTCTGCTTAAAGCAAGAAACATGTATGATAGTAAGACAGAAATGAGAAAGATAATCTCAAAATCCAGAAATAGACTTGAGTTGCTGGAGACATCTTAAACTTGGTTTTACTATTGACTAGTGTTTACACCTCTGGTTGAATGACTATTTAATTTCAAAAAATGAAGCTTTGGCTTTGCCCTCTCTTGCAGGTGAATGGAATGTCTGAGAGTGTATATAACATAATCTAGCATTAGTTTTGGGGAACATAAACTTCATTACCATTGACTTAATTCTTTATTACTTAAAGAAACCTATAATCTACAAAATCCATGTGAACTGCTGGATCCCAAGCAATCTGAATTTGACTTCTTGCTTTTGTGCTGAGTATTTCTGTATGATCTTGGTCTAACAGCGCTCACCTGTGCCTCAGGTAGAGAGGGGACACCAACAACTGCTCTGCTACTGCTGGTCAGCTGGAGCAAAGCTTGACAATTCCTTCTGTGTGTGAGATCAGGGTCACTGGAACTCCTTAATGCCTCAGATTTTCTGGGTGAAGGTTTTTTCCCTACTCCCGACTGCTACCATGCTGTTCTGAGTACACAGAAATACACTAGGACTCTTAAAGCAACCTGTTTACTGCTGCTGTGGAGGAAAATGTGTGCTGGTTTTGATCCAGACACATTAATTTTGTGAATGAACAAGGATTCCAGGACTATCAATCAGTTGTCTTCTGAAAAATCATAAAATCTTCTCATCTTTTAAAACAGTATGAAAAAGGATTTCACAAGCATCAGGCTAACCTTTCTCTTCCCATAACTGAACTAATGTAATCCACGGTTTGCACTGTGGTATCACACCCACGGAAATGTGAAATCAACAGCTAAACTACCATATCCCCAAGAAAGGAAGTCCTGGATTTGTATTAGGAGAAATGTGAAAGGCCCTCGAAAGATTATCCTAAAATGGCCTCGCAAAACTCTTCAGTGATTTGGCATCCAGTGCCAAAAGCTGTGTTTGGCACATGCTGTGGTTTTAATAATTTTGAATACTGCCTCCGGGAGTTGAAATAAGGAAATATAAACTAACTACAAACTCTCATCAATGAACAATTCAAGAAAGGAAAAAAAATCTTCAAGACAATCTGTGCATTGTAGGCTTTGAATTTCACATTTCACTTAACTCTGGCTGTCAGTCTTTATTATAGTAGCCTTCCTCCCCCTCCCTCCAATACATTTCCATGTTGTCATAAGATCAGCAGGGCAACACAAGTACAACCCAGCCAGCAGGGCCCCCAACCCCCTGCGCTGATGCCTCATCCCATGTGGATCTCACTACCCTCATCAAGGGCCAGCCTGCAGCCTGTGCTGGAGGTTAATCCAGTCCTGAAGTGCCAGCAGGTGGGAAAGACACTGCACAGGCAAGAGGCTCTTTGTTGCAAAGAGTCTCCCTAAAAGCCTCTATTCTTCCCCCAAGGGATACAGATCATGATCCAAAACAGGGAACCTTGCCCTGGACTGTGGCTCCTGCTGCAGCCTGCTTGGCAGAGAGTCTTGTACAGGAAGGTCCCTGGCTACTCAGGACCTGATGGATCAGACACTGTAAGTTCTGCCTACAAGCCCACAAACAGGATATATATCCTATATCAGTGAGAGTGTGTGTACCTTTGCACATCTCCATGAGCCCTGGCAACTCCCCTTTGATAGCCTTTACAGTTCTGGGGTGAGTTAATCTCTGCTGGCTGCCAGGCATTCACCCAGCCTCTCTCACTCCCTCTCTTCAACAGGACAAGGGGAGAAAATGAGATGAGAAAGCTCATGGGTTAGGACAAGGAGATCGTTAATTATCAATTACCATCACAGGCAAAAACACACTTGACTTGGAGAAAATTTATTTAATTTATTGCCAATTAAAATCAAGTTAGAGAAGAAAAAAAAAGACAAAACTAAACCCACCTTTCCATCACCCATCTTTTTTCCAGGCCCAACTTCACTCCTTCATTCCTCACTCCTCTATCTTACTCTTCCCCTGAGTGGCACAGGGAAGCAGGGGCCTGTGGTCAGTTCATACCATCTCCTCTCTGCTGCTCCTTCCTTATCATGTTCTCCTGCTACAGCATGGGGTTCTCTCCACAGAATCCAGACCTTCAGGAAGAAACTCCTCCACTGTGGGTCCCCTCCATGCTGTGGCTCCTACCAGGAGCTTGCTCCTCTGTGGGCTTGTCTTCAAAGCCTCCGGCTTCCTTCAGGGCACATCCACCTGCTCTGGCACAGGGCTCTCCACTGCCCACACTGTGGGTATCTGCTCCACCATGGTGTTCCAAGGGCAGATACCTCCTCTGCACAGGCTGCAGCTCCCTCAGGAGAAACTCATCTGCTCTGCCCAGGGTTTTGCAAGGGAATCTGGAGGCTGGAGCCCCTCTTTCTGCTCTCCTCATGGGGTTGACATGGCTGTTTTGTCCCCCTTTTCCCCTCACTCCTCCCTGCCTGGGCTGAGGAGCTCGGCTGTGCTTCTCCTCATGGACACCCCTGCACCCCAACATCACCTGGGCACACAAACCCGACAGCTCATTACTGTGCCTGTTTCTCTAGAAGGTTGAGATGAAGAGAAGGTGTGTATTTCCTTTCCCACACCTTCCTGTGGTTGTGCTTCAGCTCCTGCCCAGATGCTGGTCCAGGATCCTTGGAAAGCCCACAAAGGAAGCTAAACAAACCTGCAATATTGGGAGGCAATGGGATAGCATTTCTGTAGCCAAGGGTGTCCATACAAAATGCTCTGCCAGCAGCCCACAGGCACTGACACCCCTATGAACAGGGAATGCCGACTTTGATACGATTGAGGGTTGAGACCTTTTCTCGTGACCTCCTAAACCGGTTAGTTTTCTTTAAAACTAATTTTCTGCCAAGTTTTATTCCAATTCTGTCATATTAATTTTACGTGTCAAATTTTAAGGAAAGAATCACAGATTTTTAAGGGGAAACATTCCATACAAAATACAGAAACTTAAAAAATTTCAATTTTCACTATATGTATACATACATATACATACACATTTTTGTTCGTTTGTTTCATCTCAGTTAAGGGTAACAACTCAGGCACCTTCCCATTGTAACATTTAGCAGCGAAGTCTGTATAAAAGATGTCAGAAGGCAGAGGTTTGGAGGGCTTTCACTCTCCCACAGCAGCATCCCAAAGGACTTAACAGCCTGAGGCACATGTGCCCAGCTAGGGCGAGGCATTAGCTCTGCTATTTAAAATGTTTAAACTCGGGTTCACACAGGTCTGAAGATCTCCCGATAGGTCCCAACAGAACAGTAGTATTTTCAGCTGGTCTGAACATTAATCTTCATGATGAACAAGGGGATAATAACCTGTCCTATTATACTCTAGGGACAGATATAAGACCTGAACTGAAGATGGAAAATTTTTCCTGTGTCTCTCAGGCCCTATTCTGTGAATGGTTCCTCTTTTGAGTGATTTCACTGAATACCTGGGCAGTACACAATGACTTTTTTTTTCTATGGAGTGCAGACTTGCAGAAAGAAGTCTTGAATTTATACATTTGTTTCTAAGAGCCTGGACATATTTATATACTGAAGGAAGTACATTATGATCTGGATGTCAATTTTCCTTTTGAGCATAGGTTCAGTATTTATAGCAGGTAAGTTAAACATAGCCTGAGTAATTACAGAATGTAGTTTGTTTTTCTACACTGTCCTCTAGACCATATAAATTTAGCCACACACTTAAAAGGAAATGAAGCATGATTTCCTAAACTGGAGGCGCTTGTGCAGCTGTAAACATTTTATGTTCACATTTAATTTGCAGAAAATATTGAGCTTTAATTGTTCGGTGCTTAGCTGTTCAGTTGTTTAAAAGGGAAACTTGATGGGTTCTTTAGGCAAGTTGAAGAGACCATCCCCATCAGTGGCAAAGTAAAAGGTAGGTGATTTAATAAGGAATAGCATGAGCATCAGAACCAGCACAGTCAGGTTGCCAGGGCAGCTCTCCTATGAAGACCCTTCAGTCCCTACTTTTGTTGAGCTGGTGCTACTGCCATTTTTTTCAGTGGGAATACTGTGGGGGTCTTTCAAATGTTACCAGGCTGCCTCGTTTTCACAATATTTGTTAAGAGTTAAATTACTCTAAGACATTCTGCCCTTTCTTGAAAAGCATTGGTGTCAGCAAAGAGGTGAAGAGTTAAATGTCAGGAAAAGATATAGGATTGCTGAAAGCAATGAGGCCTCAGGACTACAGGCTAAACCATTTCTGTACAGCACCAGCCACATACTTTTACTTTCCAATGGTCTTAATACCTTCCTCTCCCCTCTGCTGCCAATACTGCTTTCTAGATAAGGAAAAGAAAAAAAGAGGAAGAGCCACAACAGCTTCAAAAGCTTTGACCAGTATCACGATTTCACTGTTTCTTTTGGCTATTCAAAGGCCATACAATATTACAAAAGGAGGGAATATGTCAGGGCAAAAAAACCCTACACATTCCAAAAGCAGTAAACAAGCATTCTTATATGCACTACTTAGGTTAAATAAATTTCTTTGAATAGGATAAAAAAAGAAGCCACAGGAGAAGTTAATTTGTTGATTGATTCACCCTCTGCTTTAAGGATCAGATCACTGCAGGTCATGAAATTATGAAAGTGTGCTCTCTAAAGCCATTGTTTCTTACACTCAGGAATGCAGGAAACTACTAGAAGTTTTTATGAAACAATCCCTACAATAGCTAAAAACTTGTCATTCCTGACAGGCATCTCAATTTAGTAGGAAGAAACCATATTTGAGATGTAAAAAATGCTCTATTATAATCTGAGTTAAAATTTATCATACTAGCAGAAATTTCTGAATATGCTTAACAATAAACTTAGATTCTGTTAACTAAACAAAATGTAATACAAACAGTTGTAACTTACATGAGATTTCATAACACCACAGTATGCATGTGTCAAGAAAAAAAAAACAACCCAAACCCAAGTTATTTATGAACATCTCAGGCAACAAACTGAGCTCTCAGTCCTTGAACTACAAAAAATTTTCCTGGTGTCAAAAGATACTGCTGTTCAAAATTTCCCACAACAATATCCACCTCCAAGACTGTGTCAATGCAAGTATGACAATCTTTTGAGGATTATGATATGTCCTTGTAGCCCGGCCACTTTCCCAGCATGGAGGCAGTTACATCAGCAATAGCTGCTCTCAGGGAAGCTGTGCTCCTGCAAAGCAGAAGGGGCTGAAAGGGGAAGGAGAATCACATCTCCTACGAGAAAGTGACAAACAGAGCAAAATTGGTGGTTACAAAGGGAACAGTACATCGCCTGTAGTAACCTCACGCTTTCTGTTTCAAATATATTTAGCCTTTGACTAAGTGGAGAGAAGAGTTGCTGGCTTCCCTATTAGTCACTGCAGTCCCGTTAATGAGCATATCCTTGATCTCTCAAATCCCTTGAACTGCCTAAATAAACAGCATTTTCCCCCTTGTTCTTCCTCTCTCCAAAGCTTGGTATGGCATTTAACTTTTTTAAACAAACAAACTGAAATCAATGCGTTCTCCAGAATCCCTGTCCTGTTTGTATCTTTAAAAAATTGTCTTCATAGATCCACTACAATCCAATACAAGAGCATACAAGGATTACATAAGAAAATTTCTTGATATGCAATGCACTGTGTTCTTGCAGATACCCACATTGCATAAAGAATGCAAAGATACTCAGTGTCTCTTGATGCTCACAGCTATAGTGGAACAGGTAGACACCTTACATGAAATTAGGGTTTCTCTTTGGGAACTGACAAGTTCTGATATCCTGCATTACAAGAAAGGCATTTTGCCTTACCTTTACAATGGGAAGCATTAAAATGATTCAGCATAGGAAATACGGATTACATACTGCATTCCTTGAAGGCAGACTTGGACCTTAGAGCTAAAATAGTTCTCAAGGATATGTCTGAACACCCTAACAGGGATTTACTCCTGTTGAAAAGTATTATCAAATTCTACATTTTAGAAATGGGAATTAACAGGAAACACTTAAGATCCATTTGTTTCTTTTGGACAGGAAAGTTTTATGAAGAAGATTACTATTTATAACTCATGAAAATCTTTTGATGCAGCACTTGACAGTATAAGAACCTTTTCATTACACATATTTAACTTCCCCTAAAATATATCTCATTTGCATTTTTTATTCTCCTTCTGTGAAGCATTAAGAAGAAAAACTGAGTAGTGCCACCAAAACTGAACAGGTTTATTCTCAGCCCTGCCTTCTATACAGGATTTAGAGATAAATCCCCAAGCTTCAGTGTCCTTATGGTCCTGAAAGTCCTTCAGGTCCAGTGGTGAGGCACTGGAACTGGTTCCAGGGAGAAGTTATGGATGCTCCATCCTTGGAAGTCTTCCAGGCCAGGCTGGAAGGGGCCCTGAGCAGTCTGGTCTAATGGAGGGTGTAACTGCCTGTGGCTGTGGAGCTGGAACTCAATCATCCTTAAGGTCCCTTCTAACCCAAACCATTCTGTGATTCTTATAAAAGCTTCACATTTCAGCCTCATGTCAGATTTGTGATTTTCCAGTCTGCCTCTCCCCGCTATTTTGGTATTTAGTAGCTTCCCTGTTCTCAAATCCTGGTAATAGACTATCCTCATTCCTAGGCTTTGCCTTAAGAGCCATTCCCACTACTGTTCTGGATACCCAAAAGTCTTCAGAAAAGAAGAAAGTAGTGTTCCATCCTGAAGTTACCAACTACCAACATGAGCAACAAAATTATGATTTAGTCAGGAAGTGAAACCAATGTATTTACTGCTAAAAAATGTCACATCATCAGGAATAACCCCAACTGGTAGACAAAACCAACACTAAGCCAAATAGAGCACAGTACTTGCAATAATTATACCCTTTCTTTGTGGGACTGCTCTTTATGCAAAAAGTTACTCTCTTTTAAAGAAATTTTTGTTTTGGGCTACTTTTGGTTTTCCTTAAGACCTTTTCCCTCATATAATGACAAACCAGAGAGGGCTTAGTAAGCTGTTTGAACACTGCACAGCTGAAGGTGATGTATGAACACCATTTCACTGTCTTTGGCACTTTATAAACACAGGACTTCACTAAGTTGTTTAGCCTTGCTCAACAGAAAAGAAAGCAGACTGATTTGACACTTTTAAAAGTACTAAGGGAAGAACGCTTGCATTCACTTAAAAGAATTAATATGCTAAACTGCTGACTGATTGAACCTCTAAAGTGTAATTTTAAAATGGAAATGTTAGTAGCGTATCCCTTTATTGCCAAAGGTTTTTAGGAAGAGTTGGTTTGGATATTTTCTCTTTTTCATATTGACACTGGTGCTTTTATCAATTTAAATACACTAACATTAAACCACTAAAAGGCATGTAGGTTTCAATAAAACTCATTTTTTATATCTTCAGCCCATATAACCAAATGAGCTGCTTTAACTTTTTTTAAGCAGAAGAGATAATAAAGCTAAATGAAAAGTCCCAGAGCTTAGTTTTAAGACTAAATGGTATTTTAGATGAAACGGTTAAGGAAAGCAGAGTTTGTAACTCTGAGATAAAGATAATGGCTTAAATCTATCTTTATATTACGAGTATTCTTGGAGCTGCAAAATTGATAAACACAGTTTCAATTCTCACTGGCATGAGCTGCTACAAGCTGTCTGCGAGCGAGACCAGAGATGCTGTTATTGAAAGAGCATTTGATGAATATTGGGAATTGGAGGATCATTCCCAGATGTACCACTAGTAAGCTGGGAGACTGTGGACATACTGCTTCTGTACTTCTGCGTTCCAACCTGCAAATCAAAGATAACAGTATACACTTCTAATGCAGGATCTGTTGATCCCTGAATAAAAGATATTGTAAGCTCAACTAATATTTTGTCAGTTCCGTTGGTTTCTTCAAATAGCTAATGTTAAGATGAGAGAAAATTAAGATCAGAAAGTAGTACCAGACAGAAGTAAGTTTATTTGGAGGTCTTGTAATGAAGAAAGGAAAGTACTCACATAACTACAGAATGAATAAAATGGTGATTAAAGCAGTAAAACAAAAAGTGCACAACTAATAGACCATAAACAATGTGAAAGACACACACAGCAGCAATAAAGACAGAGTTATTAAGACATTTAAAAAGCACCAATTAGGGCCAGGAAGGAACACTGCCAGAAAAGGTGTGCATTTATATACATACTTGCACATGCATGTGTGCATACTCACAGACATGCAGAAAGAGACAGAGAAATATCTGACAGCCTTTTGGTTGGAAAGAAACTTCAGGAGCCAGATTCTCTTGGTGGCACTTCATTGCTTCACCTATCCAACAGGATGCAATTCACAAATGAATTAGGGCTGTGGAGAGGGAAGATTAACTGATTCTAGCTTGCACATATAAAGGGTACTGCCTTTTCTAAAATTCACTGCAGTATGTAATTACATATGCATATAATTAGGTGACTTAGATCTCACAAAATGACCGCAATGCTGCTTTCTGCATGACTTGGCTATGCAACCAAAATATGCAATGTAAATCAGAAATTAATTACCCTGAGGACTCAGAAACTATTCTAAGAGTATTTCTTTGAGAAATAAGGAAAAAGCAGTCATGAATTTGGCTAATTATTCTAGAAGACAGAATTACTGCTCTTTATACTGAACAAGGAGTTCAAGAACAAACGCGGTGTTTTTTCTCCCAGATTTGTGTCTCAGCTGACCATCAACTCTAGCTGCCTATTTCGTTGAGCTAAAGACATTTCTAAGGCTCTTCTCAAACAAACTACCAGTAAAATCTAAGCTAACTTTTTCTGCATCCTTCTTTCCAAGTAGGGGCACTGAGTGTCTACCTCACCTGCATTCTCACTTAGCTGACCTCCACGAAAGCTGTTTGACATGATTATCTTTCAAGATGCTATTCCTCTGTTCAACAGCTATTTGTCCAAAAGTTATTTGGAAAAGCAGGAAGAAAGAAAACGAGGACGATAAAGGCACAGAGACATGGAATATAAATGACACAAACTTAATCCTTTTGGAACAAAATATTGCCCCCATATGTTCATGTGAGCTCAAAAACCTCCTTGACACAGAACTTCTGCAGAGGTGACTGATAAATCAGAGCAGAAATTTTCTCCATTCACTATAGCAGATAAATGATAGCTTATTTTCTGACCAATGGTGGGACACCTGTTTTAAATACTTTAGCAACTCACACTTGAATTTCATCCAGACAAACTACCTCACAGGACTGTGGATCCATGGTATACATTGAATGCAATCAACTTCCCAGCTTAACATATTGCTACCCAGAAATAGCAGCAAACATGGCATGACTGTAGCACGAATTTTTTAAAGATACTAAAGAGGTACTCTCCTTGTTTCTTCAACTATCAAATCAAATTTGTAGTGTCTCTTTGTCTTCTCTTCGACAAGTGCTTTAGATAGAGTGGGGAAAAATCAAAACTGGAGACATACATATTTTTTCTGGCACCATGAAGACATATTCCACCTAGTTAATACTCTCACTTAAATTGAAAGCTCTTATGATATTTTACAGACGGAAAAGAACTCTGCTTTGTGACATAAAAGTTTGTCCTTCGGGTCAAAAAATACCAATGCAGATGAAGAACCCCTTCTCTATCCACTTTTGGTTTTCACACCCTGGACCTCTTCTTCTTCTCAGCTATGTGTGCCTCTCAAGTGACCACAGAATTCAATGGCAGCTTTCTTCTCTGAAAAAATTTGCATTCTCCTCAAAGATTTTAGGTCTATGGCTGGGAGAGTCTGTTGTCTTACCACTTGACATCTTTTATGGCAGAATTTTACTCATAAAGAAACCTAAATTAATTGCAAGTTTAGGTACTTAAAGAGGCTAGAATTTCAGAAGAGCCAAGAGGTTGTATCCATAAACTGAGGACAGCGTATTGTGCAAGCACTCAGAACTTTTGTGTCATTTGGGGACCAGACATCAAGCTATTCTCTGCTTTATCAGGACATTCTGAAGAGCCATCAAACCTCTTACTAAAGAATTATATCCAATGCTTCTGAGCAAAGGGCAAATTAGAAACTGAACTGTTAAGTTACAGAGCTGTGATACAGTTTTGTCTTACAATTGTTCAAGTTTCTCATATTATCTCCCTAAGTGCAGTCAATGACTTCTTCAAATTCCTTACATCAGAGAATGCAGAAGACCAAAAGTAGAAATGCATGATTCTTTACCTACTGTGCATGAATCAGCTGATAGCATCTTATGTCTTATGGAACAGGCACAGCAAACAAGAAGCAGCTAGGATTTAATGAACATGGTGCTTAGTTTTAGAAAATTTATCTGTGCTACTTCTTTCAGCTCTGAAAAACTCAGATTGTATTTAAAACACATCTCTTACATGTAACAGCATAAAATTATAACTGAACTGAAATCTTAGGTTTAGTGCATTGATATGAATACTACACAAGTACTGCAATTACACTCAGGCTTGTACTTTGCAAAATATCCTCAAAAATTACAATGTGGTATCCTTTACCAACTTAACACAGCTTTACTGTGAGAGTGATCACAGATCTCAAACTTTTACAAATAGACTACTTATTGTTGAAACACAACTGCGGTAGCTGTCATGTTCCCATTGCTCTTTTTTTAACCACACATTGATTATTCATTATAAAACCTCTTGTAATACCTTAAAAAAACTCCCACTCTAGCAATAGCTGGGATTAGGTAATGAACTGAATCCAGGAAACATTTACGTACTTCTTAATTGTAAGGGCACTTCTATTAAGAGAAAAGCACCTTACTTGCCATATTTGAAACAAATCCTAGGCATAGGTGGTTCATCTATTCCAATGACACTCATTATCATTACTGCCCTAGATGGAAAGACACCCCTCTGAGCTCTTGTGATGATAAATTACAGGGGGAAAGAAAATAAACCGTTGTATAAAGAGTTTCCTGGTTCACAGCCAGACAGATAAGAGAAGTGTGTGGTGAAAGCATCCTATACCCTGATGAACACCACAACTGTATTGAGATGCAATTGCAGATGGGCATTGTGCAACAGCACTGCAAAGTGTCCCCAGCACATTTATTGTCTTTAGAAAAACAAGAAGTTTTAAAACAGCTTAAGCAAAAACTGGTTAATTTTTATCAGCCTGGAGTGAGAAGGGAAGAAGGAAAGAAGGGTATTGGCATTTCTACCCCTTTGCTGGAGTACAGTGATCTCAGGAAAGCAGGGAACTTTCTTATCTTGCTACAATGAAAATAAGAGGAGGTTTACACATCTCTTTCCATGTTGTGCTGTTGTTTTAATTTTCTTACATGCCTCTTGTCCTCACTGTGGGTAAGGGCTGCAGCAGCTGGTCCTTCTCTTCACTCACACATGCAGAGCTGAAGAGAGAGGTCAGCTCCATGGGGAGGAGAGGGCAGCAATCCCCAGAGTGCCATCTGCTGCCGACTCATTACATTTGAAATTCTCAAGGATTTTAACTTTGCATCTCAGAGACAAAACAAGTGGGCCTCCAAAACCAAACCATGGAAGGCAAGGGGGAATGTTGCCTCCCTTGTCTTTCCAATGGAATGAGCTGGACAACTCCATATGGCTTCTTTTAATTTTAGTGCACTGGTTGCGCTGCAAAATCTCCCTTTCATTCCAGGGGAACGTTTTGCAGAAGGAGGTATTGCTTACCATTTGAAATGTTGGTAGGATAAGATTTCCCCTCTCCATTTCACCTTTGGAAGGGGAGAGAAAGGGGATGAACATCAAGGCTTAGTGTGCCAAGACTTGAAAATACATTTACATGCCGAAGTGGGACTCTTGCTTTGAACACCAGCCACAACAGCTCTTCTGCACTTTGGGTAGTTCATTAACAGAAATCAATACATGCTGCCTTTTAAGAAAGCCAACACTTGTTCATCGACACACTTTGTAATTCCTTTTAGCAGAAGCCTCAATGCTTACAAGGTGTGCACTAAATTATGGCAAAACTGCAGAATGTCATGGCTACTGAAAATAGTTTCATTTCAGTGCAAACTTAAAAGATAAACCTAAATACAATGAGAAAAAGACTAATTTCTAAGAAACAGAGAAAAAAAAGATACGTTGTCTTTACCTGGAGGCCCTTCTTCTCTATCTTTTTCTGGAGTATTTGAAGGCACTTTGTGAAATCTGTGAGGTCCTGATCCATGGTCTCAATTAACTCACATCCCTAGTGAAAAAGCAACAAAACACAGAGAGAGAAAAAAGAAAAAAAAGTCAGTAATTTTTCAATTTTGAGAACTAATTACGTCTTTGGTGAAATTAACTGCAGACAACCACTCAGAGTCTCTTCATGGAGATGCAGGATTAAATAAAAGACCCTTACAGAGCCCAAAGACCATAGGTCCCAGTTGAACTAGTTACTGTGAACCAGCAGTTTGATAGGTCCAAGAATATATATTCAAAGCCCATTGAGTGCATTGTGACTTGGATAAGCATGTTTTACAATGCTCTGCTGGATGGACAAGTTCTAGTGTAGTAAGCCCTGGGTGATCAGTAACTTTCAGGAAAATGACTGTCCTCTCTGGTGCTGCACTTACTACATCTCTGTTACATACATTCAACCCTGTATAAATGTGAGCATCCAAAAGTGTTCAAGCATTCCAGAAACAATGCAGTTGTACTGCAGTTAATTTGCAGTGATCCAACAACTTCCTTTCAGTGGGGTATTATGGCTGAGAATGTGTTAGAGAAGAGCAGGAGTTCGGATTTCTTAACTGAGAGCTAAAGCAATTCCAAAACCTCTGACAAAAAGCTGAGTAAGGAAAAAGGAAGTGTATCTCCCACATAAAGTCACTATTCAAAGAGGCTGAAAGAATAAAAGATACCCAATACAGCATTGTGAATTAAAATAAGAATCATAGACATTAGATTTAGAAGTTCCCTCTCCTACCACTTCAAGGTCCCCTTAAAAGCCTCCTAGCTTTGTCTTACTTGACATTTTATTTTTCTGCTATAGACAATAACTACTGATAAGAGAAAAGCATTCAGAATACAGAATCTTTGTATGTGTGCCTCTGTATATAAAGTACATTACTCTGCTACATGAGGAAAAAACCCAAACAACAAAGCCAACATAAAAATGTTAAAGTTGCCTTTACCTTGGTGGTAAAAATAAAGGTACAGTAGGCAAAACTTCCCAGATTAGTGAAAGCATGGAGTATAGTGAACTGTGTGCAACAAAGTAATAAGCCTCCAATAGGAAGACCATTGAAATGCTTCCCCACACAGCCAGAATGCATATAAAACCAAATAAAGTCATCAGGCAGTAGGGAATTTGGATGAAGTAGAAAAGAGGGAAGATAATAACATGTTTTTCTATTACACTTCTCACCTCAAAAACTTCTGAAAGAAAACTGGTCAAAAGTAGCAGCTTTTCTGAGACCTGATATTGCTCTGAATATTTTTTCAAGCAGTAATAATAGGCTTTTCAAGATGAAGCATCATGTAGCTACAACAGCACATGTAAACAGAGATCTCTGTTGCAGAAGTGATGCTGCTTCCCCCACAAAGAGGTGAGGGAAAAGGTAGTTGGATTCTGCACTCGGTGCTAAGCACGAAACTCTTTTAAGAGCTGTCGTACATCCACTCCTCTCTAAGAAAGGCTGAAACGTAAAATTGGCAGGAGGGGAAGTGACACAAGCCATCTGGAGCCTGTAATGAACATGTGAATTTGGCAACACCAGTCAGAGACACCCACTGAGCCCAGGAAAGGTACAGGGTTGTTCAGTTCCACTCAGAAAAGCTCACAGTCAGATCTGAAAATTCCTGAAGGGAACTTGTTTATCAAAGCCACTCTAAATGCAAAGGTGTCTCCTTCACTAAGGATGGGGTGCTCTCAGACAGCCTTGATATCAGCACTGATAGTGGGAAGAGAGACCAAGCTGTGAGAAACTGTGAACAGACAGGACCTCCTCAGTCTTTTCTCAGACAGCCTCTGAGCAGCTTGAGACCATGACAGATGAAGACTAAATCAGTGGCAGGGACAGCTACTGCTGAGTATGGGAGAAGACACAACCTCAGTTCCCAGCTCTTAAATTAGCAGTAGTGAAGTCAAGCCTTTTATCTTTTGCCAGGGCCACTCCTTGGCTTCACAGCATTGACAGAAGTAAGAGGTTTACAGGTACCAAATTATAAATGAAAAATTTAACCCCCTCTTTCCCTCAGCACTTTGAAATACTCCTTCCTGCAGCCATTAACAAGCCTGACCTTCTTGAACTGGCAGGTTTGTCAGCAGAAAGTAGGCTGCAATTCTGCTTTCCACACAGGGAAGACCAAGATGTCAGGGTTTTTATTTTTATTTTTTTAATGATGACCTACAACATCTTAAATTGTAATTTATTATTTTATGCTACTGTTAGAAACATTTCTTTGAGTTTAATTCTTGCCTAGCTTCTCAGGATGTTCTTCAACAAAAAAGTTATTCTAGAGGAAGTGCAAGGTACTACCAAGGGAAGATAACATTAGCATGGTGATTGGAGAGCACTGAAGGTCACTTAGCACAGCTCCAGGAGAAAGCTGTCATGCACCACACATAGACAATGTATGTTCAGCCCTGCTACTGTCTTCTGTGCATATTCACAATAAAAGACCTCAAACACATATCACTGGAATGCAATGTAAATATGTGAATGGGATATCAAATGCACAGTTCATTAAAGGCAGCTTTACTGTACCTGTGAGTACAGAAAGAGGGTACTGGGGCTTATAAGTGCCTGGAACAGTTTACTCACTGCCTAAGGCATCACCTGTACCTTTAATGCTTTACCCAAGTACTGCTGTAGATCATCATATCAAAAAATGTTGACAGAGTACTACCATTGAAGCCACTACTTTCTTCAAATTAAACTGTGATTTCTCCTTCTCTTTCCACATCAAACAGATAACCAGTTGTAGAATTGGCAGAGATTTTAGTACTGCTCCTTTTGCCACAATGTCAAAGAGACTGGCATGCTCAAAATGAACTGGGGAAGGGGACAAGCAGTAAAACTGGAATCTTCCTGCATCCTCTTTACAGCCTTGCTGAAATTAATGTCTGTGCAGTTCATGTTCACTGATGGCATAAGAGCCTCAGATAAATCTGTTGCGCCTGACATATGAAGTGCAATATTTTATGCCACAGAATTGGATGACAATTGTAATGCAGTTCTTTTCAACCTTTACCCCATTACTCTGGAATGACAAAAATCTTCAAGACAGAGCTATCCAATGCAGTGAGAGTTTAATGAAAGGACAGTATAACAAAGGCAAGATAGGCAATAACACTTGTAGTTTATAGATACCTGCTCAACTTAATAACATTAACCTTTGGTAAGAAAGTTAAAAAGCCAAACAAATTTAACATTAGGAAAGGTTAGAAAAATCAATACCACACAGCAGGAAAGAAAACAATAGATTGCATCTGATGACGATATAGCTTTGCTGATAGGATGAGGCACAGAGCATGAGGCTTTCTCTGTTCTGTCTTATTATAGCAGCTATGGGAGCCACATTGTTAAAGGAGGAGGAGTGTGTCAGACACATGTAATCGGATTATTGAACCCTGTATTTCAGACGGACACTGAATTCAGACAGGCACTGAAATGTCAATCTGAACATCTCAGCATTTCTTCCATTTTTAGAGATGTTACACATCACAGCAGGTTGTGTGTTTGCACAAAGCAGTGTGCAGGTGCCTATTCTCCCATGTTCTTCTTAATCTTTTATTAAGACAATGTAATATTTTTTCTTTCTGTAATCTTTCTGAGCATGAGAACATAATTAGAACAGAATACATAAAATATCCTAATGTGTACTCTATCTCCCAGGTCTTCCTATGGAAAACCATTTGAGACTATATTTTGAAGCCTGTGTCTGGCTGTGCTCAGTGGGTGCACCAGTGACATTCAGTTCAGTCCTTTAACAATTCCTAAGCAGAGAGGCTCAATTTTGAGCTATCAATCTCAAACAGATGCGCTTATGTAGTGTTAAAGGCACACATCCTCAAGCAAAAAGAGAAGAAAGGAGGCAGCCTGTAGAGCCTCTCAAAATCACAGCACAGACTAATAAATTTTAAGAAACCTATATAAATTAAATGTTATCTCTAAACACTCTCCTTCCCGTAGATTTCACCTGCACAAACAGTAATGTACCCACTTTATCCTAATATTTCACTAACCAAGTGAGTGAAAGAGTTAAGAGCTATAGATTCTCACAACTATTTTATTTGGGAGGACTTTTCAAAGTCACCGGGTCCAATTCTCTTGCCAAGAGTATGTTAGATTTGCTCAGGTTTGTCAAGGCCTTTTCCACTCCAGGTTTAGCTGGAAAGGGAGTCACATCTCTCAGGATGGAGATGCCACTTCCCTGGGCAACCTCTTCCAGTGCTTGACCACTCTTGTGAAATTTTCTTTCCCAGGGTCAAACTGGGATCTCTTGTAGTGCAAATTGTGGTTGTTGCTTCTTTTCCTATCTCAGCTTAGGAAGAATCTCTTTCTGTTTTCTCTCTGCCCTCCCATTAGGAAGTTTAACACAGCAATATGATCTGCTGCTCACCTTTTCTTCTGGAGATTTGAACAAGACAGTTTACATCAGTCTTATCTCACATGTCCATGTGTTCTAGACTTCCCTAAAATATATTTCCCTCACTTGTACTGTACTGACATGCAGTATTTCCACCTCAGAGAGCCTGAAGAGGTAATTTTAGAGCAAGGAGGCAAAGGGTTCCCAGTTCTCTATTTTAATGTAAATTTCTGGCCACAAGGAATTTTGTTTCGCCCCTGTGATATCCTCTTCCTCTTCTGCCCACTCAGAGAATAACTCCAACCTTACATTCCTCATACACTAGCTGCAGCCACATGAAAGTTTTGACCTCCTCAACATTTTCATGCACAAATGTGAAGCACAGAAGCATTTACATTCTGAATTGGACTCAATGCAATTGATACTGAAAATCAGCTCTGGGAAAAAGCACACATGGATTGAAGCAAAGTACTGCTCTGTATACAGAAAGATGAACAGAAAGGCGCTGCAGTTCTTGGACCAGGTCTAGCAAAGAAGGTAAAACATGTGGATGCATAACCCTACAAGTTTAACAGGCAACAGATATTATGTTCTACCACCTTGTCTGTAATAGGAAGGTGGTTTTGTGAGGCCAGAGCATTCAATCAGTATCAGAAAGAAAAAAAATAGTCGGGGAAAATTTGTTTTCAAAGATGGCAGAAACCCAGACAATGGTGATTTTTATTGTTGACCCAGTATTCCATAGCTGATCCAAAACACCTCTACCAGAATTGAAACCAAGTCTAGCACAGGATAAAGATGAGGCAGGCTGGAATGTCACAGGAGGCTTCTGAAAATGTTTAAAGATACAGGATTTTAGAGAGACAGACAGAACAAGAACCTCCAACTTGAGCTACTTATAGCCATAAGAGCTGCACAGATTTCCTATAGGTGGTAACTTGCTGGAGATTGATTATGACGGCACCAAACTAACACGGCTGGTTTGTCTCTATCAGTTACTACCAGCAGGAAATTAGTGAATCAAAGCCTTTTGCATTTGGGGAGTAGGATGCAAGTAAGGAAAGCAAAGCACCTAAGTTCACTGACTTCTTTTGGGAACTCAAATACTGTTGAATAAAAGTGTTGAACAGCTTGTCCTTAACTCGGCTTAATTGTATGAATTATCTTTTCACTTTTGAAGTGGAGAACAAACCAAGTATGTGCAACTGATGAAAATTATTTTTGATATTTAAATAGTCAAAATACTTAATTAAGTAAAATTAGTTTTCTTTTAGGTTTTGGACTCAAATTTGGGTGACTGCCTGGCATCAGTACAAGGCTAATACTGTATGGATTGCTTGGCCCTCAGTTCTAGAGTTGATGATGTTTTCACTCATCCAATTGCACATTAAGTGATGCTGCCATTCAGATTGACTAAAATAATTTATTAATCATGTTGAAAAAAGTGCTCTTAAAGCCAAATAACTGAAATTTACACTTGGGTGAAAGCCCCATTACTGAAAAGCAAACCAAGAATGTTCAAGCTTGACCATCACTTTTATATAACACCACTCGATTTATTAAACAAGTACTATCTGGTGGCAGGAAACAAAACCAGTAAATATATGTAAACATATGCACAGTTCCACAACCCAGAAGCAACATGAACTTGTCAAATTTGACAAGCATTTAAAACAAACAAACAAAAAAGTGCTCAGTAGTTGAAACTGACTGCAACAGCTGCAACCTCTCCTCTCTTCCCCTAGTTCTATTTTGATATCTTTTCCACAGTAAATAAAATGCTTCCTGTTTTTGTTTTTAATGAGGCAGCATGTGGCTTCTGGTGGGGGATTTTTTTTTTTATATCATACATTTTATGTTGAGATAATACCAATGGAAGAGTTCATCTGCATAAATTAGGTTGTCCCCTTTCAAAAGAAAAGTCTATTGTTCATGAAATAGCAATTACTTAAAATGAACAAAATATGAGTCTGCTGAATTGGTATCTGACCAATACCAAAGAGAGCCAGCACACCTTCTTTGCCAGCAATTAGATATTAGAAAGTAGAAACCCAAATGTTTTTAAATCTAAAAAAATAAATGCAAGCAATCTGCACCCTCGCCCCAACCTAAAAAAAAAAAAAACAAACCAACAAACAAACAAAAGGAAACCAATAAACCCCACAAGCAAACAAAATACAAACTGCACAATTAATGTTCCATTTGCTGGAAAAATTCCCAGTATTTATCTGTACTGGAGCAAATTCTTCTTCTGATGTATTAAGTTTGGTAAATGAAAGCAAACAAATACTTGCAGGTCAGAAAGTGCAGTAATATACATAACACTGCAACATCTTTATCAGAAGGCCACTAACATATTTTTAAACTTTTAAGTAACCAAGCAGAAAAGAAAGAGTGTTGTGTGAGAAAGGTCTGTCAGGAGTTACAGTCTCATATTAAACCCATATCTCTCCATACCCATTTCTGGCATTTAAACAGTAGACCTACTTTTGTACATCCCTGTGCAACCCAAACATGTTATTTTTTCAATCTGATGATTAAAACAGCACAGTACATCAGTGACAGCCACCTGCTATTTTTGGGTCTTCTCTGAAATTTCCCTTAAGTGCCCTCCCTTGTCTGAAAAACAAAGGTTCAGAGAGAGGAGTTTTAATTGATGGTCAGGCTCTCTCAGTAATCAGCATTGTAAAAAGCTTTTGCCTACCAAAATGTTTAGGCCCTTTGGATCCTAATCTAGTGATGGGTCTGATTATAGTGCCTTGCTTTTCTTGGAAAATAACTTTAAAACAGGAATTGCCACTCTGTGTGCATTTATCTACAAAAATATGAGGTAGCTCGTGGAAGGGAAATCAGAGTGGTGGAATTGCATCAGTGTCTGACAGGAGGGAAGTTCATGCCACTGATTGTAGACAGCAAGAGCCACTACCCAGGTGTGTCGATGCCAGTCTTTTTTATTGACTTGTATGCACTCTGAACCCAAAGAACTCAATCGTTTTCAAAAATGAAGTAATTACACTTAAACACATACTAAAATAATCTTTGACACTCACACCAATGCAAATAAGAGTCAAGCACTCTTCTGAAATAAAGCAAGAAAGGTAAAAGCTGCTTAACCACAAATCCTATCTGTGCCCCTCAAAGATGAAGAAATAGGGCATGCAGCATTCCTTGCAATTCAACCATTTGAGCTGGGAGGGAACGAGAGAGGCCATCTACATTTCAAATATCCCACACCAATTTAATTGCATTAACCAAACAGGGTTTTATTTTGGCTTTTGTGATTTTGTTGTTGTGGTGGTGGTGGGGTTTTATTTGTTTGGGGGTTTTTTTGTTTGTTTTTTTTTTTTTTTGGTTGTTGTTTCTCTTTTTTTTTAATTTTTTTTTTTTAATTTTTATTTTTAATTAGAAAGGCTTCAGGTTAACAACTCTTGCTTTTTATCACATAGGATGACATACACTCTGAAGAACTGAAGTTAATAAGCAGACACTGTATTTGAATCGACTTCAGTTTCCAGACTAATTGCCAATTCTCAAGAACATCTCAAGGTAAGAAAAACAAGGAGAAAACAGCAAGGCTTGTACTGGGGTTTTTTCAAAGATCTGGGCTGACAAATTTTAGACATCCTAAACACTATCTTAACATGTTCCTTTGCTAGCAGCCAAGGAACCCAAGAGCACCATGACGATGAAAAATGCATAGAAAATAGCCAGAGATGTTAACTCGGATGGCATAAAATTCCCTGCAAGGCATTTCTAGTCATTAATCTTATTTAAATATATATGACTAGCACACCTCGTCCCTCTCTCTTGCATTTGGATAGACTTTATGCAACAGAATTTTTGTTCCTTAGCTAGTATATCCCAGTATGTCCTTAGTTTCAGAGATATGTAATTGCTCTGAAGAGAATTTGGATTGTGAGAGTAGAGCTGCATTTTAAATATTGATTACTGCACAGATTTTATTGAGACCAGCCCCAAACGTGTGCTAAGGGCAAAAAAGGGATATTTTTACACAACTCTGTCTACAAGTACAAGATGAGTACAAAGGGATTTGAAGATTTTGATTACCTGAAGACAGCAAATCGAAAAGAGAAATACCCTCCTCCAAAATAAAACTGTGGATAAAAACTCCAAAAACTGTGTTATCAATACAATTCAGTAGGTTCTTTTTTCTTTTTGGTATTGGGATATTAATGAACATAGCAAAATTAAGACTGATCCTTCAGGTAAGACACTGATTACTTTCCACTGCTTGTTAGTTTTCTTATGAACTGCTGCCTGTCTTTAATTTGTGTCTTAAATTCTAACTTGGCTAGGTATATGACTAGATAATACTCTTTTTTTTTCCTTCTTATTGTTCTGTCTGACACTTTCTAAAACCTCTCAGCCTCAATATAACAGCTGTATGTCACAAGGAATAGAAGAAACTTTCTGTGGGGAGAGTTTATTCACTGTCTATAATATCCCATCGTTTCAGGATCATTTAATAAGGATCAAAAGGAGAATGCCAGACTATACAAACCCTCAGCACAATCCAGGTCAGCTTCTGTGTTCCACATTTCAAATGATATGTCTGTGCTCTCTTCCTCCAGTTTTTTTTTCCAGTCATATTTCTCCTTCTCAAAGAAGGGAATGGCTAATTTAAACTTACAGAAATCTCTCTTGCTTTCTCTGGGCAGATCATCTAGAACAGGCAGATTATGTAACACTTCCAATAGGTGCTGGTGCCTGAGAGAGGCAGGAGCTTTACATTGCTGAAAACTGGATATCTCCCTACACTGGTACACCAGGGCTACATCCTGCTTACATATTTACAGGATACCAGAAACAGTAAGGCGGAATGAAGCAAGTATTTTTTGTTATCCATACATGCTCCATGTTAACTAGAAGTAGAAAATTAACACATAAACCAGATGTTGTTTTTGGGAACTAATTGGAGGAAAGTTACTAACCATACCTCAACAGCTTCATGTCAGAAGTAATAATGTTGCAGAGTGCCAAACACAAAGGCACATTGCTTCATTTAGCTGTATCTTCTGTACTGAAAAGAACTTTATGGCTCCAAGAATTAGAAAGGCTGCATAGGTTTTGAAAATGCCCAATCTTAATGTAGACCAGTGAAAACTGGTTTCACAACTCAAAATAAAATTTAATTGTTCAGTATTTTAACAAATTATATTGCAAAGCTAACAGCAATGAAAATAAATAACAATAATAATTATAATAAACAGCAGCAGCAGCAACAACCACCACTCAGCTTTACAATCCTTTTCCATCAAAGAACACCAAATTATCTGGGAGCGATGAACAGAAATAACTGACATGCTGACATTTTGACAGACATCAGGAAAAGCTTGGGAAATTACAGCACTGCCCAGCAGAGCAGTTCTGACTTCATCACTAGCAAGTGTTCCACTGAATATGAACACATTTCCAAGTAAAATGGAGGCTATTTGCTATATTTCCACATAACTAAGGTTGATTCTTGAATAATAATAGGTCACACATCATATTCACACAGTAGCTGCATTTTCTATTTGTGGAGGATTTAAAATCTCACTTAAAAAGTGAAATTGCTGAACAAACATTCAATCCTTAGACCTGAGAGCACTTGATTACTTGTTCAGTTGGACACTAGTCATATCTTCAAGGCCTGCTTTTCAATAAGCAGGTTTAAAAACAGAGAATACCTTGAAACTGGGCTGTATATGCTTTTCTCCATCTCTTTTCCACATGAAATGCTCAGGGGACTATTCAATTAGAAATCAGAAAATCCAAGCTTACTGTACTGAAAACACTTCCTTTACACTTGACATACTCCAAGCTTTTAACAGGTAACAAATATGACATCAAATCAAATAAATAACATATATCCAACTAACTGCAATTACTCTGCAAGTAATACAGAGCTTTGCAACACAAGATCTTGCATTGGTATACCCTAGGTCTCTCCTAGTGGGATATTCCTTTGCTTTATATAGCAACAGTGATTTTGGAAGTATCACTTTTAGGTCTTCTTACAGATAGCTATGGTCCCTGGCAAAAGCAAGCTAACACAACATAATAGGTACAAGCATTACAAAGGCATTATAGAGTCAACTCCTTGCTCTAACAGGTGTCTGCTCAGAACCCACTCCACTCACCATCCTGTGAGCATTGATCACAGTCCACTGGATAGGCTACACATTAAAGGGATAATTCACAGCACAACAGAATGCTCATCTCCAGAAAACAGGGATCCCATTGATGCTTATTAATGCTGTAGGGCATTCCTAAAGTGAATTACACTGAACTGAAACTGTAAGAAAAATCAGATCTCATGATCTTCCCCTACATGACTGAGAACAGGATTTGGCCTCCTGCATCTTCTCTTGACAAAGGGCACTCAAACTGTCCGGGCATATTCATAATACAAAATGCAAGCCACAGCCATCTGTGCAAAGAGCTGCAATTGTTTTGCAGGAACTGAATGTAGCAAAAAGGCTGAGTGTCATACTGTGCTAGAACAGAAATGCAAGTGTCAAAAGGAGCTTGATGCATACACAGGGGCAGACTGGCCTAACAGATTACCTGGAATATGCAAGGATGCAAGACATTTCCTTGACTACTGCCTAGACAAAGCATAAGGCTCCAGATCACCCAGCTGTGCTTTGACCTTCTCATCAGCTACACAGGCTAACATGATTGCTGAGTGAACCTGACCAACACTCACTGATACCAGTACTCAAGACAGTAAGGCACAATATAAAATTTCCATAACGCACTACTCCAACATATAATCACATTTCTAGGGATCTGGGAACTTCTCCTACTCTGCTTTCCTTTGTTCTACCCACAGTCTATTTTAAACTACTGCTGTTAGAAAGAAAAACAAAAAAATAAATATCAAAACCTGCTTGTGCATTTTGATCAGAGATCTAAAAAAAGCTTACAGCTTCAACAAGCTGTGAGAAGATGCATCAGAAGCTCAGCAAGGCTATATGTGCACATTTTGAAGGGGCAATTTTAAATTTTTGTTTTAGCTCAATCAAGTCTTCCAAACATGTTATTTTCACTAAATTTTGCCTGAATGATAAGTTTGAAGTAGACCCACATGGAGATAGCAAGACATGAAGATACACAGTCCCCCAAATTCTGAAGTTTTCAAATCATTTGTCACTTTACTAGCTGGGGTTTGTAGACAATGGTTATGTCTTTACCATAGCCAGTGCTGGGACTGGAAACTGTTGTGGACCTAACCAAGCTTTAGTGGGCAACAAAGCTCAGCCTAGGCTGTACCTGAAAGCCTCTGTCTTCTCTGATGGGTCTAAACAGGTCTAAATACTGCCACTGCTCCTGGGAGGCCAACTAGCTGGTTCAGAACTAGGAAGGGTGACCTGGTTCACTGCAAGGCAGGTTATGTCTGCACTGAGCAGGCACAGAACAGCCCTATCAGTAAATCGATGCCACACCTTATTCTACCATTCAAAAAGCTCTCCATGCACAGCAGCTTTAAACAATGATAAACATTAGAGACAGCCCCTTATCTCATTTCGTTAAATATTTGTCAGACACTTCAGAAGGTGTGAGGGCAGTTGCAAGGAAAATTCTTCCTAACATTCTCCATTGCTGGATTTGCTCCGAGAAGGCAATAATCAGATGATAAAATATGGAGATTAAACTAACCTTTAAGTTATCCTGTCCATACTTCTAAAGAGAAAGTTTAATTAAAAGATTTTTCAAAGCCTCAGAAGTTTTACTTCTTTACAGAAAAAAAAGTACCACACCCAACTGATCTCTCTAGGTATTTCTCCTGATATTTACTAAAAAGTCTTTTATTCATCCATACCCCTCTTTGCACATAGGCATTACATAAGTACATCTCCCCAGTCCATTTGATGCCCAGTTGCACCCTCTTTCCTAATCTTCCTTCAAAATCATGTTTTCAAGTCCCTAGCATCCACACAGAACACAAAGGTAAAGCAAATACACAAGCAATACTTTCTATATAGAAAGCAGCCTTTCTCCGCTGACAAAAGGCATTAGAGCTGCTTTCCTTTTTGCAGGAACTCATTGTGCTTTTCCTTACATAATGGAATGGCAATCTTGTGCCTGAATTGGACCACAAAAATTATTTGCTAAGAGGCTTTGCTTTTCAAGCTGCAGATCATATTCTAAAATGTCAACAGATTACAGTACATTCAGACACTTAATAGTTTTTCCTTATACATGAAAAAACTCACCCAATACCTTTCATTCTATATCTAATAGTAGACATCCATACATAGCATATGTAGACAATGCCCTACTTATATGCACACTGCAGCCTGCAGCTTTATAATCCCCATCCAAAACATTCACAAGGAAACTGTCTTGAGATCAAGGCACCGACAGAATATTCACCAAGTAAGGGTTCAGCCACTCATGCTGCCATGAGAATCTGGTGTGACCTGGGCAAGTAGTCAGTGACATTTGGGCACTAAATGGTTCCTAGCTTCTGTGGGTATCAGGCTTGATTTTGGCCTCTCTTCACCTCATTTCTCCAAGGTCTGGTCTCTCTCCATTTCAGTCTTGCAAGTTTTGGTCTATCTCAGTCCTGCAAGTGTACAATAAATCAATACTACTGGCATGCACTGTGAAAATAAGTGAATAAGCACTCAGAGTCAACCTATGGCACATACATGTAGAGTGGCCATTTCCTAATCAGATAAACAACTACTTAAGGCAAACATCTACCTCTTCTCCACAATTTTTGAAGACAGAGCCATGCATCTGTGCTTTCCCTACACTAAAATTCTTTAAATATTTAGTCTCTTTACCCTTTTACAAAAAGAAGTTAATCTAAAAAGGTAGCAGTCGTCATCTGTTCTGCCTCCCCATTTTAGCCATCATAGAAGCTTTTCCTTCCTTTGGAAATTAAAAAACTAAGCACTCTAGAATTACATGCTGCATCAAGTAAAAATAAAAATACCACAACAGAGGAAGTATGTGACACAGTTATTTCTTCATTTAAATGAATCACATTGGTGATACACAGAAGAAATTATCTGGCAGCAGATTTAAAGCAAAAGCTGAGTTTTTTGATTAAACTATAATATTACTAAGTAAAAGAAGACAGTTATTTAACACCTTCTTGATGTAACTTTCACAAACTACTGTTTCCAGACATTGTATGTGGTCAGTATTTCTATTTCCTAGATACTTTTAACTCTTTTCAAATTTTGTACACATAATACAAATGAAATTCAAATCAGCAGCTTTTAACCAGATGTATTTTTTTTTAATGTGGCAGTCTAACACTAAAATTGATATCTGAATGCAGTCTAGCAGAACATAAAATACACTGTTTTTAATGGAATCACTGGAAAAAACTAAAACCACTGTGATCACTTCATTCAAATTATGATTAAGCAAGTGAAGATTTGGCTAGATTGTTATAAAGGAAGTAGAAGAGATCAACCACAGATTTAGGTAAGACTATAGCATTAAGAAAAAACTGTGTTCAGTATGTTTGCAAAAGACCACAACACATCTCTTCTGATGGTAGAGCATTTTACTTTATTCTCAGCAAGCTAATCCAAAATTTAGCTAATATTAAACCCCAGGTAGTGCTGTAGTACCAGACGTTTTAATTAATGACTTATTTGTGTGCCTAATAATTTGGCTGAGGGTGTACAGAGCTCATTTTTACAGGAGCCAAGATTACCATGTGTAGGAAGAAATAGTAGGTCACTGTAAATAACATCTGCACATTTACCGTAAATCATTTTGGTGACAGAAGGTACTGCCATGCAGTCTGATTAACATCACCAATGAAGCACAGCCAATTTTGATATGTTTGTATGACAGATTGCTATTATTAGTCAACATTAGAATGTTTGATGTAGTTGCATAGGGCTCTCAGCCCCCAAACTCCTCCTTCTGTATTCTCAAAAAAGCATCTCTGTAAAAAAATTAAATTGACACAAGAAACAGAGATGAGGATTTTATTTCACTTGCATCATGTAAAGTTCAACTTCAAGCCACATCTTTTATAACTCATCTTGAAAATCAAATTATTGTGCCATAGTCTGAACGCCTGCCTTCATCACTGAGGTCTGCAATCAGAACTCAACCAACACCTATGCTTTGCATGATGCAACATTGAACTGAGCCTTTCTCCTACTGAGCTGGAATAACTAAGAGCAAGATCTTCCTTTGCTTCAGGAATATATTCCATTTTCTCCAGTGTCTCTCTTCCCTGTTGCAGGAGCAGAGCAGCCGGGCAGAACGCAGGGGAGGGCGTATCTGTGTCCTTGAACACAAATCCACTTTGAAAAGTATGCCTGTTTTTTTTTCTTTCTCTTGGACCCAGTTTTAAAGGCACAGAAAGGCACAGGATACATGTCTGGGCATAGAGCAGGCGATAAGGGATGCACATCATAAAGTCACCCCAAGACACTAACAAAATAGCTTTTCTCTATGTACTGATCATTGAAAGGAGGGTGGGTGTAGTAATTCTGGTCCCGTTCTGTTACTGGTTTTAAGCCAACAGTGATGTAAGGTGCAGGTTCTAGTCTGGGAGACAGGAGGCATTCATGTTAGACTTTCCAGGAAAGACATTCCTTGAAAGACTGGCTTATACTTGAGGGCAAAAGAGCTATATTTCAAGGAATTCAGCTGCCTCTTTCTGAAGACATGGAAGATTAGAAACAGTACTTTTAAATAAAGAATTTGGGAGTCAATAAGCAGACAACAGTTACACGCGCTGGAAAGCATTGCTGCACAGACTTTCCTAGGGCTGGCAAAGCAGGGGACATAACCAAGAAAGTCAAGTAGTAAAGGCAGTATGAGTCCTTAACACTATAGCTGGATTTGCTACCAAGATTTGCATCATTCCATATTCATCTTCCACTTCATTTTTCATAGTATCTCACCTGCTTTGAATAAATAATGAACTATTGCCTCAGATACTTATTTTTACATACCTCTCAGTAAGAGTCCTGCAAGCGTTCCAAATCACTGTACAGCCCATCTCTAAGAAGGCTGACATACTGCCTGCTTCTCTTACACAAATTTCTTTTCTTTAAAAGCCGTGAACCTATTAACTATTTCATACCAAGTCCCCTTTCAGCCTGTAAATCTCCAGTGATTCAGACAGAAGTAAATGATCTGAGTGGATATTCCTGCTGCACCACCCAGCTCTTGCTTTTCCCTCTTCTGTTCCAAATATTCAATTATTTGATTCCCTGTCTTTTTACTCACTAACCACCTTCCTAGATTTCTAGCTCAGAAGAGGAAAAAAGGCAGTATAAACCACAAATTGTTAGGAAAGTAGCAACCTATGTAAGCTTTCCCAATGATGGCCTTTCCTCATTCACTAGCAGCTTGTTTCTGTTCTTCCTAATTTAGTTTCTCTGGCTAAACCTTCTGGTCAAGGGCTGCTGCAGACAGGATCTACCCCTTGTCAGTACCTCAGCCCTCCAGCCAGGCTGTGGCAAAGGCCAGCCCCTTTGTTGACAACTACATTCCAAAACAAACCAAACCATTATTGAAATCCATACTCTGACCTGGCTTCCAGCTGAAAGGTGTCCTTCCAGCCTCGTTTCTGAGTTTCCCATGTTGGTGCTTCTTGTCCTGACAAGTAACTGGAGTAATCTGGGTTCCCATTGCCACCTTGCTCTGTCCCCGACAGCAGGGGAGCCATTCTTCCTCACAATTAACTCTGAAACATGACTGTGCTTTTTAACACTTGGAAGATGCCTCCAATCTCTTCCTCGGCTTAAGATGAGACATCTGGATGGAGCAGACTGAGCCAGATGCTGATTAGCCTGGTATTGAAGCTGCACATCCCAGTACATGGAGGGGGAAAGGGCAGAACAGGAACAGACACATACACTCTATCTAAACCCTTAGAATCTCCTTTACTCAGTTTGTCCAGTGAATGTGAAAGAACATCAACGTGTGAATCGAACCTTAAGAAGCACTCAATGATGCAAACAAGTAGTAACAATGCAGGGAAGGCAGAGTGCTTGACCAGTCTTTGTAAACCTCTTCACAAGCCATCTTGTATTCGAGGGAAGCCAGAGCTTTCACCTGTATGAGTGAGGAAGAGGAGAGAGGCAGGGAAGAAAACCTAAACATATGGGACTCACAGGTACTGTGACACCACAAATGATTACAAAAGCATCACACATTTGAGTCCTAAAGTACAGGATACACAACAAAATCAATAAAGCAAAAAGGATGAGGGAAACAAAGTATTCAGAAACACATGGACATGGATCAATGACCTAATAAATAGGCCTTGCAATGTTGGACAAAGGTTATTTGCAAGGCGTCTCTGATAAACTGAAATGCTAGTGAGAATCTGCATTTCCTTTAATTGTGCCTTATCCCTAAACTAACATCATCCCTTTCTCTATTACTGATTTTTCTTGTCCATCCTTTCTCTGCACAGAGATGCAAAGTAGCACTGACAAGATTAAATCAAGCCCCTGCTTTTAAGCAAGCTATTAGTAACACTCTAGGGAGGCAGGGGGTGGGGAGTATAAACACTGCCTGTTTGACTGTGTATACAGCAGTAGCTTTTCTTGCTCAGTAGTACATTTACAGAGATGGCTTTTCTGGATGAAGAATTAGTCACAGCAGATCTTATTACTTCCCATACTACAGAGTGATAAAGACGACTAGTGGAATAATTACATTATGCTATAATTACATATAGCAACCAATTGTCAAGGGCACGACAATGCTCTGGAAGTACTTTGAATTCTAAACACTCTGCATTTCTCAGGCAGCTGTTAAGGGCTTTCCTTTACTGATAATTCCAAGCCTATGATTTATCAGCATATGACAAGTGAAACCCGAGTGCAGAACCAGTGATCCCTCTCACTGTGGAGAATTGTTCCAGAGACCTTTGCATCATTCTCAGGGCTGGGAGCACCTTGGGTCATGCTGCAGAGGCATTCAGGTCAATCAGGATAAAGGACTCCTCTTCAGGGTGGGCTCAAAGGTGGAAAGGTAGCAGAGGCTGGGAAGAAGAGGAGACAGGAGGAAAGACAAGGCATCATGGTATCTTTGAGGGAAATTAGTCAGAAGAACTGCAACCTGCAATTCAACCAGAAATCAGATACATCAGACAGACTTAGTTCTGGAACCAGCATGGCAAGGAAATGTTATACTTGACTGGGTAGAAATAAAAGGAAACAAAAGGTAAAAATCAGTCTTTCTGTCATTGTCTTTCTTATCCTCCTTATGACTTAGTTAAGGAAAACCAATTCCCTCTTTTGGCACTGTGTTTCTACAGTGGAGAAAAGTTAACATCAATTATAAACAGCATTAAAGTATCAGTCACAACTACAGGCTTGTAACCCACTCCTTAACCACAAACTGGACATTTGATGTGGAAGCTGCTTGATAGAGAAGGACGAAAGAGAGCAGATAAAAATCTGCATCTGTTTACACCAAAGATGCATCTCCACTTAATTTTGAGTACAGTCCTCTCAGGATATTTATCCAGACTAATCAGATTAACGTATCTGTGGACTGTCCTGTATGATGGATGGTCTGAATTTCTTACCTAACATTTGCATGAAATGTGGTGGCTTGTTTGTCTGGAGGTCAAACAGGAGATTTGATCTGAAATTTTGTTTGCACTTTCTATAGTTCAAAGGCACAACTGTTTGAAAACTGTTGCCTCTGAAAAGCGCATATTCACTGTAGCAGTTGCTCACCTGGATTGGTACACATAGCTAAGTGAAAAGCAAACTTCAGCTCTGTAAGTATGAAGAATCTTATTTTCCTTGAAAAACAAAGTGTTATGCCTTGCAAAGCACATATCAGCAGTTAAAAAAATGCAGGACAAATAATTACAAAGAAAAAAACCCATACAGTTTAAAATTGTTAGTTTATTGAATATATAGAAAACAATGCCTAAGATCTGAATCTATGCATCAGATATATATTGATGCAAAAAATTAGGACATACTGCTTTTTCCCTATTATTTTTAGCTTTTGCTGCATTCTTTATAAATCATCAAGGGAATCATAAAGTGGTTTGGGTTGGAAGGGACCTTAATGACCATCTAGTTCCAATCCCTCCTTCACAGGCAGGGACACTTTCCATTAAGTAGGTTGCTCCAAGTCTCATCCAGCTTGGCCTTTAACACTTCCAGGGATGAGGCATCCACAACTTCTTTGGACAACCTATTCCGGTGCTTCACCACCCTCACAAAAAAAAATTTCTTCCCAATATCTAATCTAAACCTGCCCTCTTTAAAGCCATTACTCTTGTCCTATCAATAAATGCCCTTGTGAAACTGGAGAAGAATTTTTTATTTTGGACTCTCTAGAGGCCTATCTGATTTGGGGGGAAAAAGTCCTGGAACAGTATTATCGGGAACAATCAACTCAATATGCCAATACTGAATAAGGAATGTTGGTATCAAGATCCAAATTATGCCCATTCTTATACCATATTTTTAAACAAGATTTAGTCTATCAATTATCAAACTTACCAATAAAGTAATTAAAATTAACTACAAGCTCTTTCCACAACAGATGCAAATCACATCAGGTCACATAGAACTGGTTATTAAAAACATGCAGAAGAAAAATAACCCTATGATTGTAAAATCCAGTTTTGCTTCTAGACTATTTGTTATTGCAGATTAAACAGGTTTAAAAAGGAAGCAAACAAAACAACCACCTGTGCTGTTTATGTTTAATGATTAGTTACAACTTGAAAACCATATGCCTGGATTCTTTCTTCAGAGTCAAGCTGGTTTCATCAAGGTTACAGAGGCACCTAAAGTGATCATCCAAAAAGGAAAAGAAAAAATTATCTTCTAAAAGAAAAGCCTTTTCTCAGTAGGTATTTATGATGAGCTCAACCCAGAAAACATTTTTGTTGTTATTCTTAAGTGACACATTTACATTCCCAGACAACTCTGTAGAAACATGCTTTTTGTTCTTTTAGAAAATGGTGAATGACACTTCTCAGTTTTTTTTTTTGGTTTGTTTGTTTGGTTAGTTTGGTTTCTTTTGTTTGAGTGTTTTTGATGTTTGGTTGTTTTTTAAATCATGCTGCTTTCAGGTGGAAATTGGAATCAAAATAAAATGCACACAACCACTATTTCCCATTTTTAAAAGCAGATGAAGATTTTAGTTAAACTCTAGGACAGGTAGGATTCTCCTGTCTCATCAAATTTAATCCAATGCCATCAGTGGAAGCATGTCATGATATACTTCTCACCAACTTTCTAATATCGATTTAAAACCACTTCTGCCACAACTACTATCCATGGATAATAGCACACATAATTTGCACCCTGACTTTATTTGAATCTTAAATTTGGATCTTAAATGAAGACTTTTTCAATTTTCTCACTTCTGCTTAGCCTTTTATATATTTATTTTACCTTAATTTCATTAGGCTACACAATTTGAGCTCTTCTAGCCTTTTCTCACAAAACAGGTTGCTGAACACCCTGCTTATTTTACCAGGGTTTTTTTTGAGCCTTTTTCAGGCTCAAGCTCATGTGCTTTGGAGCTGGGTTTTCAGAGATGCATGTGGTGTTCCAGGGATGGCATGAAACCTTCTACAGTGGCCCTGAGAGAAATCCTGCTGCTGCCAGTGAAGCCTTCCTTCAGCAGGGGATCACCTCTGCTCCTGCTGCTGTCGTATCGCAGAATGACACATCTCCAGTGTCATTAACACTGAATCTTCTCCTGCACGTGTGATTGTGAGCCTGAGCTCTGTGATATGTGGATATTGAGTCTCCTGACCCAGCTTTTCTGTTCAAAGTAGGACAGTAACAGGAGGTCAAGAAGGTTCATTGTCCAGTGTATAGCTGGCACTTTCTGATAACAACAGTGATTTTTCACTTGTGTGTGCTTCTTCCTGTTAGCCAGTGTGCTTTACTCCAACTTCCCCTCTTGTCCTCTTTCCCAGAGCTTTAGGCAGGTTCTGTTATGCAATGGAGTGTTATCTTCAGTAACCATGCTGTCCTCATGGGTCAGTTTGACTTCTTAATCTTTCTTCATTTTCTAGGTAACTAAAGTACCCATTGCTACACGTAGAGCTGACAGAATTCACCTGTATTTTTGCTCATTATCACTCTTCCTCTTCCATGCTTCACACTTAGTTTCCTTTTGGAGTTGACAAGGTTATATTTGAAGTCTTTCTTGTCTTTTGCCTTTTGCTTAAAAACCAGTTCCAGGTAGAAGTTTTTAAGACAAAAGGGATGAAAATTTGCCTTCTCTTCATTTAGTGCAAAAGCTCCTCTACAGGTGGCCTTCTGTTTTCAATTTCTTGAGCCATTTTCCTTTTGAAATACAGTTATGAAAGATTTATAAATAAACCCCCAACACTGAAGTATAGTACAGACCTTACATACTTACTGTTCATCTCTACAGCTCACCAGTCAACTTCTGACCATTCTATTCAGAAACTACTGTGGCCCCCTAATGTACTAGAAATGTTTTACTGTCTCCCAGAACAACACTGAAAATACCACATCATCTCACTTCTTCAGAGACTGCATGCTGAAATATTATCTGCCATCCACCAATCAGCTATACCTGGGTTTTACCATTTACCACTTGCATTTATTCCCTCATGCCCAAAAAACATGAGTACAAATCAGCTGACCTTATTTTTAGTTCATCGTAAACATACAAAGTTATTTCACATTAACATTTTTTCTTTTTAATAACGTAGTATTTCTATTTAATCCTTGCCTGCCACTTTGCCATATTTCCAGTAAAGATGTAAAAATCTATCTGTATAGCAATAATAGTTGGCTTAGTATTTCTATTTTGCTGCCAAGTTTATTGTACAATAGTCAACAAAACATTTCAGTTACTCCTTGCTGACTTTATCCAATTTTCTAGCTGGGTTACATATGTTGACCAACTACCACTCCAATCTACATATTATTGTACCTCCCTCTGTTCCATGCTCTAGCCCCCAGTTTGCATTTTTATCCTTTACTAAATAAAGCAATTTTATATGCTAGAGAGACATAAATATGCTCATCTAACCACATTTTGCATTTAAAAATTAACTGATTCACTGGTTGAACTCAATAGCTAGAGACAGTGTTGATCACTTCTCACCACCAAGCCCTTCTGTACTTTATCATCATCTCATAACTCATTTTTATTCATACAGTGAAAGAGAAAATAAACTATTTTTTTTTCAAATCTAAGTACTGAACTGAATCCAAACAGCTACAATAAAATAATAATAATAAAAAATCTCTGACTCTACACTAACCCACTATCAAAAGCTTCTTTAGCTAACTCTGGATTCAAATGCTGAGCTAGTAAGGTGGCCAGTTCTGTCTGTTCCCCTTATCTTTCAGCAGTTCATATTTTAAAAAGCTTTTTTAATTACTTTGTATGATTTTAAACCAAACTGAGAAATTTATTAAGAAAGTGCCACATAATTCATTTAAATTAGGTCTACTTCACAAGAAAAATATATGAATTTTGTGAAACATAAAACCTGTGGTTTTATCTTGCAAATCAGGTTTGTAGTTTTAAATTTGTGATAGTAATGCAAAAGGTAGTTGTTAAATATTTATTAACTGCTGAAAAGTAAGTAGATGACATCATATGTTTCTAAATCTGATACTCACAAAAGTGTCTGACAAGCAGGCTTCAAAAACTGTCTTATCTGTCAACACAGCAACTGAAAGAGACCTCCTGTCTCATCCCACTTGCTGCCTGCAGTCCTGGTTAACTACATCCTAAACACCCTTCCACTGAATCACCAAAGACCAAGGCTGGGCTCCCTACACTCAGGCACATAATTTGGGGTTGAAATGTCTGGGATTTCACAGCCTCACCAAAGTAATTTTCAAGGATGGGCACCATTTAGAAAGCATGCCTGTGTACTTCTCCACTCATTATTTCACAAACACATTTAATGAATGCATTTTTGAAGGTGCAATTTCAAAGTCTGGCTCTCTCATCATGTTTTAATTCAGATTTTTGGTCCAGCTGCGGAGCTCTTACTTTATCCATACCTCAGACAGAACTCTCAACAAGAAAGGCTCAGGAGCCATTATTTAAAACTAGTGAATCATTGGAAGTAGTGAGAAAAAAAAAGATAGGAGAGTGGGATGGCATGCAGTGAAAAGAAATAAACAATCTGTGAGCAGATAACAGGATTGGAAGGCATTGGACTTTACAGTACCTTTTGTGCAACTTCTTTACAAGTGAATTTAACTGAAAGAGAGGCAGTGTAAACACCAGTTATATGATTTTGGGACTGCCTCTCTTTACAATTTTTTTCAGAATTTAAAAACCCATATTAGATTTACCCTGACCCTTCAAAACATTGAGTTTGCCACTAAAAGTACATCACATAAATGATAAATAGTGCTCCCTAAGGGACCTCAAACCTCTCACACTATTTCATTCCCAAATCTAACCAGACCATCACACTTTCCTCCTGCCACAGGGAATTCTGAGCTATCTGTAAGCATCTATAAGCTGTCAACCCAGACTTAGATTTTTCACACTATATAGAACCAAGTTCAAGAAGAACTTGTCAAAAAATGTCAAATGCAATTATTCTTTCTCATCCCACTTTCCTTCTCTACCTATGATGAATCTACTCAAACTTCAGGTCTGCAAGGCATTCAGACAGAGCACTGACACATCAAAACATTAGACAAGGCTATCCTGTATTCTGTACAGGAGGACATGACCACTGGAGAATCACTGACTTTCCACTCTTAGCTCCATGTAATCTATTTCCCTGTACAAAATCCTGAGAGCCTCACTATTTGTCATAGATCTGTCCTAAATAATTTGTCTCATATCAGCTGAGAAGTTCACAAATTTATCAGTTACCTCCTTTTATTAACTCTAAGAGATGAGCTGAGATCTTACCATGGCTTTTGGCCCTCTCTCTGTATAAGGCTGGCTGGGGGAGGACCCATACTGAAAATCCTGTCACAGTCAGAGAACTGCCATTGACTTGGATGGGAACAGCACTTCACACCATGACACTGCTTCATGGCATTACACTTTTATTTGGAAGCCTGGTGCTAAGGACTACAATCAACACTTCATCACAAACTGCAGTCAATTGGAACAAACCAATTATTTCTGATGAAAAACTGTTTGGAAAGACTTTCCAGTGAAGCAAGAAGGTTGTTTTGCACTTAAAGGACTGAAACTCTGAAGGTTCACAGCTAGAAGGGCGCTCTTCTGTGGGAGGGGAGCAAAGCAGAAAGAAACTGAGTCTGACCACAACCATCTATTTGCATTTTAGGGCATGTGAAAATCCACAGAAATGGTAAAATTGGAGGGGAAGGCTGTCTCTTTTGGCTGAAGTGTTTCTAACTGTTCCTGGATCATGGGAATGGCTCTTTGCCAGTCACTGTGTGCAGCCCAGGGCTGTAAACCACAGCATCCCAATGAGGGTGGCACAAGGACTGAAGCATATAGAAACTCAGTAAGTAAAGGAAAGGCACGTGCTTGAATCCCTAACTGCCCGGGGAGAGGCGGAGTTGGCTTGTCCAAGCACTCAACAAATTACAAAAAATATTTGAAAACTTATCCCCACCCCTATCCAAGATCAAGCCGAACATATTTTTAAGCCGGAATATGTGTGAATTGATTCCTCTATTGATGAGAAAAATGTCCCCTGCAACGCCCTGCCCCTCAGACCACACCACACTTGCTCAAGGTCAGGTGGGATCAGAGCTCTTTTGGAATCATAATGGAGCTTTTAAGAAGGAAAAACACTTAAAGGACTGTCAGACCTCCACAACCCTCTCTCTTGTTTTATCTTATGAGTGGGAGAATATAATGACAGTTGAGCTGTGGTATTCACAGTTTCCTCCTCCCATATGGCGCACTTCTAGTGTGGGATGAGCTCAGGATACCAAGAATATAACTTTATTGATGAAAAGATTTTCTTGAATCATTCTAGAGACCTTCCCCACAGTCAGCTGTGAAAGCAACTGTTGGTGCCAGATCAGAAATGTGTTTCTGCAGGTATGTTAGGTACTCATTAGTACATTTATTTGCTCCAAAAACCTGCAAAAAATACAGAACATGCTCCAATGCTTGAGTGTGCTCCACTACCGTACCTGTTAATATTTCCATTAGGAAACCTATCTTAAAGTCGCAAAGACTGGTTTACTGAGTTCTGGTAATGTTAACTAGCAATTTATGGTGAATTGCCAATTCCTTACTTGAAGGGTTATTATCAATTAACTGCAAAGTAAATGCTTACTGAATTAGGTGTTTCAATTGGGTTAACGATTGTTCGGATGCATTATGCATTACAACAGGACCAGCTGCAGAATTCAGACAAAACAGTCAACACCTGTAAATCTACTGCAAATACATTCAAATTCCCATTGAAGTTCATCACATTTTTAGCTCCTTGTATGATTTTTTTATTCTTTGACAGATGAATCTCCCATCAAAGCTTAGTCAAGGATGAAATAAACATATTTAAACTCCTATTTCAAATGCAAGCAAAAAGATTTAAAAAAAAGCAAAAAACCCCCACCAAAACCAACCACCCTGCACTCCTTCCTAATAAACTGAAAATCTTACTTTTAGATTAAAAAAATACGGTGTCCATGTCTCTGTGCTTATTATATCCCAGTCACTTCTTCACAACTGCAAAAAAGTGACAGCAAATTTAATTTGCTGATGTGTCTGAGAAATTTTTCTATTTCTACCCTGTTCTCTTTCCTGCTCTCTACTCCTGCCTTTTTTTTTCCTTTCTCTTAAAATGCTTACATTCTCCTAACTTTTTAAAGAGTCTCTGCTTTTTTTTCTCAATTTCCATTCCTCATTTTCCTATCCCCAACATTTCATTTTTCTCTCTTAACTTATTTCATCACAAAGGGGACTGTTTCCATTTCTAATTATAACTCCAAATCTATTTCACTTACGAAACTTTTAGTATTTTTTAATCAAAGACCATCATAGTTTCTTCAACTGAAGGGAATCCAACACCACACCAGACTGCAAACTAACACAGTCTTAAGACTGGTCAGATTTCAGCGGATTTTCCTGCACATCAGCTTATCAAGCTTCATCCAAGATCTGTTTGCTGGACTCTACTGAGCACTCAAGGACAACAGCAGAATTGAAACAGAAAAACAGAGCTTCAAATGATTGCTGATGACAGTGAAAAGAGCAAAGATCCAAAAGTATGTTACAGTCAGAAAAATAAAAGGAGATGATATGAAGAAAGGTAAGTATGAGAAACACTCCAGTTTGCAGAAATTTCCCTGCCTGGCTGTAACTAAAGCTGCCAGAACTGGAGTTCTTTCATTCTCCTTTACCCCCTGTAATGGTATTATTCTGCTACTAGTATCTTCTTGAAAAATAACATCTTAAGTTTCCTCCTGGTATATGTGAATGTACTTTTTACCATCTTGCACTATTTCTGAGTATAGCTATAAAAACAAACCTTGTATTTTGCATATTTTGACCAACTCAAAATTCAATTAGTAAAATAACTATCTGTGCTCCAGAAGCTGCGCTTAAATTTTCCTGTTAGACTCTACTTCTGTCTTGGTTTATAAATAATCTTACACTTCCATGACTAGGTGAACTAACACAGGCAAGTTCAAATTTGGCAGCTTTAGCTCAAGCTTTGTCTCACTGCAAAGCTACAAGAGCATTTAACTTCTCTACTTGGACAATATGCATAATTTTCTCTTCCATTTGGTGGCTGGTACAACACTCATCTGTCTGTGTGAACACAAACAGAACAAATCCAACCTTATTCCATCCGAACTGTCATCCTTGGGGTTTTGTAACTGTATTTCTGTAACTGAAGTATAAGCACCACAAGAGCAACTTTACAGAAGGTCAAGACATGCTATCCCTGGATTATGTATCCCAATTTAATGTCCCTTTTAAAGTTCATAGTTGTGTCAAAGACGAAGAAGCAAAGGTTATGGTGGCCTTGGTGAATCTGCCTCTGGAATCTGGAGGCAAGGGAAAATGATCCTGAGCAATCCACATGCTCCTTTCAAAGCAAGGGAATACACGCCCCAACACACTTGCTACGGGTCCCTGAAAGCATGTCAGAAGCATTCCTCCTCCTCCTTCTCCTCCTCTTCCTCTGCTCCAGCCCACCTGCAAACCTTCCTGCTTCGAAATGAGGAACACTCTGCTTCTGAAATAAGAGCTGACTGCTCTTTGACAAAATGCACAATAGAATCATTTGCACAGGCTGACAAGCTGCTTCTTAAAATACTTAAAAGTTGTAACATGGGGATTTTGGGGATGCTTTTTCTTGGTTTATGATCAGGTTTGTGTACCTCTTGCTGGCCAGACTTGTGACCTGCCACACAAAAGAATCAAGTTTATAAAACCTGCAGGACATCTGGGCTGAACTTGAGTTTGCAGCAACATCTGATGAGCCATGAGGTTGTGGGTTCTGCAGCTTTGCTGGAATCTGTTCTAATTAGGAGTCCACAGGCAAGGGCACTGAGCCCTGTGCTCTGGGAAAAATTTTCTCTTAAATTCTCTAAAAAAAAAAAAAAGTATTTATAAATCCCATTTACATCTAAAAGGACCTATAAACGGAGTCTTCAGCCTCTAGTACCACATCAAAGTTGTCTCTATTGTGTGAAGAGGCTTAATCACAAACTAACTGTTAAATTTCCTTTTCCAGATTAAGCTGTCATTGTTTAAAATACCTCTTTTTGTTCCTTGCACTAGAGATGAAGTTAATTGAATGCATTTCTATTTTTTAAACTTTCCTGTTATTTTCTCCATCACAGGCTGACAGATCAGAGTAATGACTTCTTTCAGAGATTAACACTAGATTAAATTTTTTAAAACTCTTGAAAGTAACTCAAATGTCTAATGCAATATAGATTCTACCCTTTCCCTTCCTCGGGCCATAACCAATAGAAGGGAGAAATAAATCTTATACTGCAACATAATATTAAACTGAAATTGGATGCAAGACTAAAATACCACCAACATAATTTTTGTTACATGGTGCACTGTTTTCTTGCATATTCTACTGTGAAGCTTCAGCTAAAGGTTTCTTCTTGTTTGAAGAAAGCAAGCGACTAGTAACCTGAAAAACTGTCATTTCAAACCTAAGAAAAAGAAAGACAAACCATCTCTAATAAAAGTTTGATCTCTTAATTTCTATATACTGTCTCCAGAAGCTAAATTACAAGCAGCAAAGTACTGCAAAGGAAAATAGAGTAATACTTTTTTTTAAAGGAATGAGAATTTGGCCAAATTAAATTCTCAAACCTCCTAAGTAAATTAGGGACTGACTCAGGCTTTAATAAACACAGTAGCTCTCAATGACCTCCAAACTCTCAGAATCTCAATGACAGTACAGAAGTAGGACTGAGCTGTTTCTTCAGGTTCAAAAGGAGTGATGTGCTACTCAGATATAAAGAACACACATTACTTAGAAAGATGCAGGCCTGCATAACCAAATTTGTTTTGACTTCCCCACCCGCTTCTTCCAAATCTCATCTGCATTTAAACAGATACAGTTTTTTGTAACCTGCTACCTTAGAGAAAGCATAAAGAGTGATCTAGAACCTGACAGATTTTTTGGGGATTGTTTTTTAAAGACACACAAAGAACAGCACAGTGCAAACCCAGAGTCCTGAAATCCTTTGCTTTAAGGAAGATTCTTTTCAACAGGACTTTCCAGACATTTCACATATATTAACTCAGCAGGACACAAAACATCTGTACAGGCTGTACATCATTTTAGGCTGTAAATTTGATGGCATATGCCATATTCCACAGGCTTAGTTGTGCACACACCCCTACATACCTGTGGGAATGCTAATCACTAGGCACAATCATTCCAATACAATCAGAATGGCAGTGAAAGGGTGGTTAATGTATGTTTATCCACTCTTCATGGCAATACAAGAATTCAGAAGATTCAAATCTAACTATCAAAAAGTAAAACTCAACACAATAAAACATTCTAAGGACTGATTTTTCTTCACTGTAAACACTTAAACTAGTGAACACATTCCCAAGGGTTTGTGGGGTTTCTTTTGTGAATACTTGCATTCTCATCTATGTACTGTGATGAAAAGGGAGTAGATTAATTTTGGGGAAAATTAAATCAATCTATGAAACTATTAAACACAAAGATACCAGTTCTGACTTAGGAAATCTTTAAGCCATACATTAGAGGGTGATGAAAAGGTGTATCAAAGAAGCCACTTCTGTGCATATTTTTGCTTTCAACAGTATTCTGAACTGGCTCAGCTGAATGAATATAACCTCGTGTGACTGTCTGTCATGTTCACCTTTACAAAAGTGCCACCAAGCACAGAATCTCTTACAAATTCATTACATATCTGGAACATTGTGATATTGTTACTTTCATTTAGCATGAGTAAGAAATCCACATAACCAGCTTCACCTAGACAAGTCACTTGGAAACACAATCTTGACAAGACCTCTGACATACTATTCAAGAATGGAACCATTTGTGAAAGCTCCTGTTAAATAGTTACATGACTATGGCATATAGAAAGTTTCCAGTCTAAAATCCTAAACTGCACATACAGTGTTGTGGTTTGACACAACTAAGCGTCAAGCATCTAAAAAAATCAGTTATTTTATAAGGAAAACAAAATAAGGAAATATTGAGGAAAACTAGATAGCTGCAAGGCAAAAACAGGTTCAAACTTAAACGGTTGCAGTACAAGGAGAAAGTTTTATTACTAACAGAATTAAAAGTTAAAAGATATAACAAGAAATTAAAACAAACACACCCTCCCCCCTGCTCCCTTCTTCTCAGTGCTTTACTCTTTCTTTTTAACTACCACAAAAGATAACACAACATAGGATTCTAGTCAGTCTTACAGTTCTTGAAAAGTCTCTTTCTTATGCTTAAGGAAAAAAGGGTTTCTTCTTCTTGCTTCACATGGTTTCTCAAACTGCCCCCAACAACAGACCCGGAAAGAAACAATCTGCTGTGGTGTAATACATCTCTTCTATGAAATAATATCAGTTTTTTTCACACTGCCACACATGGGGTTATCAACCTTTTAAGGATGGGTCACTTTGGCCTGAACACAAAGGCTTTTTCTGCTACAAATCCTTAAAAGCCTCTCACTGCTTCTATATCCTGGCATAGGCACTCTCTTTCACAAACTTCACGGGCCACACGTAAGTCTTCCATCCCCCCATGTACTTCAAATGGATTAAAGAGACAAACAGTTTGAGATATTACCGTTTCTTACCACCGCATGCAAGAAGTATTTTTAAGCTCCGCGCGAGGAACGCGGCACCGCCCCTTTTCTCTGCCACCATTTCAGCTCCGTCTCACATGGCTCACTCTCTCTGACTCTGAAACCTCTATGTTGAAGAATGTTCTTGTTCAGGCTTTATGGTGAAGAAAGCCTCGCTCCCTTTGTGCTGCTGGCTGTAGAAAGGAGGGTCCCGCCGGCTCCATGTGGAGAACAGGGGGGACCCGCCAGTCCCAAGAAGCCGCTTTGGAAAGATTTTTAGCTGTGCAGCAGTCCATGGCTGGGTTTAGCTTTATGCCAGTCTATGGCTGGATCCAGCTGTCTAGCAGTCCATGGCTGGGTTTAGCCGCCTGGGCTCTGGGATGGCTCCTTCCCCAGAGACCCAGGGTCCGTGCTGCAGCATCAGGAAGAGGGGAAGAGGGCCAGGACTTCGGCCCGGCCCGGCCCGGCCTGGAGGCTCCGAGGCTGCCCAACCTCCCTCAGGCGAGCTGGAACAAGAGGAACTCCTGCCTTTCCGTGCGGTTCAAATGTGTAAATTGTGAGAAGTGTTATTGGTCTAAAAATCTGTCTATCAACTCAGATTCAACCCACTACAACAGTCATATACAGTTTGAACAGGACCACCCCAGACTTATAAATCGTTTTGACTTGATGAACCTCTATCTATGTTAAGACACTAAGGCTCTTTCAATAAGTGTATATCAGTCAAAAAACCAACTTGGATCTAAATCCAGGTGGCACTAGGCACCTCCAACACATCAGAAGCTGGACTGAGGTAGTCATAGCACTTTCTATACTTGTCAAAGATGTCTTCAGCAGAACATAAGAAACAAGAAATTACTTGGAAGCTTAAGTAGTGAATGTCAAGCAGAAGTAGCCAGTCCAACCACAAGACTGAATTGTTTCAGATCCACTTGCACAATTTTTACAGTTCCTTCTGAAACCTTAAAACATTTCACAAAGGAATCAGGCCCTAAAATGAACCATGTTCTTCTTGGAAAACTGTTCAGTCTAATAAGAATGCATTTTAATATCTGAAATTTCATCTGGTAACAAAAATTAGTATTAGAAAAAATGTAATATTCAGGGATAAAAGATGAATTAAAATAGTCACAGAAAAACTCAATAGTTTTCCTTGTTTTAAATTATAGTAATATAACTGAGGGAAGTCAATTAACATTGTGATCTCATAAAATTATTAAAAAGTTTGGCCTTAGAAAGCAAGCAGGCAACATGGCCTAAGACATGCAGTTTTTCAAGAAAGTGTAGAAGTTAAAGAGACAAAAAAGCACTGCATCAGTTTTACAAATACATTTTGTAGATCTAATTATAGGTGCATCATCATGGCACAAAAATACAATACCCACACCCTACCTATTAAACATTTTTACAGCCCTGATAACCATTAGCCCTGGAAATGAAAATAGGAAAGAAAAAGTGCTACAGCTGCAGAACTCCCTGCAAAAATAAGCAGCTCTATGGGACTTAAAAAGAAAAGAGAATAGGAAAGGGACTGGATTTGCAAATAAATTCAAAGCATTTAATTACAGATCGGAAGTAGAGCCTACTAAGTCTACAGCAGTCTTTCAAGGCACAGGAAGTTTGCTTAGCAAAAAAGCCAAATTGGATTTTTAATAAATAGCATAGCCTGGATTTCAAAGGGCATTGGATTCAACCTTCTGCTTCTAGGCGTAAGTGGTGTAATTTTAGATAATGTCTTTGGACATAAGACTTCAGAAACAGAACCTTGTTTGAGGCATAACAATACAAATGGCTGCTTTAACTTCAAAGAAGTGTTTAAAAGGTTTCAGTAATATAAACATTCAGCTAAAGCAAGAAAAGGATGAAACTGCAATGACAGAAATATCACCACAAATCCTCCCCACTTTGTGCAGTGTCATTTCCAATGCACTTCAGACTGTGCAGAAAAAGAATGTCAGCGCATCTATTATGGGATCATATGAACATGCATATTTATCATGCAAGTACAAAAACTCTTCTCAATATCTATTTTAACAATGACAGAAAATACACAGAACAAAGAATATTAAATTGCTATTCTTTATCCTACATTTATAGTGAAAGATGATTTTTAAAAGAAATTTTAAACATGACATTTCATTTCCAGTTGTGATGCAGTTTTATCCAGTTTTAATATCACTTCACGCTAAGAAATGGGAGAAATCATCTCTAATATTTTAATAAATTTTAATAGAAGACTAAAAGTACATCCTTGACAAGCCAATGAGGCAAAACCAAGACCACAGAAAATAAAAAGTGAAGCTGAATAACCTCTGACACACACTTACTTATTCTCTCCCAAAAGGAATGCCTAACTCCTAATTTACACATCCCACTCAGGAGTCTGTTACACAGTTACTTTCCAAAACAGAACTTTTAACTTTAGATCTGCTCACTATGGCATACTACACCTAACAGAGATAAAATGGATTTGTTTTCTTCATGCTAATGAATTTTATTTAAATAAGGTTTCCCGATACAATGGTGATTGTCCTCCTAAACAGAAAATGGAAACACTTGTCTTGTAATCTCTGCTGAAATAAGAACACCAGAGCAACTGGCTTAAATATATCCCTTTCAGTAAAACCTCTTGGCTTCAGGAATCTGTATGTCAAGTTTCCTGTAGTGACATATATCTGTTCTTGCCTTCATCACTTAAATGAGGTAGAAGACCTTCTGAGTCCAGGAGCAACATTCTGGCATGAAGTTGGTGTGATGAAAAGTCAGGCTGTTACTGTGTGGTGAGGATGATACAACTGCTCATAGACAATGCTTCCCACAACCATTAGTTTCATACACTGAGTTTAACACATCCCACTAATTACCCAGCACTACACTGGGCTGGCTTTGACACAAACACTAGCATATGATTATGTTTTATAGCTCAATAATTAACATCCATAACTTTTACTGTGAAAAAGTAACTCTTCTCAAGCAGTGGCACGATATCTTCAGATTGGTAAAAGAAGTCACAAAGCATTAATTTCTGCCAATATAGGTAGCTTTTATAAAATGATAAAAACAATTTATAAAAGAGAATAGTTGAAACAATACAATAATGTTATCTAATGATAGTGGCTTACCTTGTCTCTTGGTGTAACCTGCACATGCGTAAGGAAGGATGGTATGGGAAGCAGCCTTAACTGACAATGTGATGCTTCCCTGAAGTCAATGGTGCTACACTGATCTACTCACCTGAAGTTCTCCCACAGCCTGTTTAAAGCAGCCCTAATATATTTTGCGTCATGAACACATACAGCATTTCTAAAAGACAGTGACTTTGGAAATTGTCTGGACTAGAGAGGATGCTTTAATGACCACGTTGCTTTACAAGAGAAGAAACACCCACCTCTCTCAAATTTCTGGTTTATTATAATTTTTGCTCAAGATCTCTTTAGACACTCACCTGTATTTACCATTCTAATTTTCTGACTATGGAAAATTAATTTAAAAATGCAAAAAAATTATTTTTCTTACCATGTACACCAAAACTTATAATTCTAAAATCTCTCTGCATTTTCCTCAGCCTTGTAGGAAGACCCTAGGCAAGGATTCCGTGGCTAGATTATGCTGTTCATTACACCTTTGCAATGGTGATGAATTAATGCTTCCCTTACAGCCTGTCAGCCCAGTCCTTGCACAGATATATTAACTCTGTATGAAGAAGAATGGTTCACTACGTGTTCACAGAGAAGATGTAAACTGCATATCACCAGTAAGATGCAACTGAGATGACAAAAAGTATGCTTTGGCCAGAAAAGTAATTCCTGTGAAAATGGATAATACCTACTATATTCTTCCACTTCCTACCTCTTCCATCTCCCCTCTCTCTGTTGAATGATCCTAAACATGGATTCCTTTGTAGGACTTACCTACCTACAAGCATGCTGTTCATATAGGCATTAATTGCAGAATCATAGAATGGTTTGGATTGGAAGAGACCCTAAAAAACGTCCAGTTCCAAGCCCCCTGCCATGGGCAGGGACATCTTCCACTAGACCAGTTTGCTCAGAGCCCCATTCAACCTGGCCTTGAACACATCCAGGGGCGGGCAACCAAGACTTCTCTGAGTAACCTCTTCCAGTGCCTCAACACCCTCACAGTAAAAAAATTCTTCCTACTGTCTATCAGTTTGAAGCCAGTCCCACTAGTCCAGTCACTGCATACTCCTGTAAAAAGTCTCCATCATTCTTTAGGCTCCTTTCAGGTACTGAAAGGTTGCAATTAGGTCACTCCGAAGCCTTCTATTTTCCAGGCTGAACCATCCCAATTTTCTAAGCCTTTCCTCATAAGAGATCCCTCCATCCCAGTAATCACCTTGGTGACTCTCCTCTGGACTCACTCCAGCAGGTCCATATTGAGAACCTCAGAGCTGGATCCAGCGTTCCAGGTGGGGTCTCACCAGAGCAGAGCAGAGGGGCAGAATCCCCTCCCTTCCCTGCTGCCCACGCTGCTTTGGATGCAGCCCAGGACACGTTTGGCTCTCTGGGCTGTGAGTGCCCATGGCTGGGTCATGTCCAGCCTCTCATCCACCAGCACCCCCAAGTCTTTCTTCCCAGGGCTGCTCTTCATCTGCTCATCCCCCAGCCTGTGCTGATACTGGGGCTTGCCTGTGTCCACGCCAAACACAGTAGTGCATTTTGCAGTTTCCACTTTTACAGACAAAGCTGAGTTGGAAGGGACTCACAAGGACCAGTGAGTCCAACTCCCAGCCCTGCACAGCATCATCCCCAAGAGTCACACCATGTGCCCAAGAGTATTGTCCAAACATTTCCTGAACTCATTTACTCACAGATTTTGAATTTCTAGTCTGTAGTGAATAGTATTAATCCAAAGTTTTGTGTTTTATTTTCACTTCTCAATCTGGAATTTTAAAGATTCCTGAGCATTTTTCTGGAGCAGTTCTCCTAGAGATGAACAGCCATCACACATTTCTCCATTCTAAAAAAATGGGGAAGAATGTGGAAACAAAATTCCAGTGCCCAGAGGAAGATTAAAACCCCACTCTACACACTCCTCCAGCCCTCACCTCACAGCTTGAAACCTTTTGTTCCAACCATTTGATCCCAAGCCTATCACTGAAGAATTTAGGCACATTTCATTCTCATATATGAATTAGCAGCAGACTAAGTGACTAAGTCAACTCCCTCACAAGGATCAAACACTCCTCTTGCAAGTGCAGTCTGCTGCAAAGGTAAGCTGGCCTATCAAGGCAAACTCTGAATTCGGAGAAACCTGCTGTCCAAAATGCCAGGGTGAAGAACCATGCTCATGACAAAAGCCCAAACAAGTAGGCAGGTGAAGTGTTAAATATGAAGCAGTCAGGTAAAGGCAAAACTTTGAGCCCTAAGACTAAGAAAAGTGAGTTTACATTTATGCTGCTTGCTGGAAATAAATTAACACAGGCAGGAATTTATCCAATAACTCATTAACTACTCCACTGGTGTAGCAGAAGTAGTTGACTGTATTTCAATGCTTCAGTGGATGAGGAAAGAGACAGATTTCTCCATCTGTGGCTTTCCTCTAAAAAGGTAAAGTCATATCATACAAATAGCACAGAGAAAAATTCTCTCTAGAAAGTATGTTGGTACCCACCAGGTGGGAATCATGCTAAGTTAATCTTTATTTCCCTGTATCTCACCATGCAAAAGAAGTCACAAATTTTTCAGGAAGATTTATCCTAGTTTCTAGATGCTTTCATCTCTAGCAACATATGATCTATTCCATCACCTGACAGTATGAAAAGTCACCCTGTGCAGGACTCGGGCAGTACCGCACTTCCTGTCTTTAAGCATTAGTACAGTGCCACAAAGCACAACTTCTGAGCTTCTCTGGTGCTTCACAACTGAAGCCTCAAAGTAAGCAATGGAGCCAGAATCACTTAATGACCAACGGAAGCACTAATGGCTTGGATCTTACAATGCTCTATCACACAAAAACTCAAAGGGATTTAATTTACCTTGACCTTGTAGTACTCCTTGACTTCAGGCTGAATGGAATCAAAATCACCACTGATGTAATCAGGCAAGAAGCTGAAAGGAAAGCAATGGGCAGTGAAATGAAAAATTAATCCATCTTACTGTATTTAATATTTATTTTCTCAAGAGTACTAAGGGGTACAAGCCTTATTCTCCTAAAAGGAATATGTGTCCCTTAAAGGCATGTTAAGAGTTGATGTGAGGTGATGCAAAACAAGGTAACAGATGAAATGTAAAACTGGTAAATCTATTGTCTCTTTGCTGAGGGAGCTGCACATTGCTTAGATACTTATATATCTCTCTGGGTCAGTAAGACTTGCATTTGCCTGGTCTTGGAAAGACAACTCTCAAATGTCTTTCAAATGTATCATACAGTCAGCAAAGTGTTTGAAATAGCATATCTGAGTGCTGTACATCATTCCTCAGAGGATATCATTTGTCAGAAGATGATGATGCTTCTTGGACAGCTGGTATGCCATAAATGTTTCAAGGATTTGTATTTTAGTTGTTAGTGATGTCATCTCATTTCTACTCTTCTTGATTATTGAAAATACTCCCAAAATATGGAAGTCAAATGCTCAGTGATTTTTAACTCACATGAACTTAATTTCAACTCCTAACCATCTCTTGTACACTAATATTGCTGCAAAGCACATGGGAATAATTTCGTGATATTTATCTCATCTTGCCACATTTTTAAATGCAGAATGCTTAAAAATATTTATTATATGAATTTGTATCAAATTAATAATGAAATTTCCACTGTGCTACAGCAAGAACAGTGTAAGAATATCTTTTGAAAAAACCCACAGTGCCCCTTCCCCCCAGAAAACTCAATACAGCTTAACATCTTGTGCAATTTCTCGAGTTTTAAGAAGCAGCTGACAGGTGAGAGAGTGTTTCCACTGTTTCAACAGATAAGGCTGCACTGGGTTTTGAAAGTAAAGCTATGATTTTGGTTAACTGCACTGCTACCATACTTTACAAGGGGAATGAGAGTTCATCAGCAAACTGAGTTACAAGGAATTGAGCAAAGTATATGGGAACATATTTTTTCTGCTGCTGCATGATTTTAGAAGTATGCTGCAGGGTCTAGAAAATCCTCATACCAGTAAAACTTATAAAAATTTTAATTTTCTGGGTCTGTAAAAAGATTTCAAAAGAGATGCATGGTCACTGGCCACCATTTTTATTTGAAAACTGAAAGCTGCTTCAGCAGAAGCTGGTAAGTATAATTGTTGTGAGTTAGGTCATGTGCAACCATGGCATTTCAAATTCCCTGCTCTCTACTATTACTAAGGTTGTTATAAGAGGATATGTTCTAAAAATAATCCCTCTAGAAGTGATGATCCCACACTTGCAGTGGTGGGAAGTGCAGTCCCTTCTGCACTGCTTTTGACTGAGGACACAGGAATCAAGTAGGAGAAATGCAAATGCTTCAGTGCTCTGTTTCATATTCCACAGTGTGGTTCAAAACTAAACAGAAAATTAGGTTTGCTCCTTCATTGTGAGACTGACCTTTCCAATATACAAAAAATACCCCGTTTTCAAAAGTTAAAATTTAAATAGCTGGGTTTTACCTTTCCATGAGTTTCCTAATGAAATATTTACTGAATACAACAAGCCTAAAAACCTGCAGGTATTCTCTTTCAATTTGTTATTTTCTAATTATTTCTTCCTGATTGAAACAGAGCCATTAAAACTAAACCCACTCCAGGCATTTCAGTGGTGTCCCTGAATGCAAGCCCTGGAAGTGTTCCAGCAGGTTGGGCAGGAAGAAAAGCAGCCAGCTGTCATGGAAAGCCAGCTTGGTATGACAATGACATCCACTGTGATGGAAAAGCTGTTTATCTTACTGAAATGCCGTATATAAATCCAAAAGGGTCTTTCTTTTTTTTTTTTTCCCTCTTCAGCAGCTACAGATCACAGTGCTTTTAAATAATCAACTATTTCTCCTGAATGCTTCAAGAGACATAAGTGGGAGCAGAATTAGCCAAAAACCCCTGTATCTTCTAAGAATCAAGTGCTCCTTCACAGCTTTTGTTCTCATCCAAAGTAAAACAATTTCCAATCAAAAACCTAGTCTGAATTCCTCCAAGCAGAAGGAACAAGCATTTCAGTTGCACCTCCCATGGAGTCTGCTGGGGCTCCTGGCTGCACTTCCTGAACATATCTCTTCTGCCAGCAAGCTCTGTGTCCATTTTCAAAATACCCTCTCTAAATCACTCGGAGCAACCACAAAACCAGAAATTACTAAAGGGAATTAGAAATTGTGTCTGGGAACTTCAAAATTTCAAGACGCCTAGGCCTCCCATTAATGATCATGAAGAGAAGAATTCCTTCTTGTTTTCTCCTTCCCTTTTCAAAACATCAGAAACAAGGAAAGTTCAAAAAGTCATGCCTAATGAATTAAAAAAAATTAGTAAATCTCAACTCAACTGTCTGCCTCACAGACATGAAAAAGTCTGCTTTATCTCTAGAGGGAGGATAGCTGCTCTTTGTAATTCATTGATTATGCAAACCAACAAAAGTAAGGCAACATTCAGTGTAGAGTCAAAGGCTGCATTTGACACAGTCCTTTTTGAGTTCCGTGGAACAAATTTCCTGATCCAGGTGAGCAGATTGGAGCCAAGGCTCTTTCCAATTAATACAAGTGGACAAAGTTCATTGTGTGAAGAATTCTCCTTGACCGGCTAACCTCAGAGATTTGCACTGATATAGAAATAGGGGAAATAGTTGAGATAGACGTATATGGAAAAACACTTCATACTAAAGTAACTCAAGAATATTTTGTAATAATTGGTTTTCACTTGTTTGCTTCTGTATAGTTTTGTATTTACACCTGAGTTCAGGCTCTAGTGCAGGAGAACAGGCTCGGGAGAATCACACATCAAGCTTACTTCTACATGAGTGGAAGAAATTATGTCAGGAAAAAAGTAACAAGAATGGCCTCTCCATGAAAGTTAAAATATCTATCCTTATTTAAAGTACAGATTAAAACCAGGTGTTATATTAGTCTAACCCATGTTTTTCTGCCCTCTGAACTCAAATTCATGAATAATTCTTATTCTGATGCATAACTGTATTGAAGATGACATATTTTAGTGACATATCTGACACACATCCTTTACTGGAGGAGTTTAACTTTTTGCCCATGATGTCAAAATATGTCTTTAATTCCTAGTGCAATTTAAAATTTAAATTTCTAAGCAGTCTAGATGATGCAGTCTATTCCATTTCAGAACCATATTTTATCAGTCTCATTAGCTATTAATTATCACTATGCACATAAGGTCATGACCAGATCAGCTGGCTTGATTCTCTGCTGCTTTATATTTACATTTATCAGGAGTGAACCAAATCCTTAATCCTGATGGGACTAAAAGTTTAAAATTCATGTGGGATCAGCCTAATTTACCAAGTCTTTTGTAGAGCTGTCACGAAGCATAATACCAAGTACTGGGCAACAAAAAATCTTCAGAGGCTTGGGCCAACTGGAATTTTTCTTATTCTTTTCAATCTCTTTTTTTTCTGGGTGCTAAGGGGTTTATTTTGTTTGGGTTTAGGCAGTTGCTTTTTGTTGTTCTTTGGAGCTGCCTTTTTTTTTTTTTTGCTCATCAGGGTATTTTAGAATCATACTGCATCCATCTAAAACGAGTAGGGAGTCAGGAGGGCCAGGATATTACTTTCAGATAAGGACCCAAAGGCACTTCCATATCAGACTGCTTATCTTTTATCGATGTAACTTTTTTTTTTTTAAATAAAACCCCCATCGTTTCCATATGAAATCTTTAAGGTTTAGCTAGCTTACAAAGAAAAAACTACACTATTTCTCAGCAGTTTGGAGATGGATCCCAGCTAGGTGATTTATACAAATTGGATAAAGGCTGAATGTTGACTGAACAGTTTTATGAACTCCCAGAATGCTGGGCTGGAAAGCAGGGGAAAAAAAGAGATTCCAGCAAGTTTGACATAGTTTCCAGATACCCCAATAAATTTTTAGCCACCAGTACCATAAAGCAGCAATTGATTCTTATCATAGACAGACTACAAATTAAATAGAAGCTATTTAAACTCTGAGGTTCTTATGCCAAACAAGCACAACTGTGCCTTTTGCCTTCCAGTAATACATCTAATAAACACAGCAGTATTGTTTTTAAATATTCAACACTAATGAACAGTGTGTTAAATTTAAAACATTAGAATACTTGGCTCTTTAATTGCTCACTTTAAGAATTCAGTGTGAAGTGTTAAATATGCGTTTTCACACAGCTATGAAAAAGAAAAACAAAGCACACAAAAACCCACACAAAACCATCACACTGTAGCAGTTTATACTAAAAATCTCATGCTGCCTTCTTAAATAAAATGCTTGGGCATAACTGCTCAGTTCTATCACTAATTCAAAGTTACAGTTTCCTAGTACTATTGACTTTCCTTGTGATGCAGCTCCTTTAGCACATAATTGCATCCAATTAACCTTTTTTAAACAAATGTTAACATCAGAGACATGACCATTTAAAGGCAGTATCTGCATACACTTTGATTCCTTCAGCACAGAAAATAATCCCATGCAGACAAACAATGTGTCCCCCAGCTGCATCATCTGAGGGCACAGAGTCAGTTCCCTGTGTTTTTTTCTTCACTACTGAAAATAAATTTAAAAATGGGTGTCTTTTACCCTGGAGTAATAGGTACACACAAGCTACATCCCTGTGGAAAAAAAATCAGTGACAATAAAATGCTGCAAACTGAAGATGAAGCAGTCAGCTCCGACTTTGTAAGCATCTAGTACTTGGAAATACAGAAGATAAAACTCTCTAGCACTACTTCAGGATAAGTATTAAAACCGAAGTTTAATAAAAAGACCCCAATAAATAAAAATTAATGCTCCCAACTCTACGTTTGCTAACTGTTAAGGTGCACTTTCAGCTTGCCCTCTTGACAAGAAAAGTAAGTGAGCGCTGTTCTCATCAGAAGGGCCTTAAGACTGTTTAAATCTGTCAAAAGAATGCTGTTATCTGCTGTGAAGATCAAAGTGCCTTTTTAACTCTCAGAGACATACAGCACAAGCAGACGCCTTTTATATATTGTCTCAGAGCAGCATATTCAGGTGCTCCAAGTAGCTGTACAGAGGTGAGTTCCTGGATAAAGAAGAAATGTCAGATAGTGAGATATATTCAGAGTTAATGTCTATTCAATCTCTAAATATCTTCATGCATTACCTGCAAGGTTACCACAAGAAAGGGTCACACCTGCAGCTCAGAAGCCAAACACTATAATACCAATACAATTAATGAATTCAAATGGAACATAGAAAAGAATTTTGGTTTGATCTATCTTGAACAAATGCCATAAATTATTCCATAACTTACTATTATCATGAGGCCTTTAAAAACAACTAAACCCCAGTCTTTAGCTTGTCCACCCTCTACTTCCCAGTCAAGACTCTCTTGAAGTCAGAAGGCTTTATTTTTCTGACTCCAAGGTTCTCATCACTGCTATTTTGATCTCCAAAGCCTCCCTTATCACTACACAATGTTTGTAGTATGCTGGCACTAACAATGATGTGCTATTTCTGTATGAACTTGGAGAGAAAAAACAACATCAATAAAAAAATCCCCAACAATTTCCCATGCCTTCTTCAAAGGTCCTAATAAACCCTAATATTCATCATGCAACTGCTTACACAAAACAATTCCTGAATAGGATTTCACACACTACAATAAATCCAGGTATGATTTAATAAGACTAAGAAAAAAAAAGAAAGGGAGAGGGTACAACAATAGCACTGTAAACACCAATTTAACAAAGAAAGCAAGTATATGCATACATCAAGCTATACATGGAGAACCTGAATTATTTGCACAGACTGTTAGCAAATCTGCATATTACAGTCAGATAGTTATGTGGTTAAAAGTACTTGAAATATTTGGCAACCTTGAAAAGCAGCCTCTTTTTTCCTTACTTTTTAAAGAGCTTAGTGTTAAAGAGCATATAAGTATTATTTCATTTGCAAAACCTACGATTTAAAGAAAAAGATAAAAGTGTGTAAAGATATGAAGGCAATAATGCATTCATTTATGCTTGTCTGGTATGCAGTGTCACCTTGCAAATAATAATAAAAAAAATATCTAAAATAAATCGAAGAACATATTACCTTCAGCTGAGGCTGCTATGCAAAGCACACATCAGGGGGACATCTTCTGCAGGGGAGAGCCAACTTCCTCCCATTAACATTACAAATCTGAAGAAGCTTACACCCTGCCTCAAAACCTTATCCCTCAGTGACAAAGATGTGTATTAATGACAGCTACAACTGTTGCATTTTTCTTTTTAATAGTCAGTATCTGAAACTTTTCTCCAGTTGCAATCAATACAGTACGAAATAAAGTCATGCTCTGAGATTTAAGAACTGCTCACTTGCTTTCCATGGTGCTGAACATCCTCCTGTCTTCAGGTAAGTATATCCACTTCATGAAAAACCCAGTCTTCACAGAATAAGCAACTCCCAGAGACTGCTGTTAAGTATCTGTAGTTTTGTTTTTATTACTCATAGACTAAAGTATTTCTTAAAATAAAGGATACCTGGCAGCAATATATGATCTTAGAGCAAATTAAAGCTGAAGCTCTTCAGCACAACTCAACATTGCACAGGCTCAAGCACCATGCCTTGCTGTTGGAACCATGGCAAAAGGAATTCAAAAAAAGAAAACTTAGCTGTGAGTTTTCATCCTTGCACAGGGCAGCACATTAACTCAGTGGCAGAAAACGCTCCAGTGTATCAGCACGAGTCACCCAAAACACATGATTTTGAATGCTAGCAAAGCATAAATACTTGTCTGGAAGTACCATGCTCCAGTCTTCTAGAACCCAAATCCAGAGGAAAAGGGGGAGAAGATAAACACTGTAGCCTCTGACAGGTGAGGGTCTTTGACTCACTGAGAAGATAGAAGCTGACATGACACCCAAAATGGTTTTCCTCTTCATGTCTAAGCAACAGATGGCAGAATTTGATCAAAAAATTGAGGAGAATCAGCTATTACATTAAGGAATGTAAATTATTTATTAACATTTTATACTGCCTCTGAAGAATCAAAGGGATGTGATCTAAAATGTGGTAAACTTAGAGCAGTCACAAACCACGCAACCAAATTTAGAAACCAGTCTCAAAAAGGTGGCACTAGAAGACACAGCAGGCTCAGGGCTTCATGGAGTGCTACCCAAGTTAGATGTGGCTGCTACAAGGCAACACACTTTTCCAAGACAAGATAAACAATTACTCTTCTTTCCTAGAAGTTCTAGAAACATGGATATTACATTTTTCCACCTAATCAGAGTTACTAACAATGCCTACAATGTGGCTTGAAAACTCAACTATACCATTTTAAAAGCCAGTTTTAATGACTAGTATTTAAACTCTTGATGTCCTTTCTGTCCATTCAGAACACTTAAAAGTCAAGCACAATCAAAGAGTAAGAAGTTACATGTGAAAGATGTTCACTGGGATTTCCTTGCTTCCATTACTTTACTTACTCTCACCCAAGTACCTTAAGTACCTGCCCCCAGTTTTATCTGTTTACACACTTAAAAAACCAGGGAAGAACATCTTTGCAAGGGAGGCTGAACTTAAAGAAGCCCTTTGCTTCTTCAGACTGTAAATAGCTTGCAGCAGAAATCCTCCAGAGCCCTTTCTACAAAATGAGTCATGAGTGCAATGAGAAGAGATTTACCCCCTTACTGAGTAACTTGTTCCAAGCAGACAAGAGGAAATCTGCAGGTTTTCAAAAGTCTGTATTATGCTTCTCCTGTTTGGGCCTGCATTTTCTTTCCTGATTTTCACATACACATCATGTTAGAGATGGATATTCTCCTTTGTGGCCAGAAAAGAGACGCCTCTACACTTAGATAAGTACAATGACCAGCCATGAAAAGTGAATTGTCATATAAAAATTTATTTTAAAAACACTTACACAGAAGACAAGAAGTCTTCAGGAGAAAACCAGAACATCTGATTACAGCAAAATTACTGAAAGGCAAAGTTGATTCTGTACAGTTATTGAACATGCATCCTTATCCTAGGCTCTGACTGCCTGCAGAGGAGACACTGAGCAAATAATTTTTAGTTTTGGTGAAGAAGTGCTTGAGTACCTTAAACATATTGATATGACTCCTTCAAGTTTTGAGTCCTTACACTGATAAGGTACATAACATTTTGCAGAGGAGCAATGCATTGAGGATCCTGAGAACAGCTGGACTACTCAGAAGAACAAAATGTATCACTTCATGTTTTTAGGTGGTGTGAGCCCACGTGGCAAGGAATGGAGAAAGGAAACATAACAGCAGACAGCTGCTGGAAGTCTGTTGTCTCTGTGTGGCTGAAACCGGGTAAGTCACTGAAGGGAGTTTTATTAAACCTTCTGTTGCTGACCTCTGCTGCAGCTTCTCCGGAGCTGACAGAGAAGCAGGATATTCCAGCAGAGCATTAGCATTTCAAAAGGTACCTGCACCTCTTGCCTAGCACAGCGCAGCAGCATTAATTAGAGAGACAGCAGAAGATAAATGCGCATACAAAATGAGAGTTGGGCTCTATTTGATGCTGAGTAACCTCTACCAAAAAGCATCCTCACTTCCATCAGATAAACTCAAGGGAGGATTCTCCGATTTCTACACAATTTAGCTGTACAGTGGATGACTCTATTCCATTTTCTGCAACTTGTGATTTAGAGAACAAGGTATTGCAAAGTTTAACAGAAATTCTTTCAAGGTTTGTATTAATTGAAAAGATGAAAGGTAGGCCTCAAGCTCTGAAGGAATTGGTGGAAAACTGTTTAGTATACCAGTGTTTCTGCCTTCAGTGGGTTGGAGCATCACAGCTGGGTAAAGCTCCTGCAGCTGGCAGAGATTCTACTCACTTTAATACTTGTTTTGCCTTTCTGACTGTGTCACCACCTCTACAGTCAAGGTACCAGTGCCATATTTTAGTTACCAAAGTCAGCAGGTTTACAGTTATGAATACACACAGGCAGTTCTCTCTTTCACAAGATTAAAAGCATTTCAAACAACCATTTTCATGAGCACAGCTGCAATTAAAATGACTCTGATAAAGCCCTAATTAAAGAATAAAACCACCTTTTATAGTTACTTGACATATGGATGAAATTAAGAAACAAAATAAAGCTGCTACTCTCATGTATCAATAAATCTGCCTTCTGATCACAGCCTGATGTACTCAACTGAAATAGTTTTTCTAGCAGGGTTTTATGTGCTCGACTTTTTATAAGGGATAAAGAATGAGGTACTGACAAAATGTTTTCATCTAGGGAAAAATCAGTTCTCCTGACATTTTCTTCTGTAAAACATTTAAACTGCTATACCAAACAGGTAAGTTCATATCTATGCTCTGCACCTTAATAGATACAAAAGGGTGTCTGGTTGACAGTAACTTGCTTGACATAATTTTTTATTTCTTTCCACTGCTCATTAGTGAACAAACCTACATGTAATGAGATATAGTAATGTAAGGAAACTTGCTGCAGTGTCACCCTGGCTACTATACAGGCTGTCTGCTTTCCCAAAGACTCCCAAGTAAAAGGAAATGCAATTCTAGCTTTTAACATTCTCCTTAAGCTTAGCTGCAGTCAGGTTCCTCCTCCTGGCAGTCAGCACAGCTTCCAATGCCTCCTGAGAAAAAAAAGCCTGTTCTAGAAGCTAGCCATAACCACCGCCACCACCACCACAGGGAAGCTCCCTGCAGCTCCCCAGGTGGCTAATCTGAAAAGAACACAGAGCAGTTACACAGCCATGGTATCCAGTGTAAGGGTGGGAAATAGTCCTTAGGGGAAAAAACCCTAAATTTTGCACTGGCCAAAGGACTGTGTCAAAAGCTATAGTCCTTCTTGCTCCTCAGAGCTTCCTTCACTTTCCAAAGCTCCAGCTGGCACAGGGATATTCAGAAGATACAGTCTTTTCCTATCTTCAGCTGGAATAACTAACTGATCAGAAGCTAATCAAGCCAAGATAACTTACAAAATCCAAGGATCTAGTTTATATTAATTATTTCACCATTTAGCCCCCAGCTGATAAATATTAAAAGGATAAAGCAAGCCACATCCTTTCAGACTTTAGCTCATACCTGTGGAGTGACTACCGTGGACACACAGTACTCATTTGACCTACCAAAATTTCACCTTCTGTTTATTAAACTAATTTTACCAAGGAAATACTGATCCTCAGCACAACATAAAATGGCTTTCATAATCACAGAAGTCTGTGCCGGTTTTTATGTTAGCAGTCCTAGTGCAGGATAAAGAACTAACAGTAATTCGTAGAATCATAGAATGATTTGCCTTGGATGGAACCTTAATGATCATCTAGTTCCAAACCCCCTGCCATGGGAAGGGACACCTTCCACTACATCAGGTTGCTCAAAGTCCCATCCAGACTAGTCTTGAACAATTCCAGGGATGAGAAATACATCAAGGCAACAAAATTCTGCAAGAGGTCAAGGTGCACAAGTAATGCTTCCTTCAGATCACATTAGATTTCTACCACTGTGAAGCCTTAACTACAGCTGCACTAACAAACACCAGAAATCTACACACCTGTGCTAAAATCCTCACTAGGTCCCAGTCCTTCAGACCTGCAAACGTGCAGCCTCACCTGGCACGCACAGCTAGGGGGAGGGAAGCTCTGTATCAGCTCCCTCTGAAACCAGCACAGCTACATGCAACACAGCTGGCAACACAGCTGGTGAGTCACAATACACATGGAGTCCAATGCAAAACTCAAGCTTAGAAGCAACCTCATCACTACGGTCAGAAGTGGTAGAGCAGAAGAGGATGTAAAATTATTTTGTTATATTTTAATACATTCAAACCAGAATAATTTTCCACATAATCTTTGCTAAGAAAATAATAAAAACACACCACCAACTAAACACAAACCATAGACAAAAAAAAAAAAAAAAGAAAAAAAAGAGTAAAAAACAGAAAAAAAAAAGCCTGCAAGCATGACCAAGAGAAATCTTAAGGGCGCTGTGAAGGGTCTCTAAGGCTACATAGAGAACTTGGTTGACTGAAGTGTATATAAATCTGAGCTAGCTTTAAAACAGCTCAGAGACTGGTAGTAGAGTGGTTACAATGACAGCGCTTGCTGTGCTTGTTTCCAGAACATTGCTAACTTCACATATGAGAGTCTTAAGTGTGTTCAGGAAACAAATGTGTGAGCCTGTCCATCTCCCCCCACCCATTAGTCAGACTAGGGTGCTACAGTGCATTTTCAGCAGAGCAAGCAGGCATGTGCTATTAAGCTTTTAATACCCAGGCTGTGGCTGGGATCTACCTACCAAACTCCTACTGCCTGTTACTTAAGCTGGCTATCCTTATTAATGTTTCATCAAAATCAAGGAAATCATACTGTGGAGGGAAGGTTTGAAAAGAACCTGAGCCAGTCCTCCCATTTGTATCTGCAGCACTTTGTTTACTGCTACTTAAGAGCACAAATGATAGCACTATGATAGATATGAGATTGAGGCAGGTCAATGTATACATTTGTGCTTATCTGTAAGTGGCAATCACAGAAAAAACCCCAAGTGTGCATTGGATTGAGGCATTAGAAACATTACAAACATACACATGATATTATAGAAATTCTCTGTTCTCTGTTCTCAATCTCTCCCTGCTCGATCCTCCTTCTTTCCCTCTTTTTGTCTATGTGGGCTAAACGCACTCTCAAAAAAACCCACCTCATTCTGCATAAGTAACAGAGAAGGCAAAAAAATCCCTGTCTTGGCCTCTGCACAATTAATTTTCTATCAAGTGCAGTAGCTGAAAAAAATTTAATGTCAACTCTGATGCTGTTGGTGCCCTATTTATTACAAAAACAGTAATAATACCCCCATATGAGCATCACAATTTATTATGATTAAAAAATACAACCCTTAACTGCTATTCAACTAAATTCTATTATTGTCATAATCTCTTAGACTTAATATTTTATTAAATTTCAACACATTAATTAACTTTTCTTGTAGGATGAGGACTAGATCTTAAGGACACAGATTTACCCATAAATAATACAAGTGCAATGATGAGCTCTTACTAAAAACTATTCCCTTTATGTACAGTGATAGGAGTTGTTCCTCAGGGAAGACATTCAGAGGTCTAATATCCCTGCTGCCATCTGCAGCACGTGCACTACAAGAAGGGAGAGGAGAACTCTGATGCAGCATTGGAAAAGCTTTGGAAAAGACTGGGCACAGATGACCTGTGAATCAGACACTTTGAATTGGTGTATACTGAGATGCTCTGGGAATAGCCTGAAGACTACCACAGGTGACATGGAATGTTACCATCATTAGAGATGTCATTCAACAGAAGATGTCATTCAGCTGAATGACAGTGTGGCCCATTCCTTCAGTCTAAAATTCACTACTAGATAATTTTTTCCACACATTTTAATACCAGTAGGACATTAATTCTCAGGTTGATAAGTTTTTGAAAAATGTGTAAAGTTAGGAGGATTAGATCTATCTGCCTGATAATGAGGTAAGAGACATATTTTACTGGAATAGCAGAAAAACTGTCACTGAGGTTACTTTAGTAATTGTTCTTGGAGAAAACTAGAAAGTCCTCCTGAAGATTAACAGAGAAGCCTACTCCATTGTAAGCAAAGCATTGCCTAAATCCTAGGCTGTTAAAAACCTGTTAACTCCCAATGCAAAGCAAGCACCAGCCAGCCAGCTGGCCATAAATCGGAATTCGCACCTACATGGTGATAATAAGGCACCAAGATTTTGGACCATTCCCACCTTAAATTCAGCTCCAGGTACTCCAGGAAGTACAGCACGCCCACTCTCTCTAGGTAGCAATGAACCTCAGGTGCAGTTGACACTGCAGCAGTTTTTGGGGATCCCATAAGAAGTTCCAGGCAATGTGGCTCTTTAAAAAACACCACCTCCCTTACCTAGATAGGAATGTCCATGATAGAGAGGGAGGTGGAGAATATATTTGTTCCAAGCCATCAGGTCACAGCTAGGTCAAGGCCCAAGAAGGGCAGGCTGCAGCATTCACAAGTCAATGCAGCTTTTCTAGAGGCCAAGCTGTGGACTCAAAGAGCAATTTCTTTTCAGTTGTACTTCTGGCTGATGTTGGTGCATGGAAGAGCTCCAAGAAGGAGTACATAGAAGAAGTTTTTCCCATTTGTTTCTTTTATAATGTGGGAAAAACAGTTCACAAATGCAACTTCCATATAAGAAAATAAAATAATTTAAATTACTTTTAAAACAGAGAAGTAAGTAATTAAAGCTACAACCTACTGGTAACTCATGCTTTTGGTCTCTAGATTCCTATCATATGTTTAGAGATTAAAATAATTCACTCTTTCGAGATAACGAAACGGAAAAAGTCAGTGTGGTAATGTTGGAATTGGCTAATTTACAAAGAAGGTTGGGGAAAACAATAAAGAAAAATCTACACTTGGATTGACAACTTGTGTGTGGTCCTGTGCCAGGATCCTGCCTAACGCACTTGGAACAGGTGGATATATTAAACCCAAGAAGCACATGAACTAAAAGGGAAATTTTGATGAGCTCTTAAACAGGGTCATGAATATGACTGTATTTCTGCTGGTGCTAGTAAAAGAAGTCAAAACTTGCCATGACTTTTCCAGTGTGAACGTGGCAAAGGAAGCACTTTCCCCTCTGATTAAAAATGTGATCCTGCAGAATGGGAAGGCATCACAATCCTGATGAAAGCCCTCTTCAACATACCGGGAATGCTATTAGAGTTCTTGAAACCACTACTGAGGTGTATTACGATCACATTTATGCATGACAGCACTGACCACTTAATCCCCATTCTGTCATAGGCAAGTTGGAGAATAAAAATTACACTGGCACCCAAGGGTATTTTATAATAGAATATGAAATAAAACAATAAATTTGCAGACGATTTTGGCTTTGCCTCATGGTATTGCATTATGCACCAAATATTCCTGGCCTCTCATTCATTACTATTTAATTACAACAGAACACCTTTCTTTCAGACTTAATTAACCTTTGAAAGGAGTTTGTGACCTTGGGACCCTCCTGCACATTTGCAACGTGCTGTTGGAATATTGCTCTGCCTGGAAAAACTTCCTTTAATGCTGAGATTTAATGAAGTGCACAGGTTTTTACAGGGAACACACAAAATATGAGAACCCGGCATGTGGTCACTTAACGAACAAGAGCTAGAGCATATCAATTAGAATCATAAATCAATACTAAATTAACATTAGAAGATGCCACAAGAGTATCCCCAGAGGAGAGGCTCATTACAGTAAACGTGATCATGAATGCTCTTCCCTATTACTTTCACAGTGGGGCAAAGAAGAGGGAGTAATGAAATGAGGAGGGATTTGCCCATTTAATTCCTATTTGTTTAAGCTAGGAGAAGCTTAAGTATCCCACTAAGCCAAATGACAATGTAGTACAGTTCCACCTCCTATCTTTGTCAGAAAGTGCTGTTCACACCGAAACACTGTGACTCTGAACGGAAATCGGAGAGCAGTAACCTTTTCACAAGATGAGAGGCAGAACCACAGCTCACGCAGTTGCTCTCATTGCTTTGCTGCAAAGCTTCAAACGCTGGATTAATGTTGGCCCCTTGGTGCCAATCAAGAGTAGGTGCTAGTCCAGTAACTCACTTGCTAGGAATATTAACTCTTCAAAATGGATTCTTCACCATCGTGAGAATTCCTTCTGAGAGTTAAAAATTATATCAATCCATGCATGCTCCTCATTCAATTCCCTCCTGTACAAAACCACCCCAGAATCACCTTATGCACAGTTTTCATTTTTTCCTACAATTGAATGCATGAGAAAGAAGAGATGTTGACATCCACATCTGTCACTTCATTAATTACAACCATTTGTTGTCAAACTCACAGATGATGTTTTAGCAAAAAAGAAAAAAAAATGCACTGGATTATTTACTGACTCTTTTCAGGTGTCTTTTTGGGACAGTCTGTCTCTCACCCCTCAAAATACCTTCATGTGCATGATTCCAATCTGATCTGTCCCCAGTATTTAACACCCCTGCTGCAGCTTACAAAATTAGAAAACAATCAATCCTCCTATAGATACCACTGGAACTTGCAGAGGGAAATAACAAAGCCTCCTTTTCTTTTTTTCTTGCTACAGAATAGCAGTCTCTCCACTGGAGTTATTACCTAGGTTTATTCCAGAGACTTCTTTTCAGCTTTAGTATCAAAAATGTTTTCACTCCCTTCCCATCTTTTTCCTTGTGCCCTGTTTTCATCCCTCCCTTCCAATTTTTGCCTTTTTTTAGACTATGTCCGTGCCTAACCTGCTTAGATTCTCCAAACACCAAGGCAAAATCCCTGCTGACAAAGAAACAGAGATATTCAGAGTTCTGTTGCGTTGCTGCATAATGACTATGATTCCAAGCCCTTGCAGAGTAACTTCACTTCTGTGAGAGGGAATGACAACCACAGGCACTGCTCTGGTCCACAGCTGGATACTCACCACCAAACAATGTCATTGGACTTAAAACACACACCAGTTGCAGAAACAATAAATCAATCAATCAAGCACTCACTCTACTACCCACTCGCCAGCTTAAAAAAAACCCAAAAGAACAAAGGCCGACCTAAGAGTCCTACCAGTCGTACACAAAACATTTTGAGCTACACCTACATACCAGTCTCTTTTTTATGCTGAAGGAAAAGGGGAAGTCCAAAGGCACAGCCTTTTGTCTGCTGCCATTGCTACCCCCTCTGTCATTGTTTCATACATTAAGCACTCTAAAAATACACCTTTTTTGACCTGCTGATCTTTATCAATATTCTTCACTGGCCTATAAAGTCTCTCCACACCAGAGGGTTAATCCAGTCTCAAGCTGCAAATCCCTACTTTTCATTTTACTTAGATAGTCACTCTAATTTATGCAAAATACTTATAATGAATAAATGAAGGGGAAGAGCCAAATTATTATTTATTGCTTCTATTATTTTTTCTTTATATGCCAGATACCTTTTACACAGAGATTAAAACACTGAAGAAAATGAAGATCTAACTGCATGCACATGTAGTCCAAAATATCTTATCTACACGTTCCCATTAGTCACGTGATGTGAGTACCTTCAACTGCTCACTCAACTTAATTTCAAAAGAAAGAAACTTATTCCATTTGGAGTTTCTTAACCACCAGGGAAAGCCAGGCAGTTTAAGAGTTAAGCAGCTTGTTTGACCAAGAATAGAGCAAGAACTATTCTTAGACCAAAAATAATTTATTGCTACACAGTATTAATTTCATTCCTGGTGTTACTGCTACTATTCGAAATATTTTGATCACTGTGTGGGCACCTCCAAGTTATTTCACATACAGTAAGGAGTAATAATTTCCAACTATTTCCAATGATAGAATCAGCATAATAGATGCTCAAACAATATTTACACAGTTAAAAGGTTTTTTGTTTGGTTTGGTTTTTTTCTTAAAACCCAAGGGATGAAAATGGATTATGTCCCAGTCTCTGGAAGATGTGGTTACTGACAAAGTTACAGGAGGAGTCTTGGTCCGGTTCCATCCATTTCACAGGCTGTTGGAACAATACCAGGTTGCTGAAAACATTAGATCCAGCTGTGGCAATTTCCCTGCTTGCAATCACCATGGAGAAGTGATGCATCAAGTAAAACATTAGTTATAATGCAAGAATTCAGGGCAATGCATGGAGAGGGTGTAATTGCTTAGGCATCTAGTGCTTAGTATTGTACCAATTAAGTCAATAGAACATCCTAAATTTACACAAAAGGCAATAGGGGTCCCTATTCAACAAGCAGAGGCCTCACATATTTCTGTGTTGTGACAATAAAGAAAAATACCTAAGTAACACTAAAAAGAGAACAAAACTGACAAGCTTGCATGTCAGTTCCCCTCATTCATTCAGTGCATTTCAAAATCCCCCAAAAAGCCACAACCCAATTTCTAGCAGGATCTTCATGTTGTGTGCTCACAGAGAGTCACTGGTCAGTCTTGGTTTGTTTCTTCTCTGTCTAGAATGAAACATAAATTTCTATCATGTTCAGCTGTATTCATTCTCAAGTATTATCTGTCTGACCCTTTTTATTTTATAGTCAGTTTAACATTCCTTGGTACTCAGGAATAAACAAAGACGTTGCTCCAAAGCCAATAAAAGCTGAATGCATCTCTTCCTTAACCCATTTCAGTAATTTTGTTGTACCGTACATGAACATGTCCCTGTTTGAACCAAAAAGAACTACTGCAGATCAGATGCATTTTTATTCTGAATGTTTCCATGTTCAGACTGCCTCACAGTCCTCACAGGTATTTTGGTGGTATGCTAGAGTTGTCATCCCTCCCTTTATCTACTGCTCTCTTCTCTCATCTCTCTAAAATTCACTCTTCTAGTCGTATCCTTGCAGTACTAATCTGTTCCTGAGGTGCTGATATGTACACAAGTGCTTACAAAGAGATAAGAAAAATGGAAAATATTTGCAAGTAAAGACATTGCTCACAGCATACAGAACATGCTCATGCTGGCGTCAGAAACCATCTTAGTGCCTTAGTGCATATTTAAGTCAAAACACTCCCTATTTCATAGCTGAGTTAATGAGCCAGAGCTGAAGGATGTGCTGATACTGGTCCAGGGCTCTGCAGAGACACCAAAACCAGTTTGCAAATAGACTCTAGACTTGATCATGCGTAATGTCCCGCACAGGTAGAAAAGCATCAAAACACAACCCCAGTGGACCTTTATGCATTTCCATTTAAGACACTCTGTAACCTTGGATCTAATCTACCTGCTGTATGATCAGACATCATTCTTCTCAGTTATTCGGGATCAGTAGGCAAGATATTTCTCTACAGCTTATACCATTTCCAACGGCTTTTTTGACTATCTTTTAACATTAATGCCTGAAGTATTTTCATTTGATCTGTTATTAAAAACAGATCTTTCTTCCCTTGCTCAAAAATCAGAATTCTCTACATTTCTCTATAATTGACATTCACTATGTTTTCAGGAGTACTGAATAAAACTTTTTTTTTTTGAAGTCTGCATGCAAGAAACAGAAATTTATCTAGGGTTTTTTTTTTTTTTAACTAAAACTAACTCAAAGTATTACAAGATTTTTTCCTCCATCATTTTGCAAAAATGAAGCCCAAGCTATTATCTAAATAAGGCAAGTAGTATGGTGGTTGGAGAGGAGTGTGCACACCCATGAGTGTGATTTTTGTATGAACTATGAGTTGAAGGAGATTTGAGTTTCTCTGAATAAAAGTGTATCCAAGAGCAGCTTTGGAGGTACCACAGTACCCATTATCCACATGCTTGAGCAAATTATTTCTGGTAGCAGAACAAAACTGATTCTGTGATGTCTCAGAGCTCCAATTTTTTAACAAGGCTTAATCCTCTTGCCTTAAATTATGGAATTTGTACAGCTAACTGGCAACCTTATCTAGTCCAACTTTCAATCAACCAACAATTAATTGATGCTCAACCCTTTGTGTGTAAGGCAACTGGTTCTGCAGTTTTTGCTCCATGGTTTATCTTTGTCAGAGGAGGCACAGGGTATTCATCTCCTCACCCTAAAAAGTAAATTTATTCAATATTGTTAGTTATCAACTGTAATAAGCAGCCTTGATCACACAGCTTGAGAACACAGTTCCTTGTTCTTGACAGCATTTTCTGTGAAAACAACTGTGGCACAAAACATTTGTAAATGAAAAGCTGAAAGAGTCCATTTGTAAAACAAAACCACTCTTGGAATACAATTAGGTTTAAAAACAAATCTTAGCAGAACAACTAGGAAAAATGGTTTAAAGATGAATGAATTTATATTCTCAAGTTTTACTTCTCATTATACTCTACAGTACATAAAGTACCCCCATTTGCAAGCTTCTGGCTTCACTAACACTAAACAGATTTGAAGAATACAATAATCTGTTCTGAAAATAAAAGTGTCCATTTGAATGCAAATTGTTAAAAGTCAGAACTTCTGTCTTTCATATATTTATAAAAATAGAGCAGAGTCTCCTGAAAAAAAGAGAATAGGAAAGAAAACCAAGCAATATCCACCCAGAATATGTTTATGCTCCAACAGTCACTAATAAGTTTACTGAAAGAACATTTTAGAGACAGCAAAAGCTAATCTGAATAATTTATCTATGGGTATTTTTTGTGTTCAGTCCTTTTATGCAATATCCTGTGATTTGAAGTCATCTGCAAGGGACTATATCTTCTATTTCCCACTATTTTCCAGGCTATGAAAAAAATACAACCAAAAACCAAAAAAGAGAATGGGTGCTATAGCACTAGTAAATCCTTCCTCTGCGTCTGAAGTGCAACAGTGCAGGCTAGTCAACTTCAAGGTAATTTATTAACATGAATTAATTTTAAGGCATTAATAGCGCATGGATTTCTGTGCTCCTTGATTGAACTCTGCTCTTGACACTCTTCTCAGGTCTTAACAGAGCTTCTTTCAAATCTGAGATCGTTCTTGCCATGTTCAATACAACGTCTGTACTTTAAATTTTAAATGACAAGTACTATTGCAGCGAAGACCCAGCTTGGTTTGAGGGTTGTAAGAACTTTCTAGTTTCGCTTTGTTTCAAGAATAGGAAAACTCCCAGTCCCCAGACTGCCCCAAAGGCCTGCTCCATACAAACAAGCATTGCTGGTTTAATTCTTCATTTCTGTTGATAGCCAGACATGAAAAGGAAACAAAGGCATACATTTCACCCTAACACTACACACAAAGCCAGCTTGTCCTGGATCCTGAGAATTACTACTTAGGCACAACAAACCAAACCACTATAAAGTTGTGAGTACTCTTTGGCCAGCTCAGGAATCTTTTCCCAACTGCTTCTCCCAGATGTGACCCAATGCACGGATATTTTATCACTGCAAAATCCTAACTTCTAGCATTGGGGAGGCCATAAATGATTTTTACCATGTCATAAAGCCAGAAATCATCCAGATGGCAATGACATACCTCTACTTACAGTACACTAGGGGCAGAGATACAGCTATTTGAAGAATAAGCTGAAGCAGTACAAACCCTCTGATTGAAAGACCTGGGATTAATTGAAAGTGTCCCTTTATTCTCTTTTTCTCAGCCCCTTTTTTCCCCTGTTTTTTTTTTTTTTATCCTTAGAACTGCTGTTCTGGACAAATCCTGACCCTTTGATGTCCTGGCTGGCAATTTAAACTTGGTTTTTGGTGCTCTTACTGGGATAGAGCAGTTTTATGGGCAAAGCACCTCACTTGCAGCCAGGAGACCCGGTTTCTAAAGTTGAACTGTCCACCTGTTTTGTATTTGCTCATCACTCCATCTCCCCAGACTTTTGTCCTGGTCCTTCTTATCTACTCCTAAGCAAGATTAGAATAATTCCAAAAAAGCAGAGATTCACACTTAATGTTTGTTGATGTGACTGAAACAACAGCGTCCTAATGCCATCTTTGAATGTATTGAGGTATGCAAAGAAAAAAAGAAAATCAGCGGATTTATGCCAAAGCATGAAGATCCCTGGAGCACTCCTGAAGAGCAAGTCTGCTTCCACCTAGGACCTAATATTCATTATTAATTATAGATCTCATGAGGAATGATACCTGGCCCTTTGATAGGCTCATCTTTTAACAAGGAAATATGAGAAACTTTGACAGGATCATGTGAATTAGGAAAGCATTTTATTCATTCTTAAGAACAATTTTCCTGCATTTTAAACGTGACTAACTGAGAATGTGAGATGATTTTGTAACTCACTGCATGATTTTGAGCAAATCAATAAAGGAACAAAATAAAAGTCTTGGTTCCCAGTTCTCCCTTTTAACCTGTAGACAATACTCTCAGTCTTCGGCTAGACAAAACCTGGTACATCTACATCTGCCTCTTGTGAACCATATCCAGAGGTTCTACCTAGGACTTTTTCTTTTCTACTCTTCTCCTGTAAAGAAAGCATGGTCCTGTAGTAAGACAGTAACTTGCTTCTATTGTCTCCTGACATAAAAGAAACAAGGCATTCATTCATCCACGTATACATGTGTACCTCAGGGATGAAAAGCCAGACATTTCACAGCTTCTGTAAGGGTATGATGAGACCAAGCCTTCTTTCTATTAGAGATCTAACTTTTCAGGGTCACAACAACAGACAGTGCTGTCATCTTCCATAATTTTTAGTTATAAATATTACTATGATTCTACAATTACCTATCTTGACAAGCAAAAGCAATAGAAATTCAATATAAAGAGTAATTTAATCTCAACTAGATACTGGTAATATTTTTAAGACCATATGTTTTATCATTATCTGCTACTTGATTTTCAGTTTGAGGAAATGATAAAAACAAACCTGGCCTTTTTCTGTTATGGTTTATGTAGTGAATACAATTAGAAGCATTGCCAAGTAAGCCCAACATACATTTCCACCTCTTGAGATAAGCAAAAGAGTACCTCTGCTCCTCCTAAAATTCTCTAGTGAATCCAAACTAATGGCTGTGTAAGTACCATATTTTTCCTTTACAGCACACAATGAGTAAGTGAATACAAATAACTCTTTCTCCAGAAGAATACATACTTCTAGGTCTGCCTTATACAGCTGTTTAATATGAAGATGAACCTAGCAGCAAAAAAATAGACCAATGATTCCCAACTCTCATAATTTCTGTAAGCATGTGATTCAGAGACCAAGTAAGTCTCATACGCCTAGTGATGTTATTGCCCTAATACTTTCAGGAAACTCCTTCCAATAGAGGAAGCTAATTTTGGTTTAAATTGAGGACTGAAACTATGCATATTTCCTGATATTCATGTCTTGCTACCTCAACTCTTCATTGTTTCTGAAACAATTAACAGGGCACAGCAACTGGAATATAAATGTATTTGAAAAAGCAATCGAGTAAAAGTAATTAAATTGAAAATATAAATGAAAAAAGCGAAAAACTACTTGATCATAAGATATCTTGAGAACTTCTCATCTGCAGTACCTGAAGCAAACACATCATTTAACGTCAAATGGATTCATCTTTCCAAACATTGAGAGATAAGTTTCTTTGGTTTCTTTGAATTTGTTGGTGCCTGGCGGTTTTCTAAAGATTTAAAAATGGATTCCAAGTCAGGTATTTCCTAAAGGAGGAAACTGTGGATAGGGAGGTTTTTTCCTGAACACTCCTGCAGAATTTACTAGGATAAATGCAAGATTCTAATTTTGATCTTTAAACACTGCTATAGTTTTTAGGTCAGGCAAAGATGTCTGAGGTATAAGATCTCCTTAAGCCATCTGACAAATAAAGCACTGACGGAGCTTTCAACTTTATTGGCTTATAGACTGTAATCCCTCAAATCAAAGAACTCTTCACCGATAGCAGCAAAGGGGCTAGCTCCAACCTCATGGTTTCAGAGGCTATTTTTTTTGAAACATTATTAAAACGTATTCTCATATCAAAAACTTCACAACTATCTCACATCCTCCCCAAATCATACAATGAATAGATTTTAAAGACAAGAAATTATCATTGTGCTCTTCATGTATAACTGTATACTTAGACAATCTCATTCAGTGTTTTCTGCATCAGTGTCCTAAATTTTGCCTGAATATAAGATAGCTTAAAAACAATACTCAGTTTAATTTGAAGACTTCAAGCAAAGAATTCCTCTCAACTCTACATTAAGCTACGTCCATGGCTAATAACCTTCATAAGTATCCTATTTCTAATCCAGTAAGGAATGTGGCAAAGTATGTATGAATTTCTCAGTCTAATAATCTTATTAGGGACCCACTTTTCCATGAGTAGAAGGTTATTCAGAAAAAAAAGGTAGAAGATCTCATTTTACAGATGGGTTTTGCTAGCTGTTGTCCAGCTGTTTCTCTTTTGATTATCTTGATGAGGGGGGGCACTGGTTCTCAGATTAGTCAAATTTAACGAAAGCAATAAACAGCCTATGGAAGTAGCCAAGGCACTACTAACCCTCACTAACTGCTAAAATGCACACATGAAACCATCAAAACTATGAAATATCTTTCCACTTTTCACACAAACAAATACATGATGATGACTACTTTTCCTCATGGAAGTTACACCAGCTTAGTCTTCCTATTCAAAGGTTAAAATTTTGTTTAGATTTCAAACTTTGTTTCAAAGTAAGACCGTGGAAAATGTATGCAGCTTGGAAGAAAAACACGGATCTGCTTGCAGTTGCAGAGCTACAATCCTGTTGGGATCACAGAAACATGACTGAGTGTTGCAATGAGGGGAGGCTTTTTAGGAAAAAGGAGTTTTTAGGAGAAAAAGGAGGCTTTTTAGGAGAAAGGAGTTACCCTTTCTGTAAGAGAGTAGCTGGAGTGCACAGAGCTCTGCCTGGGGATGGATGAAGTTAGGCAAGCTAAACACCAAGTGGAATTGCATCTTGACAGATATGTCAAAAATATAAGTTGATTGTAAAAAGACTTTTTTGAGGTCTGTATTTGAAATTTAGCAGCTGCATCAACTGTAAATGTCTACAAAATTTGTTCCTAAGTTTTAAAAACTCCTGTGGAGCTTCTTGAAGCTGTTTGCATTTATGCCCAGTTCAGAGAATCGTATAGTAGCAGCTGCATGTTCATGCATTACCTGACTTCACCTCATGTATGTTTAATATATAGAAAATGCTACCATTTTCCAGTTTTACTGCTACTCTTATATTTAATACACTTCACAGGAAGAAACTGAAAGGGTAGTGAAAGTGATGTTCTCAGTGACTGTAGGCAAGCCAACTACTATCACACAGTAAGTCTGAAATGCCAGCCAGAACTCCAGAAACACAGTACTTTTCATGATTGGTTTATCCTTCCTCTGGACAGCTCACCACTCTCTGTAACCTGATGCCCTTAACACTGTAAAACCTGAGTACACAATGGATTTGATATCTCTCTGGAAAACAGCATCCAAGACACAAGCACTAACGATTGGTTTTAAAGGTTCCAATGTGATGATAGTTTTCAATGCATTTTCACCTTTGTATACTCCAAAGCCAGTGATACCCTGGTTAATCAATAACTTAAGATTTAATCAGAAAGTGTTGAGAAACAAGTTCTGTAGTGTAGCACAGATAAGCAACAGTGTAATGCTGAAGTGGAAAGCAGTGTTTCATAATGATTCAAGAAAATTCAAAATTGGATAGGCAAGGCAGACAGAATGAGGCAGAGCAAAAAACCCATAAAGATCAGTAACTTGCCTTTAACTCTGATTAGCTGCAAATGTTTAACAATCAAGAATGGTTTAGTAGTAATCTTTATTTCTAAGTGGGAACTGGTGTTACCAGTCTGTGGAAAATAACCTTTCTGAACTGTAGAGTCAGAGAGAGAAAAGCACCAGCATTCAATCCTTTTTCACTCCCGTCTTTCCTATGTCCCCCATACTGATAGCTCCCAATGACCAGCTTCTTTAAGGGAAAGTTATCCTGCCCTTTTGTTTACTCTTCTTAGCCCTTATGCTTTGAAGGCAAATTGTTTTAACATATCATTGACAAAAATACAGCATGGTTTCTCCTTGTTAGCACTTACAAAAATGAAGGTTTCCTCAGATTACTTTGGTTTTGAACAAAAATAATTGCAACTCAGACTTTTTGAGAAAATGGGAAAACCAACCAAACCTCATAAAAATGACACCACAAACACAGAGGAATACATATAGCACCTTACATATGTTAACTTCATGACATAAAGTGTCATTGCTATGTCAGCCTGTGCAGTGCTATAAAGAGGAAGGTGTGAACTTCCTTTGCTTGATGTGTCTAGCACAAAAGCAAGTCAAGATATCAGTGGAGAAAACAGGAAACAGATGGAGGCAGGGAGCTCTTGAATCACCCTTTGCTGCTTTTCATCCACCAGCATAGGCCAGCATAATGAAAAGCAAGTTAAAGTATTGTTCAGCAGTGAGGAAGAACTACAGAAACCATGGTAGCAGCAAAAGGCTAGAGGGAATACCTCAATTAAACACAAGCATCCAAAGACATAACCAGTACACAAGACTATGCATCATCCCTCTGCACCCCTCCTTGGGTACTGACACAATCAAATATCTCTATAAAGTGCCTGTCTGCCAACACACACAGTATGGGAAACAAACAGGAGCAGCTAGAGATCTGTGTGCAGTCACACATCTAACTGGGATTATGGAGACGCAGTGGGATAGCTCCCGTGACTGGAATGTTATCGTGAAGGGCTACACACTATTTAGGAGAGACAGACTAGGAAGGTGTGGCAATGGAGCTGCCCTCTATGAGTGAGGCAACATTTGGAATGTATTGAGCTCTGTCTCCATGACGATTACTTCCTGACACAAGAAGTGGTGGATCCCACAAGGAACGGCGTGCTGCTTGACCTTATACTAATGAACAGAGAAGGCCGTGCTGGAGATGTGAATGCTGGGCAGAGCTTTGGCTGCAGTGACCATGAGACTTTGTAGTTCAGTGTGGGGAAGGAGGAAGCAGGGCAGGGAGTAAAACTGTAACTATGAACTTCAGAAGAGCTTTAGCCTCTTCAGGGATCTTCTTCAAAGAGTCGTGTGGGAATGAGGCCTGCAGGAAATAGAGGCCCAAGAAAGTGGGTTGATATTCAAGGATCACTTCCTCCAGTCTGAAGAATGTTGCATCCCAGTGAGAAAGAAATCAGGCCAAGGGGAAAGAAGCTTGTGGATGAACAAGGAACTCCTGTCATTACTCAAGAGTAAGCAGGAAATACAGACAAAATGGAATCAGTGTCAGGACACTTGGAATGAATACAGAGAGGTTGTCACAGTGAGTATAAATGAGATGAGGATGGTCAAGACCTATCTGGAATTAAAGCTGGCCAAGGCTGTCAACAACAAGAAGGGCTTCTTCAGCCCTCTGTGGTCCCTTCAAACTTTACCCACTCTGTGGTTCTGTAATATGAACCTATCTCCAAAGGAAAACACTTGTACAACACTCCCATGCTGCCAGCTGTTTTTTTCCCCAAATATGATCACTTAAGTCCTATTATAAAGGATTCTTCACAAAATTTAGTGTCACTAAGAATCAAGCCCAAAATATCTGTCAAGTTCTTAATTTAGATCTCTTGTATATAATAATCTCTCTAAAATTAAAGGAGTATAATTTTTTAGGTTTTGATACAACACTATTAGATATCAGGGCTTTGCATAAAGTATAGTTTAAAAAAAAGGTTAAGAGAGCATTAAAAATTATTAATATGTCAGTAGAGTCTGAGCAGACAGCTCTTTAATAACAATGGACAGGGAATTTAAAGGAAAATACTTCAGAGAAGTAAATGGATATTCTTTCCAGCAGAATGATTTCTTTAAAGACAAAAATCCAAATTATGCACGTCTTCTTTTTTGTTTCAAAGGTACTACTTTGAAGGTAAAATAAACTGACCCAAAGCAATTAAGATGAGAAGAAGAAAGATAGAGGAAATGAATACTCCAAGGGCCAAGTATGTAAGACTGAGAGAACTATTAAGTCAAAGTATAATCATCCATTTTCCCCTTAATTATATTTATTTAATACAAACATAAAGGTGTGCAGAATAGATGAATGGGTTAGCAGAGAAGGTAAAGCAAAAGCTCTTAAATGTTGTTCTCTGGAGAGCATCGCCATTATCAAAGAGAACTGTTTGCTGCAAGTCAATCTTAAATTCAAACAGACACCTGCTTAAGTTCTTCATGGCTCTGTGAGCAACTACCAGAAAAGGAGAAATAGAATGTTATAGAACATAGCCTACAACAGTAGTGCTTCCCTGACTCCAGTCTCAGTTTTAGCAGTTGTAGAACTTCAGATAAACTTCTCACAGGTGACAAATGAAGAAATTTTTAGTTAAGTTTTTACTTTCAGACTACACTTTTGCTCTCTAACTCTTGTCTTTATTCTGAATGAGAGGAGGAACCTGAGCTTCCTCATTTCTCCATCATACGCTTCCCATGAGATGAAAAGCAAAGTATGTGTCAGATTTTTCTGTATGAATAAAACTCTTAATAAGCTTGTAAGTTCTACCAGATGCCTTTCTCATTACTTTGCTCCAAGAGTCAGTTTTATCAGTTTGCTTTTATGAAACTACTTATTTATGTATCCTTGCTCAAAACAACTGAAAATCTTAAAGACAAGTAAAAAGAATCCTTAATAAGCTAAGTTTGCACAATGTTCCATGGTTCCACTACAAAAATAAGAAATCACTTGAATGAAGTATTTTGCATCACAACCCCAGCTCAACACTTCTGGGGCAGAAATCTGGAATGTTCTACAATTTTAAATGCCATTGCAGAAAACAAGAGCATATTCTTTCAGTCATATTTCCTCACCTAGTGTACACATTCATAGATAGTCCCTGTGCTTGTCTTTGGTCATTTATAATGCCCTGATGCTAACTGAGAAATAATTCAAAAAAAAGACTTCCTATTTTACTACCCACCTCATTTCACTAAGTAAGCAGATTTCCTCTAAGGCCTCACATGAAAAATGAAGAGGACATACTTTGTTTCAGCTCATGGTGACAGGCATCAGATGCTCCTCTAGGCAACCCTTGCTAGGGGCACAGCAAATTTTTTCAGAGGCCTAACACTGATGGATGCACAAAATAAGACAGACTGAGAGCAGAGCTTTCAAGAGGAAAAAAGACCAGTGGGCTTCAGGGAAAATGGTATTTCAGGCTACCCGTGTTTTTAAAAATTGTAGTTGGGAATAAAAATTTAAGATAACGGGGAGAAAATATTATACTACCTGCCACAGCTCATTAAAGTACCATGCACAGAGCAGGCAGCTACTTAAGTAACTGAACAGATCCCATTCCTCCACATTTTACTTTCATTGAGAAAAGATGGTTTCAATGACTTCAAGAGTATTGCTCACATACCTTTCCTGGCACCCTTCAGTGATGTGGTAGAGACGATTGGCACCTCCATCAGCACAAGCTCTCAGGGAAGCTAAAAGTGGACAGAACAGAACATCATTGCATTTGCATTATGAACAAAAACTCACAACCAGTTGACAGTTCTGTGTAAACTTAATTGTTCATAGTGGCATAAGGGAATAAGCTTGAGATCTTGTATGGCTTTTAGTTTCCTGTATTTGACTGCTTTCCCTGTTTCTGTAAATAGAAATTTGAACTGTTTTTATCAGATTAGTGCCAATCTTCATCTGATTGTGCCACTGTACTTGCAAATAGTTTATTTCTATTTATCTATCTGAACCTGCTGCCCAGCCAGCTTAAACTACAAGACAGGTAAATATTCAAAACCTGAAAGGGCCCACCCTCCATCTATGGATGGATCCTCCACCTTGTCACAAGTGGGAAATTGCACTGTAAATACAACTGTCTCCTCACCCAGGCACAAAGTTCCCTATGGTGGTTTTATAGCAACCTGCATAACAACTGGGGAAAAAAACCAAACCAAGAGTTAATCATGACAATATCTTTTTCCCTTTTTTCCCCTCTTATGACACAAAAATGGTAACTTTATTACAGTTCCTATATTGTTCCACAGACTGTTTGAATCCTCTGATATAAAGTAGGTGGGTCAGATCTTAGCTTTAAATCTTGGACGATCCTGGTACAATACCACAGTAATTTTCAGTGCTCCCACCTAACTTGGGGATCACAAAGGGCATGTGCCACTAATTCCAGTTTATTTAAACACGCAGAGACATGCTGTTCGCTTGTGATCCCATTGTTTACATAGACTTAAGTCAGAGAAAAGAGACAAGTCTAACACTATTATTACAAAATCAAATATATATAGGTATATTTTATTCATAAGCTTTCCTATTAATCATCATTTAGCTAACACACAGCTCTTTCATGAGGGTTTTAAAACCTGATAAGCTAATAAAGATTGAAAATGACCATCTTGTCTTAGCAGTCTTTATCAGTTTTGCTCTGAGATGCACAAGTTAGATAACTATAGCACACAAGATAAAAGAAGCTGTTGCTTCCACACTAGGGCAGAGTGCTCCTTCCAGGCAAAGAGAGACCGACTGGTAATCCTGAAAGGGCTGAAAGTCACTGGGCTGGGGGGGTGGGGAGAGGTTGGGGAAAGAGGAGAGACAAGTAAAGAAAAGTACAAACAATCAGATCAGGCACTTCTTGCTGCTGAGAATCCAATATTCAGCTAAAGCTGCTTTTCTTTGGTGTTTATTTTTCAGTCAGAACCACCCCATAGCAATTATGCAAACCTGTATCTTTCCTTTTGGCATACACTAGGTGGGCAATCTGCCTCTGCCCCTAGTTAGCTAGCCTATACCAACAGGGACAACAGAGCTCACCTCTATAGCTTCTCTCATCTTTAAGTCATTCTTTCTTAAGTGGGTGCTGAACTCCCACCCCAGGGAGTGTTGATAAATGAATATCTACTGTGCAGTACCACGTGACATTAGCTGAGGCTTTTTTTGGGGGGGGGAGGGAGGGGAAATAAAAAAGAAGGAAGCAGGACAACACAAAAGCTACCAGTTCATCACGGGTAGCTTTGGGCATGTCAGCTTTTTTTCCTTTAGGCTGAAGCCATGAGCAGAGCAGGAGAACAAACGCTGTACTCCTCTGTATTGCTTCGAGCACAGTTTCTGCTACTGCCCTCTGCAGTACCACTACTGCCCTCAGCCTTCTTGTACAGACCACACTCTTCTCTGTCTCTTTATACCACTTCACCCACTCCTTACAGCCTCCACCAAACCCATATTAACAAGCCATGGTCAAGCAGACTTAATTCTGACAAATCTTATTAGGTGAAGTAATTTCTAGACTACTCTAGAAGCTTGCCAGGCACTTACCACGGTTATTCACTGTTTCAGGCAAGTGCCTCATCCAGTCTGATGAATACAACATCACAAGACAAGAACACCACCTCTTGCTGGCTGTGTTTGACTGGAAGATTTTAACTTCTCCTTTCGCTTGAGGTTACAGCTGAAAATGGACTGATATACTTCCTTTCACCTGGGAATACCTGCTGAGTTGTCTCAGGGAGTTCAGTTCACACAGAATATAGTAATGGCCCATTGCAAGAAGAGTGTGTAATACCTGTCCTTAAGTCAGCTATCCTGTCCACTGGCTTATTTAGCAGATAGAAGGCAGCTAAGTAAGGCCTAGGAACTAAGGTACATAACCTGCCTAATGGATGTTTTCCATGCATTCCCAGACAGTCACAGCTTTTTCCTTCTGAAAACAGTGAGTTTTCCATCTATTCTTCCACATTTGAAAAAAAAAAAAAAAGTACCTTATAACTTCTGGGAAAAAAAAAAAAAAAGAAAAAAAGAAAAGAGAATGGGATGACATACATAAAAACAGATTAAAGTCTATTATTGGCTTCAATTACTTTAACACAGCCAGAGCCTTAACTATTGTAAATTCTCTCAATGGACTTACTACAAGTGAAGCCCGGCCCAAGATCTCTCCATTAGATCTTACAATTTTTAAACAACATCACCAAAAAACAAAAACCAAACTAAGCATTACAAAACAAACCAGTCTTCAATCAGTCTGGTATATGTAAAAGTACTGAGATGCTCCAAAAGACAGGAAGGTGCCTAAGTAACAGACACTTGGATGTTTTTCACACACATATGGGGCTACTATTTGTTGCCTTATATAACTGCAATTTAAAACTGTCCCCCACATATTTATTCTTATTTATAAGAAAAAAAAACCCAACCAAACTTCTGTAGCATTGTAAAGTTATTTAGAGAAACAATTTATGAGGTACTGATCCTTCACCAGCAAGTTAATAACTTACACTGAAATCAAACAAAGCCCCAGATGCATTAAGGAACTAGCAGGTAATTAACAGATTGGCTTGAGGCCAGTAAATCATAATATTTCTACAGCTATGAACTAAGCTTTGCTTGATAAAAAGTAATGATATATGTTAGCTGGAAGAATATGTATCATTATTATCTGTAAATGTTTAAGGAGATAGTCAGCAATTCTAAGCCCACAGTTTGGATGGAAAATTCTCTATGAAAAATAATAGGAACTGATTTTATATAGTGCCTTTTATATTACAAACAAAATTGCTTTACAAACAACTATTTGGCCAAGGTGCACCATGGCAACTGTGCAGGCAAATCTAACAGTCTCTAGGCGCTTTGCAACAGCTCACATGAAATCTCATTAATTAATTCAGCAGAAACTGAAAGACCTGAACAAGATCTGGGCTTTGTTTTGCTTGGCATCCTGAAAACAGAAACACCTTCTTCTGAAAATTTTTCAACTTAAACAGATGAAAAAAAAAAAAAAAGTTGGAATGTGACACAGAGGGATGAAGTGCTAAGGGTCACAAATGGGTTGAAGGCAAGTTATCTTCCAGGGTGACCAAAGTGGATGGTGGTGCTTATAGAGCGAAGAATAACTTAAGTGGCCAACACCAAAAGCCTTGCTCTTACCATCTCTTCTGGCCCAAAGGGTGCCATCACATTTTTGGAGACCCCTCTAATTTGCCAGGTGGGCTGCACATGGAATTACTCTCTAGCTTATCTATGTCAGAAAGAACTAAGTAACCAAGGACATTAATTGAGACATACTAAGGAATAGTTGTCCAAGTAGCTCACTGAGCTCTGGTGGGTCAGGAGGACCAACACCTCCAGAAAAAACACTGTGACGTGCAATTGGGAGCTGTAGCTTTTTCAACCAGCACAACTGGAAGCAGAGGAGACCTGTGCTTTTGGCCACCCCGCCCAGCTGGAGAGTCCGTTCCATGCTTCTGTGATTACAAGAGATGATGCTAAGAGGACAAGGACACAAGTGCACTGCAGCCCCAGCTCAGCATGCAAATCTGCACTTCTGGGCGTTACCACAAATTACCACCTTTCTTACCTGAGTACTCTTTGTTAAGCTCCACTCTTCAGAAATAGCTCCACCTGCTGAATTACCACCTTTCCTATCTGCTAGATTCCTTTCTCATATAATGCCAGTGCCATACAGTGAACTAGCCATGAAGAAATAATCAAAAAATCGACTGTTTTATTGTGCAGAAGGGGAAACTCAATGCCACTGTCAATAACTGCTTCCCAAGTTATTGGGAGCAGCATGTGTTCAGTCCAGCAGTGTCTGAAATTATAGCAAGAGTTAATACACCTCAGCTCTACCTATGCCAAGGGAGAGTTACATAAAGAGCATGTTATCAAGCCATCACATCTAAGAGTTTCTCACAGGCAACATGAATGAAGAAACAAAAGCCTTTCTGAACAATGCCCTTCCTTTTAAATGGTGCATCTTCTGCTAGTAACCAGTGAAGTATTTCCCTTTAGTGACTGAATTTGAGGCACCAATTTTAGGGTTAATTATTAGTTTTTACAAAAGTTATTCTAACACAACAAAAATATTGGAAACTATTTACTTTACACTTATATTTGCCCCTCTGGCAAATATAAAAAACTTACTGTGAGACAGTATATGAGCAGCATACCAAACACAAAAAGGAAGGTCTTGGCTGTGAGCTAACTAGTTCTGATGCTTTTTGCAGAAAAGAAGTAAGTATATTATTGTATTCAATAGCCCTGCAAATTCAGGCGGGGCAAAAGACTCCACAGAACAGACACAACTCTTGCAGAGTAAGATAAGTGGGTAAAAAGGGAATACATTTTTAAACAGTACCAATAGCTGGGAAAGAAAAGCATAACTTCACAATTCGTATTCTATTATTCTTTGCAATTAGCGTTTAAAATTTATTCTTTGCCAAACATCTTGAAATCAATCCATGTTTTTTGCTTAAATTCAAATTTGTGACAACTGTCATTAAACTGCCTTAGTATAGCCCCTCTGTTCCTTTTCTAATTTTACACAACTTCTTCTAGGTATGCAATCTGTTTCCCTCATTCATTTATTGATTCAGTAGCCTGGTAACCATAATTAACCTGCCAGCAAAATCTACGCATAAGAGAACTCTGCTTAATTAATGACTTGGAGTGCTGGTAGTAATACATATGTGAAATAAATGGCAGATATGCAGAGAATTGCTTGGTTGGCTTGATACATAGGGCCAACACATTTTTGTCCCAGTATTACTAAAAAACAGCAGTTACCAACAACAAAATACATAATCTGTATTTATGCGCTGTCTCATTTTCTCCTCCATCCTGCACAAACTGCAAGAATATATTTAACAAACCCATGGCTTTGTACAGCTGCAGATTGCTAGCAAGGGGATCTAATCGCATCTCAAAATATTCCCTCCCACCCAAATGTTTCCACCTGTGTTATCAGGACTGTTTGCAACTGCTATTCCATATCAATTACAGGGCACTGTAGACATCCCTTTTCTGTCAGCTGCAGCTCTGTTTAGCAAATCACCAACGAGTCCACAAAAGTATTCTGCTTTGTGGTTGGACACTGGTCTTGCGATGAGGCTTTTTAACTATTTAAAATAGGTCTATCCTTATATTGCAAAGGAGTGGTTTGGCTGCTTAAAGAAATACTATCAAAGACATTGTCAAAAGCTGGGTTTAATATGAATTTGTGAAAACACAACTTTATATAGCTTGATGACAAGGTTCACTCTACTGCTTACTACAAAGAGGAAAGCATACAAAGCAAGATCAAATTAGAAGCAATTTGAAATGATTTACAAGGAAGTTGGGAATGCTACAGGGGGTAAGGGTGCAAAGGATATGGAGGCAAAGATACAGGTGCAAAAGGTCTTTGCAGCACTCAGTCATTGAGTAATTAATATTTACATAGCAATTTGATAGGGTTCCTGACAATTATAACAATGATTAACTATAAATTTGAGACGGTACCATTCATACTATAATCAATCCATATGCACACAGGTAAAATGATGTATACACCCCTTTGTATTTGTGCAAAGGTACCTATCATAAATTCCCCTTGAGTTCAGAGAAATACTCACATCAAATCCCTTTGTGCACCTCATGAAGTGTGGGGATGGGCTGAGATGGGGGTATTAGCCCAGGTCTCAGTATCGCAGACTTGAGGGCTCGTGAGCTCTGAGGTGTCGCACTCAGAGGGTTGCTATTCTAAAATTGTCTGTGTATCCAAGAAAAATCCACCAGCTACAAATGTCTCATACCTAGACCGTGACTTCTAAACTATCCATATCAAAGAACACAGGCACCCAGTAGTCCTGAGGCAATTGGATCACCAACACTGGAGCTGGCAGCCTGCTCCCTAATGTACAGACTATGGATCTCAGATGTGCAATGACTGTACTTTTGGTAAGGTAATTATATGTTTCCTATAAAGCTGCTGTGCTTCTTTAATCACTCTGCTTTGAGCTGTAAATGTCATAGAGATTTCAGCCAAGCAGAGGAAGTATTCACTAAGCAATTACATGTGAGAAGACAAGGAAGAAACCAATGCAAGACTAAATTAGGAACACTATTCTTTTTCAGTGCATTGATTCAATATTGAGCTGAAGCCACACACATAACACTTCTCTCTAAAAAATTCACACAGAAAAAAAAAAAGGGAAAATGAAACCATTTTTCCCACAAACAAAAAACAAGTATGAATTTTAGCCCAAAATGTTACACAGTCACCAGAACAAAATCTTACTTTAAAGGAAAATTCTAGGAAAACTTGTATCTTAATGCTCAATTTGGGGAAAGAAAAAAAAAAAAAAAAAAAAAGGAACAGATCAGTCCTTTAACAAATAAATTCCTAAGTACCAAAACGCACAAATTCAAACAAAAAACCTTGATTACCAGTATAAACATAGTAGCAGTAATATGCTGTCAGGGAGAAACTGTGATTTCACTACAAGTGAGTTTCTGGACTGTCTTCAGGAGCACTCCCATGCAGAGTTCATTACAATGATTCATATTCAAGGCTGCTGGGTTTGGAGTAATCTCTTGTCAGAAGTCAGAGTTAATATTCCTACAAGCCTCACTTAGAATATGATTTTGTCTTTTCCGTCATTCTCCCATTCTGTCAAACCCAAGAGCTCTGGTACTTGCTGTGCTGCCTTACACCCATCACTGTAACAGGCTCCAGAAGCAAATCCCTGTGCTGTGTCACAGAAAAACCAGGAGGAGAGAGCTCAAACATGAAACAAAATACTTGCTGCCATCATTTCCATTAAAATCTAGGTGACCTTTTCATGACAAGGCCATGTGGCTTGATGCCACTGGGGGAAGAATCAGGAAGAAGTTTACTCTTTTTATTTTCTCAGGTTTTTTTGCTCTCTGTTTGAAAAATGACAGCTAAAGCAATAATATAACATTTAATCAGCTTTTCTTTTTGCCCTGAGCACACATCTATTATTTCTAGGTAACAGTAAAACCATTGATTAGGGCAGAGATTTAAAAAAAAAAGAAAAATGCACCAAAGTGCATAATATTAATCCTGACTTTTTTTTTTTTCCTGATAAACTACTTGTTTTGAATGTATTTAAAGAATAATTTGTCAAATCTAAGATACTCACAAATCAAACGAGCTGCTGAAACAAAAGCAGGAAGTCCTACCTGGACCTTAAATCTGTATTTGCCAGAGTGAGGAAGAAAACAAGCTCTCTACAGCCATATATTTGCATCTTATTGAAGTCTGGTCTGATACCAGGAATTCCCCAGCGATGCACAAGCCCTTCCTGTAGTGCCACACATTGGCAGGTGTTGGGCTGGATCCTGGTTTGCAGACCCTGCCTCTGTCACCCCTGACTGCTGACGAAGGATCCACCGAGTCTCAAACATCAATCCCCTACAGACTCAATGCTGCTTCACAATAAATCCCACCAGGGAGTCTTTCAAACAACACCTGCTTTCATTGCTTTGCAAATACAACGCACCTCACCAGCAAAACTTCACTGTAACCAGGGCCCTATACCAACAAACCCCAACATTGAAATATAATCGAAGGTGAAGTAACTACAGGAGTGTGCAGCTTGCTTTTTCTGCATCCATTACCTGGCTTTCAAGGGAAATGGAGAGGCTTCAACATTAATTCAATTTCTGAAATTTTAAAATAATATTTTTTTAATAATTTGGTGTAACCTCAATTGACTTCAAGCTTTGAATGCAACTTTTTATTTCTTCATTTCCTATTTTCAATTGCTGCAGCATTGGCTTCGGACAGAAGGAAAACAAACAGCTACAAACATGATTGAATACCCTAACTGCCTGCAATTTTTAATTGCTGGTCAGCATTGTTATCAGACAAACTTTAGTAACAAGCTGACTCTACTCCTATATGGAAAAAAAAGCCTGACTGAAAAAAATAATCACCTTTATTAGCATTATACATCTACATTTGCACAAAGTATTAGACTGCAAAGAGAGAGAAAAAAAGAAAGAAGCTTGGTTTTTGTTTTTTTTTTCATCTGGCATTGCATCAGCAATAACAGACTTCATGAAATCACTGCTCCCTACCCCCGAATGAGAAGGATGTGGGGCAGGCAGGGAGGCAATATCTGGAAAAGAGTGGTCAGCTGGGCTGAAACAGCTAAGAAGAAATAGTTTCCTACTGCTGCTGGCAACCAGCAACCCTATGTTCCTCATCACAGCCAGATCAGTGCGACGGTCTCTTCTTCTTCCACTCAACAAAATGCATTTATAATTCAAGCCAACCTGAAAGTATAAAGCCATGAGCATGATAAGTTCATATTCATGTCTATGATTAAATATTTTCAAGTAATGTGTTTTGGTTTCAAATTTTGTTTGTCTAAACTGGATTTGCAGTAGCCAGCAACTCGTAAAAAAATTAATCACACACTTATTTAAATTGCACAAAATATATTAATTCTCATGCTACTAAAACACACATCTTTTCTTAGAGCCCAGAACAGATTTTCACACAACCATTTTATATCATTCTAACAAAAACTTCTGTGTGCTAAGGAAATTTCAGAGCTCATAAAAGTCAGAAACTCCAATTTTGTTAAAAGACAACTAGACTACCACAATGCATAAATTTCTAAATGAATCAAGCATGCTTTGACACCTACTTGAAAACTTATTTAAAATAGTCAAGAGAATAATCTTGATCTAAATGGCGTTTAGAAGTAAGTATCTAAAAGAGGGACGAACAAGAAACCAGAGAAAGATATATTAGGTTGGTAAATACATTTTCCTAATGCAAGTGGAACTGATCTTTATAATTTATTTTCTAGTGTCTTGATAATACAACCTATGTTCATGCTACATACTCTTGTGTATTGATAATTTCCTCTACTTATAACAGATAACTGTTCAATACCTTCAAGCAAACAATTATAACAGTAAATTGTTAAAAAACACCATCCAGAGAAATGGACAAAGCCTTCCTCCCTCCCCCAAACTGTTATTATTTAACTTATGACAGTTTCCCTCTTGTTTCTGACTAACCCCCACATTTTTTCTGTTGTCTTAAATCTCAGATTTGGGCAGTGGTAAGCTGCAGTGGAAGTTTTTTTGAAGAAACTGGAAATGTACAATTACAAAAAGACTTGATCTTACCTACTTTATTTCATATTTGGAATACCTCCAGGTACATATGCACTGGCATTTGCATGAATCTAAACCAGAGTGGTTTCATGGAAGCAGTGGATTAGCATTGCTATTACTCTAGTACTGGCAGTTTAATACAGTTTCAAGGATGAAAATGAATATGGATACTACAATGAAATGCTCCTCTTAGGAAGAGTTTTAGCTATCTCCATCAAGACTAATCTTGATCTCCAACATCTTCCCACATAAAATAAATCAAAAACTGAAATAACATTCTTCTTAGGCACTTCCTTTTAGCTAAGTTTTCCAGCAGTCAAGAAAGAAGGTCCGCTAGTATTAGCTAGCATACTGATATAAAACATCAGATCTATGGTATAGTTTTCTCAAACACATTTCTTTCATTATTCATATTTAATAAAATAGTAGAAAAGCCCGAAAGAATGCACAAAATACGGTATTTTCATTCTTAAAATAATATAGAAGGTATGAAGTAGAATTTTCAAAAGAAATAAACAGCACCAACAATAGTTTTTTTTGAAGTTTTTTGCTATCTTGATGACATTATATGTTAAATCATCACAACACACAAAGAAAGCTCATTTGGACAGTCAGAATCAGCTTCAAACCAGACTAAAAGTGAGAAGCGAGCCTGGCATTTCTTGGTGCTAAATGGGATTTCACATCTGAATTCTCTTACATAATATGAATGCAATACCAATGTTATCGTACTCGAAAAAAAATAAAATCAACATCTGTGTGGAAATTCTGGTTATGACTGAAGATGGCATAGCAGTAATGTCCCAGCTCATAAAAGTGATGAAGAAACAAGAGCATTCCTTTCAAAACCTCTATTAAGGCTATAAAAGAACTTTAACATGAAATTTCCAAGTAAAAACATTTGTAAGAGGCAATCTACAGTTTACTGTACGAAACCAAGGGTATATTCTCAAGGGGAATAAACTTCTGTGTGACAACGCTCCTCACAGCAAGGCTGCAAACTGGTAATTCATTTATAGATCTTTGCATTAAGTAGAAAGACCTCTTGTCCTGTGCCTCTGGAACAGCCCTATGGCAGTTCCCTACGGCTTCAAAAAGGGAGAAAGGCCTAGAGTGAACAGAAAAGTAGAGGCTCAGTGGGGATTCCGGCCCCCAAATTTGAGACAGTTCAGTGTTCTAAACTATTCAAAACCTGGTTTTAGTAGCAGATTTGTCCATGTCTAGTTTCCAGTTACAAAGATAATCAGTACATGGCACATGACTTTTATCAAAATGCTACAGTTACTGCTCCAGGCCTTCAATTTCAATGTGTTACAAAGATAAATAGGCCTAAAAGTGCAAAAAGAAAGAACTTTTCCCTCTCAGTTTGGTCAGTATTTTTCCTTTTGAAGAAGAGAGACTAGACTTCAGCATATACTGAAGTCTGCAGTTCAGAAGTGAATTCATGCATACCAGTTATGAATTCTCTGTTTTGTTTAAATTACCTCTTATCTAACTGTATTATACCCCCTTTTAAATTAATGCTAATACAGAAGCATTTTGCCATCCCTTGAGGATAAGTCAAACTACTTAATCTTTATTGACCAGAAATATTGGCCTCTTCTTTGGGGCCATTTTCCCCTTGCAGTTGAAACCTGTGCATTCAATAAACAAAACGTCAGAATCAGCACACCTGAGCTTATTCTGAATGTCTGCTTTTAGAACATGTTCCCTGTGAAACAAGCAAAACCCCAAGACATAGCCTTGTTCAATTGGTAATACATTACATATTCTATCTGCTGCTCTTTGTTCTCAAAATGGTTCCATGAAAAAGAACTCCAAGAGCTATACAGTATCTGTGAGCACTGCTATAAAAAGTGTTCCATTTCAGTTTTGCTACTTAATTGGAAATTATCACCCTGTTAAATTTTCAAGAGAAATATGGCTTATAAAAGTGTCCTAAGTACATCTAATATATGCTTATTTAAATCAGCCAAGTGTTGGCCAAAAAGAATATCAATACTCTATTTAATTTACAAGCTCTGTCCATACTAAACACGTCATTATCAGGAACAGAAAATATTAGAAGACAGGATATTCAAATGTGATTTGAATCATTGTATCAATCCCATCTACTTTATTTGCCAGGTGTGCTGGAGATTCCAGATTAGTACACAACATTTTCATTTACAGTAGTGTGTTCCTGCTATCACCCTTGTTTAAATCACTATTGCTACTGAAGAGCTGGTAAAATGATTTTAAAAATTAATTTTTACTTGTTTAATCTGGATTCATCTTTCATGAGCCTATAGTATCATTAACCTATTGGGCTTCGAAGCACAAGAATTATACAGAAGTCAGTCTTTTCACCTGGCAGGTATCTCCATGTTTTAAAAGAAGAGAACTCCTGTTTACTCCAGATACCCAGTTTTCTTCCCTTGTGCTCATCCATTCTTTACCAAGCCTCTGATAGCATCCCTATATAGGGGAATTCTCAATCCTGAACCTTAAATATTGAATATTACAGAGTTAAAAGCAAACAAACAACCACCCACCCTACATCAAAAAAAACAAGCCCCAAGCCAAATCCACAATGAACACAAATTAGTATATATAAGAAAGGACTTTCATGTAAAATATTTATTTTCTCACTGCTTTTTGCTAGTTTACTTCCAAACATCTTTGTTGGTCACTCATTAGCTGAGACACTCAAGGTCAAGTCCAGCCAGCCCACTTCAGCATCACGTATTTAAGGCAGGACTCTCTCCCATAAGAGGTTTGATGAAAGGATTGCTTTAAATCATGTTGTGATAATACACCACTTACACCCTATGGCAGACGGTTGTCTGTACGTAAGGTTGAACATCCAGCACCAGCGGACAGTTCTCCCTAGCAAGGAACAGGAACAGCAGTGCCCTGGTTTTACTCATGACACTCACACAGACCTGGAAAGACAGCTTTGAATCTTTGGCTCACTAGATGCTACATAGGTACATCTGTACCATAAAGGCAACAAGCATGGTTTTGCCAATGTAGAAAAAGATTTGCATAATGCCTCGCCACCTGCTAGGTGCAATCAACAGAGCTCCTAATGGATTTTGCAATTGGAAGGGGCTTATTGTTTAAAGATGCAATGATTTCTCTGTGAAAGATTAAAAGGGGACCAAACGGCCACCTTTATAAACTAAAACAATGTTAAAAAAAAAAAAAGAGAGAACTAGAGATTCTGGTCCTTTCATTTATCTTGTTCAGGGGTAAAACTGAGTACTATTAAGTCACAGCCTATCAATAGTCCCCTGGCAGAGAAAAGAAGTTTCAGAAATTTGGGTTTACTGCTAGCTCCCCAGTCTCAGAAACATTTGATGCTCTTCTAGCAAACCATAATCAATAGCTGTGACTAACTGAAGAAGGTTAAACTTTCCTTTACATGATTAATGCCTCCTGTAGCCAACCCAACATCTAACTTCTACAGTTTAAAAGGCTTATCTGGAGGGGCATAAAATAGTATTTGCTTTAAGCCACAGTTTGATAGGTTTCTGCATAGCTGGTCCTCACCCCTCTCCATTCTTCCCCACAGCTGCTCCACATCCCCACTGCCTCCTATTCCAGGATCTGCTTTATGAACCACATATTTAGTTTACTTTACTTAAAATTTAGCAATTGTGAGAATAAAGTAAAAAGTAGAAGAGCAAGGACCTCCTGGGGCTTTGTAGAAAAAAATTCTGAAAACAAAGCAAGAAGACAGGTTCTCTTACCATAAGCAGGAATAAAAGGCCTAAGGGTCATGCTATTTCTCCCAACATGCAATAACCTCATGCACTGTCCTGTCACACTGCCAAGGATGAGACCACCGAGCCAAGCTGTTCCCATGCCAACAGTTTGTCAAAGCCCATATCACACCCTGGGCAGGTGCAGAGCAGAGGCAAACAGGCCTCGGAGAGAGTGGGTGTGCCCAGGGATCTGCAGAGCCAGCACTGCGATCACTCTCGCCATCGGAATGGCTCCCATGCCACCGGGGAGAAGGGAATTGTGCACTACACTGTGCCTGGTGCAAGGAGGCTGCCTCCTTCCAGCAGCATACAAGGGCCACACTGAGTCATTCCTGATGCTGTTCTCCCAGCCACCTTCATAGGGGAAGGAGACAACCACTAGCCCCCTCGGAAGCACTCATCTGGTTTGAGGGTAAAGAATGGGGACAGATAGGAAATCAAATTAGATCTCTTTTCTTCCCAGATGTGAGGGATGCATTTCCTAGTGAAAACTACAGACAATGCTTAAAGAAACATTTACTACCAAAGACAGCTGAATTCACCAGGGCATTTCCAGTCTCACCTCTTCTAAAGAGGAATGACACCACCCATTCAACAGTAAAATGATGCAATATGCATTTGGGAAAAAAAAACCCAAACCAAACCTAAATAAGAGAACCAGCAAACCACCATTATGTTCTGTTAAAACATAAGAAAATGAAGAAAGAAATGCTTACATAAGAAGAAATGATGAAAACTAACCACATAGAAAACTAAGTTTTAAAAAAACCCTAACAACCCACAACAAATAATTAAAGGTAACCTTTAAATTATTATTGCAGTCTATAAGAGATATGCCACAAATTTTAATAATATTGTTTGGAACATCAGTCATTTTGCTCTTGCTGAAATTCATTTTTGATAATGCAATAGTAACATCTCAGGAATGATATTAAATTTCTACTTTGTATTAAAGTAGAATTGTATTAGCACGGTAGAGTGTGTGTATCTCTGCTGGGATTACTTCCATGCTAGAAAAAACAATGTTATTTTTCTATTACTGATATAAGTTATCTATTTTGACACCGGAAAATATATTTCACTGGACTATAAACTAACAAAATCTCTCATCTAAGGAAGGTATCACTAAAGTTTCCCTCCTGATGTATTTTCAATTCCTAGCCAGAAGACATTTGGCTAATTTTTTTTTGCACAAACTCATTTGATTTGCAGCATACCTGTGAGCCCATATACTAGCGCTAGCATGTCCAGTTCAATTACTCTTGCTCAATCTTTGACCAAACTATTGGGAAATCTGCCTGAGCAAAGAACAAAAGATTCCAGCTGACAGATCTATATCTTTCTGAACAAAACTCTAATGGCGCCCTTCCAAGTTCTCTCTCCAGTCCTTCTATTTGGCTACCAGCATCCTGAGAGAATAAGCCCCACAGCAGTTTGGAGGGAGAAAGAAATGGGGAATCAGAATTACATTTATATTCAAAAATATCTGTACTTTACTGACATAATTTTACATAGCACTCAGCCTCATCCTAACTTCTGTTGTTTAATTTTAAGAAACGGGATTGCTGGTTTTTATTCACCATTCACACTGATGAGCCATCCTGAATGTCCTCCAGTTGGCTCTAACCCTCCAATTTCTTGTCCGGGTATGGAAGAAATGAACTCTAACAGGGATTTAAAAGGGGAAGAGAGAAGACTCACCTTATCTGAAAAGGTGAAAACAGTCCCAGATATGAATGAGGGAGGTTATCAAAGACAGGCCAGGAATCATGCCCCTCACTAATGGATCAATCCATCCACTAATGGGTCAAGTCTGTGGTTAGCAAATACTGATACTTCAGCAAAATCCAGGTTTTAGCCCCATAATGACTTCAATTCACTCCAGAGGGTACACTTCCAAACACACTCCCTAATTTGCTGTTGCAGAATGATGTGTAATTTACAGTGCATTTTGTATTGGTTCTGAAGCCCACCAACACACTTCCTCGTGCTGAAGAGACACATCCCACCCCACCTGCAGAGTAGGGGAGATTCTGTGAAATGAGAATAATTTCTCATACAGTTGGTGCGAAAAGCAGCCATGGGCATTAAGTTTGGGACTGGTACATGCACACCATGTGGGTTCAGTGTGCTGCCCTGGGGGGCAATTTTTTTTTCCTTTTGCAATAACACCAGAATCAGAAGGAAAATAGGGAACTTGAACATATTCTAGAAAAGATACCAGCAATCACCTGGGGAGCAGCAAATGACACATTTGAGCCAAGCAGTTTTCTGTGAAGCCTGCCCTTGGCAGCAGGTGTCGCTCCAAGGCAGAGGTACAGCAATTAGTGACTTATTGGGACACAGACAAGAACAGAAGCAGTCAAAGATACGTGGTATGCAGGAAGAACATGCAAATTCCTGGCAGCTGGTAGCTGTGCACTCCTTTTGTGCTAAGTGTTTTGGTTGCAAACACGATCAAACAGCAGATTGCTAGTATACACCTGCCTAAAAAAAGCATGGAAACTCTTACTATTAAGGTAACAGCTTGCACAGCAGCATTTAATAGGTATAGTTTTCCACTTACTGAGTGCTCAGTCCTCTTGACACATTAAAGAGCTTACTGCTGTTCAGTACAAACACAACACCATGCAGCACCGAGTTGTTTAATCCCCCGAGACCAGCTGCAAACTACCAAAATCGCCCCTTTAAGTTCTTGCAGTGGGCCTTTTAAGGATATATTCATGCATAAATTCCTGTCACTCTAGAGTCCAGTAACCCCAGGTTATGGCTATTTCATCTCCTAGGGAGCAGTGTCAGCTGGGTTACACCCTGCACAAAACAAGAGGCAGACACCTTTGCTCAGCTCTTCACTTGTGTGTCATTTCAGCCACAGGCTGATATTAAAGATCACTATTTTTGACCCTCTTCAGATCCTTTAGGATACTGCAGTGTGTTTCTCTTCCCGCTGGAGGGAAATTACAGAGGCTGATGTCTCTGTGAGAGGAGAAGGCTTTTTTCAGAAGGATTTTCAGCCTGCTGTCAAGTAGTCTTTCCCTTCTACTCGTTCATGCCTGAAATATTAGCCTTCAGTTGCCACTGACACAAAAAGGCCATTTTCTGCTACAGCATTGAGCCATTTTACAAAGAAACTGCCAGCTAAATTAAGAACTAGTCTTTTACTGCAAGTCTAACAAGACAAGAAAAGTAGTTTAAATAATGACAAAGCAAGAAAAATACTAACTCATAGTCCAGAGGTTCTTAGAACTACAGTGCCATGATTTACTTAGACAGAAAAGAGCTGTTCCTGCTAAGAAGAGATCCTACAAGGTCTTGACTTCCCCAAATGGCTTTAAGCCAGAGATATTTAAGAGTTTAGCAGCTCTTATCACCCCTACCAAAATCTACTACTAGAGATGCTACCTTAGTTTAGAAAGAACACTTTAAAGCAGATTTACACTATAGCAAGCAAAGTGCAGAGACTTGAAATGGGTACTGGGGCAAATCCTGAATGTGCTGAGAACCTGCACTATCAGCCTGGCAGAAGCTTCAGATCTGCATACTTGCTGAGCAAACTGAGCAAGGAGAGGTTTCCAGCCATTGCCTGGAAGAAGCCAGTAAAACAGCTTTTCATGAAGGAATGCCCTTAAAGCTGCATGTAAACCATACCTGGGGTTTTTTGTTTTGTTTCTTTAACAAATAGAAACCACTTCTACAAAGGTTTTATGCTGCCCTCTCTGAAGCACATTCACAGTTTTCCTGCAGGGAGAAGTATAAGAACTTGGAGTGTGAACAGATGAGTTACTCCTCCAATGAGGCACTGAGGTACAGTTTCACACTGCCACCAGCGCTGATACCACCATGCCATGGTGGTAGTTAGTGACAGTAAAACAAAAGAGACTGCAGGGCACCAGGCAAGCAAAGTACCTACCTACGTCTTTTCTCTCTTCTCTCTCTTCCACCCCCACCCCACCAATTTAATATGAACAGGAGCTTGGCCTAAGACCTTTTGTGCTTACACTGACTGGCACATCAACCCTCTCCAGGCACTACCTTAATAAAAAACAAGACAGACAAAGCAGAGAGAAAATGGATAACATAATATCTACAAAACACAATACCCACTGGAAGCAACCTGTATGTTGCTAATGCCAATCCCTAATGCAGCAGTACTCTCTCACTTATGTCTGTACAATATCTAATAAAATACATCCTCTGGGAAAGAAACTCATCATCTCTTTCTGTTCCTCTGTGCAAGCAAGACCTCTTGTTTACCAGTTCAGCAAAGATCCTGAGCTGTGACCAGAAAAAAAGGTGCCAAAATTATTTACTGTTCTGTGGACTGTATCCAGACTGTGATCAGTGAGGCAGGAGGTGATGGGCTCATTGCTCTACTCCAGAGATGTTTTCACCAGCAATACTTGCTCTGTGAGCCAAGGAAGGTGTGTGGCTACAGCAGGGGTGGGTGCAACCAAAGCAGGCACAGCCAGAGCCCTGCAGACACTGCTCAGGTGTGGGGAACGGGACACTCGATTTCTATATGCATCTTAGGAGGCAGAAGTCAAGCCTGAACTCTGAAAATATAACCTCAACCAGGGGAGATACAAGAGCAGCTTATATATACCTGCACTGTGAAGCAGCTTTAGAGGGGGAAAGAAAATCCTGCAGACCGCAGGCAGGGAAGAATAAGGCTGTAAAAGGTTTTACTACCCATAAAGCATAATATCAAGTTAGTGATTACAGTCCAAACAGGCACCAAATTTATTTAAAAATTGAATTTTGACTGTCTTCCTATTTTTTTTTTTCTTTTTAAAGATGAAAAAATTGCATGGCCTGTTAAAATTTAATTTTTCTTGGGCTTAAGTAATAGTCAGCTGTATACACAACAAGCACATATTGCTTGCAATATGGGTTTGACAGAAAAGTTTCAGGGAAATCTGTTTCAAAAATATATTCACTGGTAGAACCAGAAACCATTTTGAAACTGAATGCTTCTGTTTTAAAAGGCATGACTTTTAGAGAAGTGTTTGTGGTAATGTATGGAAATGTAATCACAATGTAAGAAAAAAAAGGGAGAGTGTAATATTGCAATGAGAAAGAAAGGATCACTGCTCAAGATGTTCAATATGCTCAGTACACTGTTGCTTGAAGTATTAAAGAACACTAAATTTCCACCTGGGTTTTTATTTACTATTTCATGGCAACATTAAACCAGTCTTTTTAGTAGTTTTGTCATTCAAAAACATTTTTCTTCTCCCTTTTGTCTAGTAACATGGACAGTTTTAGAAACAGTGTTAAGTGATCAAACAGCAAAGCATAACTAAAAGCAAAACTAGATTTTGTTACTGCAATTGCCCTATCAGAAATGTGCCTTTTGGGTGGCCAAGGGACCTTAATGTTCTTGTGACATGGTCCACAGTAGCTCTAGGGCCATGTGCCAACCTCACGAGTTCCATAATAAAGTGAGCAGTGCTGTGCTAAATGTAATTCTCCTACACGTTTGTTGTGTGAAGTTTCCAAGGTGTCCTACTGCTAGAACAGAAAAGTTTCAGCTTCAGCTCATGTGAATCCATACAACTGCAGCTATTTAAAATCCCATCGCTGAGAGGCACGTGTGCATGGTTTGTTCCTACTGCACATCTTCAGCCCTCATTTTTAAGCCATTTATTATTGCACCGAAGTCCAAAGGATTTTTATCAAAGACAGAACGTTCAAACTAACAGTGAAAAGACAGCTGAAAAGTCCATAAATATGTATCTCCAAGATATCTGCCTAACCTGAAAAGACATGTTAATAAAATTCAGAAGGACAAGTAAGGTACAAGAGGCTACAGAAACATAATCTTCTTTTTTTTTTTTTTCCCCCCACAAAATCATCTTAAAATAGCCATTAAAAAATCATTCATCTCAACTCTATTTATGGGTATACATCATCTGTATCAAAAAACTGCTATGCCCTTCACGATATGAACATCTAAGTGTGTGTGGCCTTTAGTATCATCCACAGTATCTTTCTTCAGTGAGGTTTTTATTTTATTTATGTTCAGTTGAGATCAGCTGTGCCTTCTGCACACATTCACTAGTCCTCTCAGCAGGCATATACTCCTTTTGCTCAATATTAACACAAATCAAATGCTTTTCTCACATAAGTGTTAAATTTAGTGTCATAACTTGCCTACATAAATGCCAGAAGTCAAGAAGCACCAGAAATCACTGCTTCAGAACCAGCATTTTTCTCACTTCATCTTGAGATACTACAAACTGAGCAATTTCTTTTTAGTCTTTAAACTGCACTATAATGATACTGCACCTCAAGTTCAGGAGAGCTGGATAAGTAAAATACTTTAAAAACAAGGAAATCATTACAAAATTGAAAGTGATTGGAAAATTATATGTGCTATAAATTTTCTTGAAGAAACTCTCCTTTGCTTTTCAACTTAAAACTGAGCAATAAAAAACAGACTAAAGTATATACTCCATATCTTTTGAATGCAAAGCTAAACAGTAACATCTGAGAAATAGTCAGAATCAAACTTTAACCAAAATTCTCAATTTCTTTTGATAAGCTAAGCCACAGAGTTTGTTATTGGATCAAGTGGCGAGACATGATTTGATAAAGGAGAAAAGAAATTAATCCAATTCCACGTACTCCCCATTCAACAGAAATATGTTGCAAGCCTCAAATTACCCATGTGTGAATCCTAGAGTATTTTTAATTTTCACAGGGATGCCCCTGAATCTCCCTTTATAATATCCAGCTCACCTTGAATCTCTTTTGTCAAACTACTAATAATATAGAAGGAAAATAAATATTTAAATCTCACTCCTACTAATCAAATCTGAATAAATAAAAAGACCTCATTTAATCATTAGTCTGAAACAAGAATGACAATAATACAGACACAGAGGAAGTCTAAGTAAGTAATTTTAATTTTGTTTGGGTTTTTTTTACCCCCCCCCCCCCCAACTTAAGGGGGCCCAGTTAAACCCACTTTCCTCTACCATTTGAGAATTATGTGGTAATCCCAAATACATGAAAATAAATTCTTTATTCCACCTCTTCTTCCTCCATGCTCTTTGCTTTTATGGTGGTTGTAACTTTGCTACTCATAAAGAGCGATGGAGAATGCAGTCCAAATGCAGCAAAGTCAGCATTAACTAATAAAAGGAAATCTCATCACAGAAGGGAAAGTTATCGGCAAGCTTAAAACCCATCTAAAATTAACACACAAATCCACTTCCCAGCAGTCCTGCAGTACATTCAAAGCCAATTCCCTCAAGGACTGCTCAACTTAGAAAAGGGGATAAGAGAAAAAGCAAGGAGAAATAAGTAAGGTGAGAGAGTCTGTGTGTACATTTATAAACATAATTTATTATTAGCATAGTCACTGAGCAAGCAAATTCCTATGGATTTAAATATACAGCTTTAACATGTTACTTCTTGTGAGTTTTAAATGTAGAATTTCCACCACAGCTTCCAATAATATAAAGGATCTCAAGGAAGAAAATGAAAAATATATATATATTAAGAACTCGATCAATGAGAACTTTACTAAAGACCCATTCCAAAAGAAACAGGATAATCCAGACAAGTTTAGCAGTCAAAAATTAATTTCCAAGTGAAAGAAAATGGAAATTATTCTTTCATAGCTCATGTAGATCTAGCAGCATGTTTTACTGTTATCTGTACTGGAATCTTCTACTATAATTCTGCTATCCCCTTCTTTGGGAGGGTAAGTATTTTTACTCTACTAGAATCTTTAGGAAGTGTCTTAAATAAACCAACAACAACAAACAAAAATTACACCAAACCAAGTTCTGCACTTTGCATTTATACATGTACATACAAATTGATTCTATGCCTATTAACATTGTATATACATATACACTACAAAATTAAAATACTTCTAGCATCTTTCTAACAAGAGAAAAACCAGTTTATATTTATGTAAGCTTCTTGTGGAAGCAGAGATAGATATTTATTGTCAATACAGTATCTTTTCAACAGCAAATGCTCTTTCAGAAATATTTTGATTAATCTTTTAGGTATATGGATCTTGATATTAACTGTGGTAAAATTCAAGGTAATAGATTATGCTAAACTATTTGTAGAACATTAGTACAGCAGTATTTATTTATGAGGCAGCAAAACAAGGAAAACAAAGCTCTCAAGTAAAAGATCTGTTTTTTCAACAGTGTTCCTGACAATTACTTTTGAATCATTCATATTCAGTAGGGTGGTTAAACTCACCAATGTGACACCAATCCACAAGAAGGGCTGGAAGGAGGATCCAGGAAACTACCGTCCTGTCAGCCTGACCTTGGTGCCACGGAAGGTTATGGAACAGATAATCTTGAGTGCAAGCACATGGCACTTAGAGGCCAAACAGGGGATCAGACCCAGCCAGCACAGGTTTAGGAAAGGCACATCTTGCCTGACCAGCCTCATCTCCTCTTATGACCAGATGACCTGCCTGGTGGATGATGGGAAAGGCTGTGGATGTTGTCAAACTAGATATCAGTAAACGTTTGATACTGTCTCCCATGACATGCTCTGGGGGAAGCTAGCACACCATGGCTTGGATGGGTGCACTCTTTGCTGGGTTAAGAACTGTCTGGATGGCTCAGCCCAGAGTCATGGCAAACAGTGCTGCATGCAGTTGGTGGCCAGTCACCAGCAGTGTTCCCCCAGGGATCTGTGCTGGGCCTAGTCCTGCTTAATATCTATATCCATGATTTGAATGAGGGGGTTGAGTATAAATTTGTGGATGATGTCAAGTCAATCTGCTGGAGTGCAGAAGGAGTCTGCAGAGGGATTTGGACAGGCTGGATCAATGGGTTCAACACAGCCAAGTGCCAGGACCTACACTTCGGCCACAACAACCGCAGGCAGTGCTACAGGCTGGGGACAGTGGCTGGAAAGCTGCCTGTTGGGAAAGGACCTGGGGATCCTGGTCAACACCAGCTGAACATGAGCCAGCTGTGCTGAGGTGGCCAAGAAGGCTGATGGCATTCCGGCCTGTATCAGCAATAGCGTGGCCAGCAGGACCAGGGCAGTGATTGTTCCCCTGCATTTGGCACTGGTAAAGCCAGTCCTTGAATTCTGTGTTCAGTTCTGGGTCACCCTCACTACAAGAAATATATTGAGGTGCTGGAGCATGTCTAGAGAAAGGCAACAAAGCTGGTGAAGCGTCTGGAGGGGATAAGTCCTATTAGGAACAGCTAAAGGAGCTGAGGTGGTTTAGCCTAGAGAAGGCTCAGGGGAGATCTTATCACTCTCTGCAACTACCTGAAAGCAACTTGTGGTCAGGTGGGGGTCAGTCTCTTCTCCCAGGTAACAGGATGAGAGGACATAACTTTCAAGTTGCACCAGGGAAGGTTCAGGCTGGATATCAGGAATAACTTCTCTATGGAAAGGGTTGTTAAACATTGGAATGGACTGCTTAGGCAGGTGGTGAGGTCATCACCTGGAGCTGTTCAAGAAATGACTTGAAGTTGCACTTCATACCATGGTCTAATTGACAAGGTGAGGTAAAAGGTTAGACTCAATGACCCTAGATGTCTTTTCCAACTTAAATGATTCTGTGATTCTACGTTCTAGCTTTCATTAAAAGTTATTAAAAAATACTTTAAGCCATCGGTACAAAGAGCATCCCACACAGAGCAGTCACAATCAGGGAGCTGTGGTTTCCCTACAAGAGACATTTCCCCATGAGGCAAGGGAGCAGGACTGGCTTAAAATCGTACAGCTCCAAAGGGTTCATTTTGCAATAATGCATTAACAAACTGTCTCTACCATGAGGTCAAATTCAGGTCAAATCTCAAAAATCATTCACATCAGTACCACTTACACACAAGAGAGCCTTGTGGATTCCTCCTTTGATGGTGTAGGCAGAGACCTCTGCTGTGGTCTGCAACTAACACATTGCCCAGAGCACAATGGCACAGAGGCCGAGCGCCCAACACAGGTACCCGGATGAGGGCACAAAACACTCCAGTACCGAAGCAACCACAGTCATTTCACACTTCGCCATACACATCAAACAAATGCCATCTTTAATTAAGGTCATGCCAAAGAAGCAACACCAAGTCATTTTCGTGCTCTCTAGCAAGCTTAGATGAACTATGCTCTCCATCTGTGAATTGGAAGCAAGGGACAAGAATAAAAAAAGATCATCTATTATTAAGTTCAATAAAAACACATGAATGAACATAGCTTCAAGAGCCTCTTGCTGACTTAAAAGCAAATATTTTTTATGAGCTATTATGCCTGTTTAGGAATCTTTGTGTTTATTTTTGTTGTTAGAAAAAGTAAATATATATAACCACAACTCCAAAACAAACCCTAGAAAGCTGAAACTTTTACCACCCAGCCCAACAGGATATTCTTACTGGGTGCCAAGGGCAAGCGAAGCACAGTTAAGTCCTAAACATCACCCACTCTTTCCCAGCTCTGCTGCCTCAACTACACTGTTAATATTTGGCTGCTGGTACTCTCTGATGGAGATGTGTTCATGCATCTTTTTCATTCTTTTCCTTACTTTTCCTCTTCCCCCTCCACATCATTCAATTCTGTGTCATGAACGTTTTGTTTGTTTGTATGAGAACACAGCAAGTGAACTGAGCCCACGTCGTCAATTAAACTGAAGTCAATTTGGAGAGAAATACAGAAGGTTAATTACCTGCTAATGATTTTGGCATTTATTTAGGTTAGTCCCTAAACCTAATTTATTGATGTGACAGTATATCAATGTGCCATGATTTATAAAAGACACTTGAAAAGCAAAAAGGTTGGTCACGCAACATTCAGAGCTGCACACTAAAAAAATGTACAGGTGTAATAAAAAACTATTTTAAAGGAACACTCTCAATTAGAAACATTGAATTTCACACCTGAAACAACATATCAGAGGAGACTTGCTCTAAGAACTAGCCAAGCCTAACAGAGCAATAGAGTATTCGTCTCTGCTAGCAAAGTAGCTAAGTTCCTAAATAAGAGTTTAGAAACTTAGCCAGGCTGCCACTTCCAAAGGCCTCTCAAGGATCATTTCATGGCATACCCTGCTGCACTTTTTTTCATAGCTTCAGGTAACACTGAAAGTTAAGGACATACAAAATTTGAATGAAAACTGCTCATTCTACAAGTACAGCATAAGTTATGGCACAGACAGTATAACCCAGAAAATTTACTTCAAGTTAACTTTCATGTAAGAAATTAAGCCAACTGTGACAACAGCATGAGAAAATAAATGAATACATGATTCTCAACCACTTTCAGTCACGGGTCAATCTTTTAGTTTGAAGCACTCCAGCACAGTCAGGTCAGGCTTCTCACAAGCACAAGTACAGATCACAGCATGAGCCAACAAAAGCACTTCTTGTTGCTGAGGTGGGAAGACAAAACAGCATGACTTGCATGAAAACCTGAAAGTTGGCTTTGTGTAGCATGTAAGATTTTTTAAAAAGCAAAATTAGGATCCAAAACCAAGTAAAACTAAGTTTACTCCACAAAGGAATACAGGCACTTTTTTACCAGTTTTAGACTTAATACATTCACCCTCTAACCACAGAGGTCAAAGTTGAGATAAACAGGTAACACACTGGCGCTCAGCACAACACAAGGAGAAGGAATCACACTGCCATCCATTTATGCACCAAAATGTAAATTAAGCTTCTAAACAAGAGACTTTAGGGAATCCAGCTTAAAATACCGGAAGGCACATGTGAACATTTCCAATAATAAGGGTCATGCAGAAGGTGTACAGGAGATATGCAACCTCAGGTAGAAACATCTGTCTGACTGCAGCCTTCTTCTCACTCTAAACCCAATATTACAACTCCACATTGTAAATTCTAAAGGATTGACTCAGTCATGAATACCATAGTCAGGATATTCAGAGCAAGCTAAAAAAAGCTTTGGCACATTTTTAGCAGACAATCTGCAGTGCAAATGCAGAAAGGGTAGGAAAGAGACTGAGATGGCAATCAGCATTTATTGCAGTAATCCAGTGGACTGAATAAAAGACAATTAAGTTAGTAGTGAACTTTCACCCAAATGAGGTCTGTTCATCACTAATAGGCTGCAACCAAAACAAAGGTAAATGGAAGATGATGATAGGAAATCATTCACTAAACTACTTAAAAAATAGCCCTATTGGTACAGAACATCATGTAGCTATACTGCCACATTACATATAGCACATAAATTCCAAGGCAGATATATTCAAAGAAGTGTGGATGCTTATCAAATGCCTTGAATCAGAGAGTACAATAAATATATGATTAACAACATCTGTTGTTGGAAGAAGACCTCAGAGAAGAGGGTGTTTTGCCTTGTGGAAAACAATTAAGTTTGCAGCCATACCAAAAACTCCTGCAGAAAACACACAAATGAGCAGAACGACAGTGGGAAAATCGGTGCATATGAGCTTGGAACAGTGATCATGTGATTAACACATGTATAGCAGGAATATACACATTTCTATCAAAGCCCTACAAGATAGACCATACCTGCTTAAAAAAATGTCTGAACCCAAAGAATAATGAGCTTGCTTTTGCAGCATGAGGATAAAACCAAGAGTACTGAGCTACAGTTCACTACTCTTCTACAGCTCTATTGCCTGTGTGACGCCAGGGAAGTAATTTCACACCTTGACCTTTTATTGTCCTCCCAATTCAGACTACTTAAGTGGCTATCCTAAACAGTAATAACAAATTATTGTTATTTAATATGCACTGTATGTAGCAGTATTATCCCTGAAATGACACATACATAAGAAACCTTAATATATACCATGCAATAAACAAGTCTTTATTGGCTTGAAACTTGTGAAGGATTAGTGCTGCACCAAACACAGCACAGGGGCTGAACAGATTCCAGTTCTCATTTCATTCTCTACTATCCCAAGACAACTGTCAGGAAGAGATTCAGATGCTTCTTTCACTCCTGAGGTTTCTACCTGTCAGCCACCACAGCTTCAGTGTTGCTCCTTTGTTAGAATGATACCATGCTACACATAACACTGATTGCCACAGTCACACATCCTCCCAGCTGCTAAGAAAAGCAGTGGTAGCTGCTTTAACCAAAGTGTTAGGTCATCCTGAAAATAAGCTGCACACCTGCTTACTCCTGTCTTCATTGTGAGAGGCAGTCACTTAAGGTACCACTGCAATATTCAGACTCATCATCCCTTTACTCCCCCAGACACACAAGGATGATGCATCTTGTGGTGCTCTGCATAGAGAATTTGTGCGTTTGCTTGTCAGGTGAATGCAGGATTTTGTCTGAGACAATCAGGAACAGACCTCACACATTATCATCCCCACATCATCTGAATGACAAATGGCTGCAAAACTTTACTTCACATTCTCCTCAAGTGTCCCTGAACCCACAGCTACCCAAACCAAATCAACTTCTGGATGCCCTGTGACACTTTTCTTCACATCTAATACAGGACACAGATGTGAGTGAAAGAGATACACACCCAGAGAACAGCAACTACTATTAAAGTAATGCCAGGGGTCGGCTGGTGCTGGCTGGGGTCTGAGGCTCAGACCCAAGAAGCTGTAGCAGACCCAGAGAGGTGATCCCGTGAGGAACCGTCTCCCAGGGGGTCGTGGCTTCTCTCAGCCGTCGGCCGGGGTTGCCTGCAGAGATGCCTGGCTCAGCAGCCATCAGCTCTTAGTGATTCAGTGAGTGATTTCAGCTCTGCTCTGCAAGGCAAACCCCCAGGGCCAGGCCCGGATAGAGAGAGGAGAGGTCCTTCTGGTGGTTCCGCAGAAGTAGCTTTATTCTTCCATCTTCTGCGAAGGGGTGACCAGAGACGGATCCTCCGCCGACTTGGGGTAGAGGGGTCTCTGTTATGGGGGTACAGAGGTGGGTGTGAAAGGGTGAGAAACCAATGGGTATTAGGGTATTTTACATGGAGTTTCCTAGAGGATCATGGGTCTGTCTTCTCTCACCATAACCAGAAAGATTCTGGCTTTCCCAAAGAGGGGGCTGCAGGGGGATTGTGTAATCTCCTTATCTCCAGGCCTTCCTGCCATGACAGGGGCCTGTCAGACCCCACATCTGGAGATTGTGCAGTCTCCTTTGTCTAAACAAGGGCTTCCTGCCAGGACAGGGGCCTGGCAGATCCTACATCCTGTCTTGTTTCCTTCAAGAAATGGAGGAATGTGGAAGAGAAAACAAAGGAAAAAAGAGAAAAGGTTGCTTTTAGAATTCCTTTCCTCTCCTATGCAGCGGTCTCTGGTAAATTCTCTCCCTAAGAGAAATCCCTGAGGTTTTCACACCAGGCTTTTACATGTTGTTTTAACATGGTCTAACTCAGCCTCTCAATACACTCATGAGTGCTTCCAAGCTTCATGACATGCTGTAGTAGTGGACAATAACATGTCTGAAAAGAAACCACGGTATAGAAAAGGTGAAAGTGCTTTGCTTGCAGGTTTCAGACATTATTGGATATGTTTTATTGATCCAGCCAGGCAGAGCTCTGAGCTGTTATCAGACAGCTCCAGGAATGCAACCACTCAAGGCCAACACCAAAGAAATGGAAAACATAGAAGCTTGAAGATCATTTTGCCATTTTGAAAATCCTTCAATTCAAAACTCCATCCTCCTAATTTGCTACAAGGTTATTTTGAAAACCAAACACCATTTTTCACTTGCTACTCCTGCCTCTCTCCCCCTTTTGATCACTGCACAGCAGTAGCCCTGCAGATCCACTGCTCTCAAATGAGTAAAGGTGGTGCTTCTTTCTTCTTGGACCCAGAGCAGGAGTCAAGTTGCTTTCCATCTTCTCTTTAAAGACAAATGAACAAAAACTCCCCCAAAATACTCCAAAGCAAAACTCTCACAAATCTTGGGGAGACAAATTAGAAGGAGTTTGATTTATCTCCTTCACTACAATGCATACTGCTTTGACTAGGAGTAAAACTACCTCCTTGCAAAATGATGAAAAGTGCATGAAGAAGGCTGTGGCAGAAATACGCAACTTACTTTTGAAGTTTAGTCAGCTGAGGAAAAACTGGCAGCCAAGCTTCAGAAGGAAGTGATGTGGCTTTTGTCATTACACTCACCTAGCCACCATGCATATTTACTTCTGGTGGTTGATTAGCTTGTCCACTGCTTAGTTTGTGGTGAGCTTGCCTCTTTATGTCTTGGAATATCTTAAACCATTTACAAACAGCCTAAATATTCCTTGACCGTGCAGCTCCACTTCAAGCCAGTGTTAGTGACAGCTACCCACCAGAAGCAGAAGTTGAGAAGAGAAATATAGCTCAAACCTCCTTTATGATGTTAAGTCATTTATTCCCTCTGTCCCAGGGGGGACAGAACACCAACGTGGGCAAAGGTCGGTGAGGTAAGAGAGCAGGGCTTTCCATCCTGCTGGTTTTATCACAGAGGCGGAAAGGGGATACCAGGGGCAGAGCTGGGATAAACAACCAACCAGATCAGAGCCCGGGCTGCTTGAACATTAGACAGACCCAGCTCTCTCAGAGTCACACGGCAGGGACCCAGCCGGGGGGGGCCAGGGGTCCACCGTAACATTTACTTTCACCTTAAAAACTTGTATCTCAAATGTTAAGGAAAAAAAAAAGAAAAACACCAGCAAATATTTCCTTAGCTGTAACTGAAAGCGAAACTTGAGACATGGCCAGCCAGCCAGCTCCACAGCAGCTGAAGCTCTCCTGGAGGGAGGAAATCAGATATTTGAAACTGCCTCAGCAATTATTATCTTTACTTCACACAGTGATGATAATGAGAACACATCACCTCCAAGGTATATCTTTTGACAGCATAAAACTGACATATTGCTACAAATATTACTACAATACTTCTGTGCTACCATACCCTCTGAACTTCTGATCCCAGTACCTTCAACAGATCCATAACAGAAATGGGAAGCAGGAACCAGGAGTCATCAGACTCCTGTCACTGTTGCAGAATGGACATGAAGGAAAAGGAGAAGTCTGCCAAGAGATGTGTGAGACTACAGCTCAAGAAGGTTTTTTAATTGCAAAGCTATGCTGGCTCTGCAAGAGAGCATCACACACAACTACAGTCTTCCCACCACACCAAAAGGTTTGATCAATCAACATTCAGCTCTGAAGCTTATTTAAAAAACAGTATTAGCAAACAGATAGTTAACACAACTACCTTCTGGTTTATTAGCAATTGATTAGGATTTATTAGGATTTCTGTGGGTCCTTGAGAAGTAGTTTGAAATAGCACAGAAAGTTTTAAAAGCATGTATTTATTTTCTGATACATGATAACAGCAAAAACAGCACAGAAAGTTTCAGGGGGGGCTTAGATTGGTAAAGGAGCAGAAGCGTGGGACTAGAAAACAAACACAGCCTGGTTATAGAAAAGACTGAGACCCTGCTTTTCAATGAAGCTCTTTTTCTCAAAACTGGCTGCTCATAATAATCTCTTATTGCTAATGAAACCTTCTCATTGCCCATATATTAATTTTTTAAAATGACACTCAACCCAAAGTTTGCTATTAACAGTTTCTTGATCGGTACTAATTTTCTGTAATCAACACTAGCAGAGTCCTGAAGTTTCCTAAGGGAAAGCAAATACTCGGAGGCTAAAATTGGGGCTTTTCTGTCTCAATTGTCAGGGCACTTAGTATCCTCTGATCCTCTTGAAGGTATCATCCACCTAAATTATTGATCAAAACACTGGAATTTTTTTCACTTTCCTACTCTTCATATATCAAGTGAAGGCAGCCCAATGGTATGTTGCAGATTTTGTTTTCTTACTTTTTATGAAATACAGGGTGGCATTTTTGGCAAGAGGTATTAACCTGAGTTGCTGAATAAATCATAGAATGGTTTAGGTTGAGAGGGACCTTAAAGATGTTTTAGTTTCAACCCCCCTGCCATGGGCAAGGACACCTTTCACTAGATCAGGTTGCTCAAAGTCCTATCCAACCCGTCCTTGAGCACTTCCAGAGATGAGGCATCTGCAATTTATCTGGACAAACTGTTCCAGTGCTACATCACCCTCCAAGTAAAACATTTCTTCCTAACATCTAATCTAAACCTGCCTTCTTTCATTTAAAACCACTTCCCCTTATCCTGTCACTATCTGCCCTTATAAAAAGTCCCTCTCCCGCCGTTTAATACACCCCCCTGTAACATACTGGAAGGCTGCAATGAGGTCTCCCTGAGGCCTCCTCTTCTCTGTGCTGCTGAATGACATGGATTTTGACCCACGTGAAAGAAGAAGAGGAGGAAGACAGAGCTGGCATCCAGAGCTGAAGAAGCTCTTGCAGAGAAACAGGGTAGTCAGTTGTCCTACTGCTCAAAATTGAAAAACAAGATACTGCACTATCACTTTTTATACCATGTCCAGACAGAAAAATGGTGTTACATGGTAAGAGATATACATAAAAGCATGAAGAAAATATTCTCCATGGGACTTGCACTTTGGCATATGCTTTACTATCCTTACTTCTTTCAGCTGCAGAAATTCAGGGACAGATACACAGGGCAGTAGCTGTGAAAGAGTTAGCACTCAAACCTTCATAGCAGGCACCGTCATTCAAAGATTCTCAGTAGCAGGGAAAGAAAATAAATAAGTTGAAGAAAAAGCTGCCAACAGGCTATATATGCTTTTACATCCAATGGCAGTGGTCATGCTTGAAGTGTGTCCTGACCCATCATGACAAGTGAGCATGTTTGCTCCCCAAAGAGATTTTTCTCTTCAATAGACCACATGACAGCCAGTAAGACAACTTATGCAGAAGCTGACACCTTAGGAACAACATATATGTGAGCTGGATAGAACAAGACAAGATGCCAACTAGAGATTCAGCTGGTAGAGTTAACTACTGATACCAATAAATGCTAATTATGTACGTATTCAACCTCATACTAACACTACAGCATTTCAAGCTCTCAAGGCACCTTGCGGTGGACGGTCTGTGGATGCTTAAAAAGACAAATGCAGCCAGTTTGCTCTGGCTGCTCTGTGCACTGAGTGAATTTCCCCAGGTTCCCATTATAATCTCAAACCTTTTTTTTTTTTTTCCTGCAGACAGCCATCTGCTCCTACCATTAGCATGTTTCTCTGCATCTAACGACAGGAAGCCTTTAAGATGCAAGTTTTTCCAGATGAGTGTTTCTTCCATGTTTGACCCTGTTGTTGTCCTTGAGGATAGAAACTGTTGATGAGAACAGTGCAAGGTGCTGTGTGTACTAGCAGGAATATGCAAGTTCTGCTTTTGCCCTGAATACTGCAAGAAAAACATCCCAATGCTCAAAGACAAGCATTTTTTGTGCATCATAGAAGCCTTAGAGACAGTTTTCATAACTTTGATAATTTCACTGCTGATGTTTTCCATCCTTTATCCCATCTCTTCTCCTCTGATAATTTTACACCCATTTTGATAGTCCCTCAAAAGATAGTAAAGAAGAAACCAAGTTTTACGTTCCCTCAGTATGATACATCCATTTGGATCTTAGAAAAAAACAGAGACTTTGCACCATGTTACACATCCAGTGCCAACATCTGTAACCACAGTCCTGCTTGTCAACCAGCCTCCACATGTTGGCAACACTTGTATCTAAAAGACAAATGGCAAAGTCAACTCCACAAACTGAGTATATCGCCTTGTGTTTTCTTGGCATTAGGCTGAAGGGCAGCTATTCCAATATGCTCCCACATTTCAAACCTATGTACAGTTTCAACTAAGAAATTGCTGGTCATTTTCACTCTTATGGAACTGCAGCTTCCACTGGAATCAACTCTTCATAGAAAGCACTTGATAGATTGATTACTGTGCCTGTAAAAAACATAAAACTTCTCTGAAATACATCTCGGCTAAAGCACAGTGCCCTCCACCAAAGCCAAACGCTTGTTCTCTGTATGTTCTGAAACGTCTTCTCGGCACTGCCAAAAATGAACTCTCCTAGCATTCCTAGAACATTGCCAGTTGGAGACAAGGAGGAATGTGCCTTTTTGTTGCTCTCTCTGCATATATTTCCAATACCACTGAATGCTTATGAACAAATCTTGTTTTATATCACTATGCAATGAGAAAAGACCCTTGAAATTTCTCTGAGAGAATTATGGAAAATATAAGCAAATGCAAGACAATTTGCAACTAAAGCATTCAGGCAATCAGAAGTATAGAATCTAGATCTAATACTTGAAATAAACATTAACAAAGAAATGCACTGCCCTCATGTCAACAGAAATGTTTGCTTTAATTGTGCCATTCTATTTATACTATGAATATTTATATGATACTATAATTACAATTTAGTGCTTGGCATAAATTAGGAGGTTTGAATTGATTAGATTATTCCTTATATCACTGCACATATTTTATTACATACCTGGCTGAGATTTACTTATGTAGTGTCTAGCTGAAAACTTGGACACTCACTCTAGAAGAGAAAGGCTCTAATTTTTGTTTGCTGTTGTCAGCTATACTGAATAGTATTCCCATGGATGCTCATAATTCCTGATGTTATTATTTTTTATGCCATTCATAAACTGAGATCATGTGGGTGTTATCAGTAAGGAATCAGGTAACCAATTCAGTCCAACTATATACTTAAGTTGTAAGTGGGAGTGGGATGATGATGTCTGTAGTCTTCTGCTTCTATTACAATGAGAACCTGCACAGTTGCCTTCTGTCACATAAGAAACATTTAAAATACTGTAATTTCTTCTCTACTATTTTGCATTTCCTGCAGAATTGACTATTTGACTTAACACCACATCTGGGAGCCAGAATTTTTTAATCTAAGTTCCATTAAACTTGCTTCCAACACAAATCACTGAGACTAAGTGACTGAGTCACTTAGTACATTTCTATTAAATCTCATACTCCCTTATTTAGCATTGACTTTTTATATAGCTAACTGGACTTTAGTCCCTTTGTACAGCCATTAATATGTTTTCATGAAGATTACAACATAAATGGAAGCAACAGCACACTCTACCACTCACTCCATCAATTTATGTGCTGAAATGAATTTGGAAACTCCCATGAACTTTAATGTGCACTATGTACACAAACATCCACTGTCCTGCCAAGATATTTAGCCTCCTTAAATCACAAAGGCATAAATCACCTCCTTCAGCCACAGAAAACACAGAGAACTCTGTATTACTGAAATAAGTGGAATTTGTATTTCCTACTCAATTTTACATAGATGGCCCACAAAAGTTATGGTAATAAAACCAGATAGAAGCGGTGAGCTTCATGCACAGTCAGTAGACAGACTGTAGTCCCACTTTTGCCAAAAAATGTTATTAATTTACATATGAATGCACATTCTGATATTGTGCATATTAAGCATTCATTTCTGAGGTCTAGGTTGTGTTATTTTTTTAGGAACACTAAGAGCCCTCAACACTCAATAACATTAGTGAACAACTATTAAGATGTTTTGCACTGGTACCAAGAAATCGAATTAATTAAGGACAAAACAACAATGATGTTCTGCTAGTAGCTTCAGTTACTAGAATAAGCAGGAAGAACCAGCATGAGTCATTCTTGCAGTAACACACTTTGGCATGTTTAGTAGATATACAATTTCCTTCCCCCCCCATTTATCCCCTTCAACCCATATATTTACTTTAAAAGAGTTTATTCACTGCAGATTAGGTTTTGTCATTCTTGTGAGTCTCGGTCTATTCAGTGATAACACTAAAAACATACATTCAGTATTCACTTACATACATAAAAGGTGCATAAGCCAAACCAAGATATTTGAAAAGGAGCTGCATTTTCACAAACACCTTACTCACTGCTCTAAGGTCTCTTCTACATTGCCAGAGAAGAGGGGTATTTGACTGATTTATACCTCACTTTCAAATCCTCTTGTCAACAGGCAAAATACTTAGCACAAGGCAAAAAAAAAATCTCAACTGGGAAGTTTTCCTATGGTTTTGAGTCTGAATGCTGTGATAATATCTTCATAACTTTGATAAAATTACTATACTGGAAAGTTGCAATTTTGGAGACATTGTTCAGTGAGTCTGAGAAGAACCTTCCACAAAGCCTACATCTACTAAAATGTTCCATTCTTAACACCATATATACAGACACTATCAGCAGATGTTTTCCTCCAATAGTTCAGTAACATTTCTAGTACTTGGTGGGACATACCGCCTTTTTGAGAACTATTTGGCTAATATGATGCTCTTTCAGTCATGATATTAGCTACTCAGTATTTAAGTCCAGCCTCATTGCTGCTTGGCTTACACCACTCTGTCAGGAAAAGGTGGACATATTCTCTTCTGAGTCTTCTTAAAGAAAAAAAAACTCCCTCAGGAGTGACAGCTTTATTGCTGCACACATACAGGTACACAGTACCTGTTGGTGAAGGACAGCTTTGCCGGCCTCATAGGAATCGAGAATCCTTTAGAGGTTAAATTTCCAGCTGCAGCTGCCTTCAACAGATTCTCAACAGGGGAGTAAAATCTATAAGAATTTTAAGTGGAGAAGAGTCACAATGAAGACTGAAGAAGGAGAAGGAAAGATAAGAGCTCCTTCTGGGTTTGGCTGCCAGCAAGGTCAGAGCAAAGAGAGGTACACAACATTAGCAATGCAAAGCACTCAACTCCATAAGTCACTTCCCTCACTGATCTGCACTTGAGTCTTAAAAATCATCCCAGGTAACATCTACTCATTCACTGCTTTGCTTGAGAGTTACAGCTTGAAAGGATGGCATTTTAAAAGCAGAGTGAATTAGAAAAGAGTGATTTCCTGCTACTTCTTGGGTTTTTTATACAAGAACACAAAAAGCCTTTTTCATTCAAAGCAACAACATCAGGAAATCCAAGCAGAGAACCATTCTCTCTTGCTCTGTAGCTCTGAGGGGTCCAAGTGAGCACAACCACTTGCTTTTGTGAGTGCAGCATATTGTCTGATGGCACACTCATAACTGCTTCTGCCAAATTCAGCCACTGAATGAAAGTGCTAGAACACATTTAAAATAATAAAGGACAGTGAAAGTGAGGCAAGAGGAGGGATACAATTTTCATGTGAGACATTCCAGTAGGCAATAGCAAATTTTAGGGCCTGTCCATCAAATGACCACCAAAGGAGTAATTCTCTGCTATGCATAGAATCATATTAAGTCGACTTTATTTTTATATATAATGTCAATTAATAAATCTTCAGGTACCACACAAGCTTCTCTTGCACATTCAAATCCCTAATGAACTGAGGAATCTCGCTTGGATCTTCCCCAAGAAATGTAACCCACAGAATGAATGCTAGCACAAAAGACTGAGACAGAGACCAACAACATCCCATACTTTCTCCTATGCTAGTAGTTCACTAGTAGTAGAAATAAAAACAAAGCACTACAAGATTTCATATGAATTAATAAACTTCTTTTGTCAAAAAAAAAAAAGCCAACTCCCCTCCTATGAAAGGCATACTCAGTTTTAGTTAAACTAGAGGAGCACAGCAGTGCACAAAACATCAGGGCATTTCCTAAGCTAGGATTGGTGTTAGCCCTCCATTCTCTAACTTTAATTGTCACTTTTCCTCACAAAATTAGAAAGAAAAGGAGTAAGTAATCAAGGATAGCATCACTTTCTCTTTTTCTGCACTACAAGGTTTGGTTTTGCTAAGGAAGCCTTTTGTAGAGTGGAGATGAATCAATCAGCTAATGTACAATAATATGCAACAATATCTAAAAGCCTACATTATTGTACTGAATTATATTATTTTGTCCTAACTTCCATTATGATCTTCTGCTATGAGTTTTAATTATTTCCAGCTACAACTAATGAGATCAGAGACCATAAAAAACCCTAAAAGATAGATCAGTGTTCTTTTAGATTAGAAAGGTTTTAAAAGGGAGCTTTCTACTTCATCTCAGGAACAGAAACTTCTGCCTTCTTTTTCTTCTAAAGAGAACACAGACATAATTGTTATGGGTTTTTGTTGCCATTAGTCAGGTAACACAAAACTTCATTACAATACTTCACTCTCTCTATCCACTTGCACTTAGCACGCATTGATTTTCATCCCATCTTTTTAAAGAAGGGTCAGCCATCTCAGCTCTGTTTTATTTATTTTCATCAATACTGGTGTGAACATGTATCACATTTGAGAAAAACAACAAAAAAGGATGGGCTGGTTGTTAATTGTTACAGAGGAGAGTGGGGGAGGAAAATGGCAACCATGCAATGCTGGTAGCTCACTTAAAGAATAAAACTTCTAAAATCTCTTTTCTGTAGCTGACAATTAGTGTTTTATACAAGGTGGGTTTTCTGGTGTTCAGTGAAAACTTCTATAATTTCACTGAGACACTAGGTGAGAAACTAGTGGTAACACCAGTCTCTCTCTTTCAACCTGCTAGCAATATTCACAAAGCCTTGTGCACCTTATTATTTTGATACTTCTATCCCTCTCTCAACATAAATTGATCAATCAAGTCAAAACTTGTTTTGAAAGAAAAACAGCATGATCACATATATCTTACATGATGTAACTTTACATGGATGTAGAAAGAACAGGCTATTCTATTAATTCTCAGAAGGTGACAGTAGTTGGCACAAAGAATTGCAGCGTCTTTCCCACACATAGGCACAGTGCACCTTGGCTTGTGCACCTGGACTAGTCTTGGGGAGCAACAGCGTAGTTTATGTGACAGGATAAACTGTGGTGTGGTCAAGGGCAGGCTGTAGGTAATGTTTTGCACTGACCTATGGCCAGAACAATCCAATGCTTTACTCTTCACCCTAACTGCAATGTTTTGGGACAGCCAACTTTGTGGGCATATCTTATTTTATTTTCTTTAACAGACATATATCAGAGAGTGTCATCCGCTATTCAAAAAATACCCATGTTGCCAGACTTCCTTCTTATTTTGTACTGGCATTCACTAACCAGGATCAATTAAGGAAAAAAAAGTCCTGTGTCTGGAAATAAACAAGCTAGGTTCCTTAACAGGGTGCTCATTTGCTTGATTTCAGTTATCATTACCCTGTCCCAGACTGCAATTTTTATTTGAAATTATTAAGACTCTTTTAATGTATTGCCTAGTGGCTTTTAACAACTTAAATTTATTTTTGGCATTAAGCAACAACTAGCCAAAGTACAAGTATCTAAAGTATCTACATTTCCAGGCCAGAGAATTTTACCATCATTTAAAGGGGAGTATCTTGTGGTTCTTGTCTTAGGTATGGGTTTTACCTATTTTCTTATCTGTTGATTATTTAAATATATATACATAGAAATTTTCCATGGTTATAAGTTGCTTAGTAATAGAAATTACTTGGACCCAAGGAAGAAGCACTTGAGAAAGCTTCTCAAAAAAAGAATATTCCACAAGTGGATATAAAGATTACTAGTGTATGGAAAGCCTTACACCACCCTGCCACAATATGGACCTAAGAGAACACACAGATGAAAACTGTATATTTCTACCCATTGAAATACCCAGTATTAAAAAAATATGTATCTCGAGCACCACTGACTTAGTAAGCAAATAAATTGTTTTAAGTTAGACATTTTCTAGGTAATTACTTATTACCTAGCACTCCTTTTTATATGTGGATTCATGGAAAAGCATTTGCACTATCCAGAGTATACCCTTCATCGAAATATTTTTTACGAATGCAGGAATATGAAAGGCTACGTTAAACACATGCAGAGGTTCTGACTTGCCAGTGTTCCCACTCACAAGCTGCTGAAGTCACCCAAGCACCTGCCAAAATTGCAGCACTAGTGCAACAGGAACTGAAGTGTAAATTTGATCTGTTAACTCACAGCACTCTTTGTGCACGATCAGCCCTTACCTCAACCAGCCTGTCTTTCATAACCATCAGCACCGTGCTCTCGGGTAAAATGACCATTATCTACCTGCATCAGACAAGCTCATTTAATATTTTACAGAGTTAATCCAGGTGCATAAACAATCTACACACACTTCCTTCATCATGGAGGTAAGGTAGATGTAAATTTATGAATAATTATGGTTGCATAAATTATGGTTGCATATACTGCAACAAGATAACCATAAAAACTCAATTAGTTCACTCATGATTTCCCTGTGGGAAATCTGTTCATTTTTGGAAGCAAGACTGTGCTTCTTTATGGAGGGTGTAAGCATTATTTTAAAGCTGGTATTAAAACTCACATCCGTTGTAATAAATACCCTTCACAATGACATAGTGATTAAGAAGCTACTAGCTAGTTGAAAAGCTGACTACATTCCTGAGAAGTCCACTTAAATACGAATCCCACCATCTTCTCTGGTTATCAATTAAGATGTGAGGATCTGACCTTAAGCAGAAATCACAGCCACTTCTCTTGTAAGCATCCATTGATTGCTCAAGCATGATACCAATTTGTGAGTAAATACTTGGTGAGTGCATGCAAGGTTCTCCAAGGAGAAGGCTGAAACATCCAGTTATTAACTATTTATGAAGCATAATGTGAATGAAAGGGTGGCCCTGTGTGAGGAAGAGCTGTATTGTCAGAAGCCAGGCTGAGGGCACGTAGGGGATGTAAAAAATGGATGCTCTTGGCAAGCCTCTATGTGTCAAATGGAAGGCAAGCAGGAAAAAAAACCCTGGGCTTACAAGTATCATGGAGAATAAAGGTTCAAATACACATGCTGACCCTGATTCATCCTGCCTAACTGATCCTAAAAATCTCTGCACAGCAATCAAAAGGACAAGATAGCAGACTACTCAACAGGGTGAGTTGGGTCAGTATGTTAGTGTTAGCACTCTGAGTCATCTTTCTGGAGGTGGCTCTGCCTCTCTCTTCACCAGGGAAGGTCCCTGGACAGATAGTGCAGATGCTTCAAATCAAATGGTGTTAAAAAGTGGTATTTTCAAGAACAGATCAGTGCTTCTGTAGCAGTAATGTTCTTTGTGATTGCCATTACCACAAATGATCCTACTGCAACATAGAAGGGATAGTTCAGTAATACCAGTACAGCATCACAGTGATTGCAACAGCAAATTGGAAAAGACAAAAAGGAATCACACTTGTGTTTAGTCTTGCTATGGTGTGGCATAGGTGGATCAGCTAGGAAAAAAAAAAAATTCAAAAAAACCGAGAAAGGTTATCTTCACCCAATTTATTTTCTGGAGGTGTAAGCATTATCTTAAAACTGGAACTAAAACTTGCACCCATTCTTATATATACCCTCCACAATGACATAGTGATTGAGAAGCTACTAGCTTCAGTTGAAAAGCTGACATTTGTAGCAGAGCCATTTTATCCTACATGTTCTATAGCACTGTTTCCCAAGATTGTTTTCTTTTAAATACCAAAGGCCCTTTCACCCCACACCATAAATTTGCTTCATATGAAAACACTAAACTAGGTGCTTAATGTACTACTTCTCCCACAATCTCCCCTGAGAAGGGATGGTAAGAATGACAAAAACGAAGCATTAGATCCAGCAGAAAAAATAAGTTTAAGGATCACAGCATCCCTGTAAGTCAGTTCAACTTACCAACCAACAAATCAAAAAATAGCTCCTGCATAAAAGACACTCCCCTAAGAGGTTTTTCTTCCTCACATAATAGCTAATATTGACATTGGATTCTTCCTTTATTCTATGGACACCTTGTGAGGGATCACTGTCAAACTTTCATCTTCCTGCAAAGAGTACTTGCTAATATTTTCAGCACGTTTTCTACTAAACTGAATTTATTAACCCAGCTGCCTCAAGGAAAAAGTAAACCTCCTTATGTCACCTCCCTTTCCCCAGAAGTGTAGCATCAGTTGCTACCACAGAACTCTCCTGTTACCTGAGGCAACCAGCTAACCAAAACCTTATTAAAGAGGCAATTTATCCTGCTGCAGACCCAAATCCTATTGATGTCCCGTGTCACAAACTTCTACTGGTGGCAAAACAAGAGACCCAAAAGGTCCCTTTGAGCGCACAGGATCCATTTTGATAGAACAGAGATTTCCATCTGGTTTAAGCCATACTTCCCAGGCTTACTTGTCTCAATAAAACCACAAAGTTCTAGCACTGCCTCTGTTCTCCTTCATTCAAGGGAAATGATGTTTCTCTACTATTTAAAATTCTTCATCCATCTATCTTTTAATTACTACTTTTGGACTATGTTCTGCAATTACATTAGGTGCTTGTTTATTCAAAACACCCACCATCTCTCTAAGCCTCCCTTTGTAACAAGCTGCCAGCTTGTCTCTCTGTTCAGCTGATTCCCATTATCCGGCCTACCCATCATCTGAATATATTTAGTCTCACCCAAGTAGTTTTGATTATCAAGATTTTACTATGGTCTAATTAGTGACATTTTTATTACTAATTTGTCACTCAGACACTTTCAGTCACATTAAAAATTCCTGCCAGCTTCTCTGAAATTGCTGCGTGCTTGCAGTCTTTTTTTTTTCCACACAAGATCAGCTAAGCATTTTTATTTGGTTGGATCTTTGGAAGATTTTTAAAGAAACACTTAGGAAAATAATTTCAAGTAGAAGAAGAGTTTTGAGCACCACAGTCCAAGGAAGTAGTATGTGGTATCCCACCTCTTAGACATAGGCTTGACTATCACCAAGAAGGACATAAAAAACACTTGACACCTCTAGGTCCTTTACATTTTATTACTAAAGGTATGGAAGTGGTAGAATTGTGTCAGTATGTGACACTTCCTCACACACAACCTACCAGTCAGAAGCAACTCTGTGGTAGTTCCTAAGCATTTTCATGTATGCAGCTGGCTGTGCCATGTGAGCCCCTGAGGAGCTGCAGGAGTATGCCAAAACAAGCAGGAGGGGTAAGGCTGGACTTGGTGAAAGGCTGCCAAACTCTGCCTGAAACCAAGCCATGCACATCTGGAATCAATAGAGATACTGGGAAAAGAACTCTTGCATGCTTGTATCTCTGTCTTGATCTCTCATAACATCTGTCCTTCCAATTGAATAGGAGATGAGGTTTACACCCATGTACTCTACCACCCATTGCTCAGGCTGACCAAATTCAGGCTGTATCACCACATCTGCCTTCATCAAGTTCTGATGTTTTCAACCACTAGATTTAAATCCAAGGTGTAAGCTTTCCAGAACCGCACACATTGGTGAAGGGAGACAATGTCTGGAGACATGATACAGCCACAAAAGATACTTAAAAGTACTAACTCAGTATTACACTGGTTTTAAACAAAATCTGTCCTAGAATGCAGCCTCACATTGTTTGCAAAGGATTAATAAACAATGGCAATATGCAAGTTAGAAAACCTATTGCTTATGCCTTTAACTGTTAATAACATAGCTCCTGTTATAAATAGTTCTGAAGCAATCCATTAACCATATGACTTTTACCAAATCAGAATTTATTACTCTTTTATGAGCTACTTATAAAAATGTAACTTTCAGAAAAAGAATGTGAAACAGCTGAAGCAGTTGACCATATCTGTTTTCCATTACAGCATCTCTAAAGGTAGGATGAGGGAGGGAAGAAATAAAGTGTCTAATTAATGCTGTATAGACAGCTCATCCTATTGGAAACTTCTGCCTTGTGCTAAGGAAGGACAATTCTTGCATAGACTTCACTGCACTGGAGACTGATGAGGCCTGTCAGCAAGGGCAGTGAAGGCAGCTGAGGATATCACTTCTTTCTGAAACTGTGACTGAAGTCAAGGAAACAACTATGTTTGACATGAGTAGGAACAGGACTTCTGTCTCAAGTACCTATGGCTGCACATAAAAGGTAATGCTGTAAAATATCTGAATAAATACCTTGGTATTACACATTAGTTTATTAACTACTTCCTTGTGAATCTACTGAAAAGACCTAAAATTCTGAGTGAGAAAAATGTAATTTATTTTCAGCCCAAGCCATCAGTATTTGTCTACATTTCTAAAGATTATACATTAGAGATTTTGACAAGGTTGCAGCCTGTGTCTTCAGAGGCTATCCATGGCACAGGAGCAGAGGAGAGGGTTAACTTTCAAACGTGTCAATTCAATCCATTTCACAAGTCCTATGGCCTAAATAATATCATTGGGCAATGAACTGGAATTCACACTCATTTGGAACTGTAATAGATTCAACTCCAACAGAAAGTTGGCAGATCAAAAAAGTTGAGATTGAAAAATGGCTCCTAACATTCAGGATTCATTTTACTGCATTCTTCCAAAGAATACTTATCCAAGGAAAGTGTTACTTGGGAAGGTGCTGCTCTTTGGGGTTTGTCTGGATGAGATTTTTTGTGGAAACCTGAGACTCTACCATCTTGCAAATTTGTGATTTATTCTCCTACACAAGGCGGTATCCAAAATGGTATGCCAGCTCATCATCCACAGCCTATCATACTTTAATGAGATAGGCACTGAGCCAAGATTTAATGAAGTCACAGAAAAGCTAAGCAATGGTTACAAGACTTGCAGTCATTAGCCAACAAAGGCTCGAAGAAGATTTATCCACCTCTATTTTCTTAACATAAATAAATCATAGAAAAAAAGAAGACGACCACATAGCCATACACAACCTTCACAACCGATGAAGGCTTTTGGCCTCTTGCCTTATCACACCCAAACTCTCTATGGTTTCATAGTTTTGAAACCATAAACTTTCATAATCATCACTACTTGAACAGATCTCAACAACCACCAGGCACAAAAAGAAGACTCATGATATATGGATACTCGTACCTTAGCATGACAGGGTCTTTTCCCAACTTTCATTTGTAAATTAGGAGAAGAAAGTATGGAGATCTCAATTAGACAAACATGGATTTTTTATATTATTTGAGTAGGATTTTCCAAAGAATTGAAGGCAATTAAACTTGCCAGTTTTAAATGGTATAACTTCTCCAGGCTTCTTTGAAAAAACATTCCTTATGCTTATTTATGCTCGGGTATATTGCAACTGCAACATTTCTCTCAGAACTCCAAAATGTCATATATTCTCCATGAAAATACAGCGTGTCAAACTTCACATTCAGCTTCTCTCTCAGTTGCTTCTGGCATGGATTCAGAATGCCTCTTCTAAACAAAATAAACCAAGGCTACAGCATTACCAATAGATGGAAACTACATCCTTAATGAGCAGTTGATTTAATACAAGTAAATGAATAGCTGGTTTTCAGTCCCGAGTGGACACCGGGGCAATTTGTTTATTTTAGCACTGTATCTCAAATGCTGAGTGAATAGGAAGAAACATTCATGTCATCACAGTATTGGTGGCCCAGAACATGTATGTTTCAAACTTGAATGTGGTGCCAGATGCTCCTTTCCACTGCTTCTGTCAGTATCTGGAAACATTTGGCATCTCAGAAATATTACAGGCAGGGTATATACTTGCAGTATGATGTGAAACACCATTCTGATTCTGGTGATGAATCCCAAACACAAAAGGAGAATCAGAAACACCTCCTGACTTAGAAAAATCTCAGAAGTGACCTACAGAAATGCGTGGCTAAACAGTTACTCATCACAGCTCAGAGAGAGGAGTTCTTCCACGGAGAAGTCAGGGAAGGACTCAGCGCCCTCATGCAAATCTAAGTCTCACTTTCACATCCTATTTTTTTCTAGATTCCCTGGGGCAAGACCAATAGCTCCTAATTGATTGTTGATAAAGAAATCACTGCACTCCCAAAGGAGCAGAGACTCAAATGACTTTTGAGCTCTTCACATGGAGAGATTCTCAAACCAAAGCTCAAAATTCTTCAGTCTGTATAAGAGTGGTTTTGACTCTAATGAGAGCATTATTTCTCACCATTCTCTAATCCCTAAAACTTCTGCATGAAATTATCAAATCCACTGATATCCACTATCTACTGGTGTCTAAAAATGACTTCTACCTCCCATCTGAACATCTACAGTAGCCTTGCCCTCTCAGTAAGAAAAAAAAGAACATCCACAAGTTGTTCTTTTGCAGCTTCAACAACTGTGCCTATGAGGGAAGGAAAACACATCATTAGGTCCCCTTCAGACCATCATACTAATTAAGGGGAAACAGTGATAGTCCTCCTTTATAATACATTGCTAGGAAAAGTATCCCAAACAAATCAGGAGTAAAAGATTAATAAGGCTTATAACACCCCTAAACCATTCCAAACAATTTTTTATAGTTTCTTTTTAACAGTGCATTCAGTTTGCAGGCGATGATTGTGCCATTCTTCTAGGCCTGTGAAGGAGCTGGATACTTCTTTACTGCAAACACAACACATAAAATGTAAATTTGTTGCCCTGAAGTGCCTTCAAGATTCTTTTTCCCAACCTTTTATGGCTAGTAATACGGATTATCAACTACAGCATCCTGCACTACCTTGATAAAGAAGTGGCCTAGACAGTTTGATGCTACTGCATCAGCAAGGACAAAGGTTCAGTGTGCAGTTATTCATGCTATTATAAGCAGTCCTAGTGGGAAAAGATAGGACACTCACAAAAGCAAACCCCCTCTCCCCACACACAAAAAAGCACCAAACCAAGAAAAAAAATCCAAAACCCCCACCAAAAAATCCTGCTAAGACTTGCAGCAGACTTCAACAAATTTTGCACACCTCTAAATTTAATATCTAAATGAGAAGAGCAGCAGCATGCATTTGCAACATAAAAGGCAACTCTTTTAGTAAAGATTTATTATGCTAATAACACTAGAGCCTACCTATTGTCCCACACATTTTTAAAAAGGACACTGCATATGTATATTCAAATTGCCAGAGATGAACAGTGGGTCACAAACAAAACTTAAAATGTTGAACTGTGTCAGCCAAATTGATAGTGCATTTATTATTTCTACCCTTTCTTTTGCATTTTGGCATAGTCAGTTCTGCTGCCAAAGCATTTCTAGAAGGTGAATATAAAGGATATCAAGCACTATAATCACTGAATGAAATAAGAGTGATGCATTAACGCTCACTCAAATCTATAGATCTAAAGAAAAAGCAATAAAATTAAATGCATGATTTAGAAGTAATCTTAAACACTAAACTGATCCTAAATTCACCAAGGAAAGCAAACTTCACAAATCACTGCTAAGAGCATTAGCAATCTCTCTCCCAGACAAAAGGTCAGCTTCAGATGCCTTGTTAATATGTATCTGGGTTTTACAAAGTCCTAATGAGAATGCTGCTCTCTGACAAAGGTGCGTAGGCCTACAGAAACAGAGGTGGTCAAGGAAAACGGCAACCACAGCATGTTCAGAATTAGATGATAGTTTTGCAATCTCCAGGGCCTCAACCTTTTTGTCCTTCTCCTGTCGCTAAACAGAGAAGCAAAGTTTGACATGGCTAATGGGAAAGACTTGAGAGTAGAAGACAACACTGAGATTAAATAGAGCAAACTAACTATAGACTCCAGCTAACACAAAATTTACTTGCCTCTTTTTATTTTGCAGTACACTGGTCAAGGAAACAGAATAGAGAAAATAACCTGACATCTGGGCTCCTATTCAGGCCTCCACACCTCCTCAGTGTTAGGTACCTAGCAGATATATCTAAGTTTCTATGGAGATCCAGAAGACAACTCAGATTTCTGTCCATTGACTGAGGAAAATACTGACATCAACCTAGGAAACTAGTAAACTTTGGCCAAATATACCGAGAGAGAGATGTAACTGAACTACTACTTAAGCAACTTTAAACCTTGTCAGTGTGAGAATTAGCGTAAGAGGGTGCATGAGGCATAGTAAATATCCACTTTCTCTTCTCCTTCAGCAGAGGGAGAGATTCACAAAAATATATTTTAAAAAAATGGAAACTGTGACTTTTGCCAAACAGTTGATAAGATCACAATTTATATTGTAACAACACTAAGGACAGTGTATAGACAAATTGGAAGAACAAGTCTACTTCCTTAATATGTTAATATTCTGAGGAATTAAAATTGGCTACAATCCCTCTTGTCCTGACCTTTTTTCCCCTAAAAATGATGGATTATACTGTAATGCTCTATGTACTTGGGCATGTTCCTCACCTCCCTCTCTCTGTCCATGTCTTTTCTAACTTTCTGTTCCCACCATAACTTCTAAAACAGTCAAAAAGCACAGTCTCTGAGTCTCTGACTAAGCAAGAAAGTGAAGCAAAATAGACAGTTCTGTGAGATATTCAGAGGGTTCAACAGGCTCAAAGTTCTTCATAAGACTACTACTGCTGACAAAATTTTCTGATGGTCTAAAGCCTTTCCTGCAATTTAAATACACCTATAGATACCTTAGACTGCCTCACATATATTTGTCAAAATGATTACACAGCTCAGTTAAATAGAGTTGACAGGTGATCTATGTCACATTAAGGGGAATTCATTTGGCAATGACCAAATGTGCCTTCTTGAGCACATTTTGCTGATATTAATCACTTTTTCTAGAAACCTCATCAGCAGTCGTGTTCCAGATCTGTAATTACTGCACATCTTTTTAGCAATGAAAAGATTTAAGCCTGAATGACCACAGAGGCGCCTTCAAATGCAGCATCCATCACAGAGGACATGACTTTTCACATTTACTTAAAACTGGGATATGAAGAAAACTGCAAAAATTAGAGTGAAATAATTTCTACACTACTTTTGTGATAGAGGCTTACCTAGAAGTCTTCTGACTGCTAAAATTCTTCAAGTTTGGAAGGTTTTAGAGAATGAGAATGTATACTGCACTGCTGCTTTGTAAAGGTTTATCCATAGTCATGCTCCATGCAAGGAATAAGGGACTTAATATTTATCCTCCTAGGAATAGAAGGTATAATTCTCATTCCCTTTATCTTGGATTAGCTGTCAAGACAGTAAGTGGACTGTTCAAACACTCAGTGTTTTCAGTGCTTTTAAATCAAGATGAAACATAAGCCAAGCCATTAAGATGTCCTGCATGACTGCATGTCTCAGTTGCTCAGTGCTCAGCTTCTCTCTCAGTACTGGATGGGTAAAAGGGAAGGTTACGAAACCAGAGTCCATTTAAGATGGCAATTTAGGCATCCAAAGGATAATCAAAGTATTTTACTTCTGGTATGGTTTGGGCTGCACACTGCACTTATATCACTTTTGCCTTGTACCTCAAATGACTTCAAAATCTAATGGACCCACCTTAACCCTGTACTAAAACATGAGCCGTGTTGTTTTGTTGAACCATGTATTTTCACAGTCTAAATAACTTATTCAAAATTCTTTGTAAAAATCTAAAGTCTATTATTAATGTGCAGAATTAGCATATCCCCAAACTAATTTTAAGTCATTTGCGTTCTTCCTTAGGACACTTATGTTGCCAAATAGGGCAGTCCAGATGCATTCTGAGCCTTGCCAATTCTTGCACTTCAAAATGTTTGGGGCCTCCTCGAAGACTTGCAGTGTCAAATCAGTCCTTCTTCCTCTTTTCCCCTCAAACACATTTCAAGTGTTCTGTTCTGTTACTATCCAGTTTAACCTGACTGTCAATTACTCATAGCTTATTACACCTCACAAACACCAAGCTAATACTGTGGACAACTATGGCCTACTGGAAGCTAGGACCTCAAGCAAAGTGCTTGTTGTAGGTAACATCACGAAGCTTGCAAGACAAATGCATGTCCAGACAAGGAAAACCTTAGTTATCTGCTTAATGACTTACACTGCCAGAAACAGAACTCCCAGTGAGCCACATCTTGGACTCATAAGCAACAAGGGCTTGAAGGAGCTGGGGTTTTTCAAAAGAAAATCCAACAGAATAATACTCCTACTCTAAAGTACCAAATTATTTCAGTGCTAATGCAGCTTACATTGAGCCAACATTGATTCTTGTGGTTACACCTTATCCAGGACATCTGACTTAACATTGAGCTTTATTTCAGTGAAAACAGAGGGAGGCTCTCTTGAAAGAAAAACTTTTATGGAACTCTAAACCAAAGTAATTCAAAATAACTGAGGGAATATTGATACCAATAGCGTCTACATCAGGCTGTGTAAGTCATAAAGCTTCCAACAAGGGAAGATGATAATAAAACACCCCTAAAAATATAGATTGTCCCCATTATTTCTGAGGTCAGTCGAATTTTCCCCAATGAGAAACCTATGACAAAGTTTTGCTTCTGTTCTGATATGATTCACTGTCGATGAAACCAAAGGCAGGCTGATATACATCACCATCTTCTCCTCAAGGTATTAGATAAAGAACTGTTAACTAGCAAGAAAAAAAGGTGTTAATAATCACAATACTTGTTCCACTTCTATGTGCTACATTTTTTGGCTAGCATCTAACCAATTACACTTAAAAAAAATCCTACTATGGTGTTTTCTGAATGTAAACACATAGACTATTTTTACTAACACGTTTATTCAATGCTGAAATCTAACAAAACAGTCTACTGTACAAAAGAGAAGAGACAATGAATAGAGCAGAAAAGTTTGCTATTTTCTGACTTACATGAATTTACAATACAATTTTAATACTTGATAATATGGGTGAGCACAAGACAGTGTGCAAACCATTCAGAAGAGAAAACCAGCAACCCACCATCCATATTCTCAAACTACTGATGCCCCTTCAGGCACTGAACTCAGTGAAGGATACACATGCCAGTCAAGTAGCTAATAAATACTAGCATCATCTCAACATATTACAGAAGAGTTAAACTGTTCACTGCATGTGTTACTCATAATTGCAATCATGGTAATAAAGTAATCAAAACTTTTAAAATTCAAAATCTGGAAATATACAAGACTCAAGCAAATTAAAAAGCCAAGATCCACTTTTAAAAAGCATTTGAAATAAGCACTGGACCAAGGTGAGCCATTTGCACTACTGTGGGCTTCTGGGGACTTTTTTCTTCTTTTGTTTTTTGTTCTTCTTATTAAAGAAAGGTTTGTCTGCCCTAAGGCAACCCTGGAGTAAGAGAAAAAGGAAGACTACAACACAAGGGTTTGATCCAAAGGCCATCACAGCCAGTGAGAAGACCCTGACACCAGCAACCCTAGATAACATCCATATTTTACAAGACCTTACACTTCACCTTCGTAATGGATTCATGCTGAGCTCTAGCTATGAAAATAATACTTTTGACCTGTAGTAACTCCCAGAGAAACAATCTTTTTAAATGCTTTTCACTGTGTAGCTTCAGGCAATGAAAATCCAAGAGTTCCTTTTATGGATTAAGAACCTGCTCTTTTCTGTCACAGGTTTTAGTTATGCTAACCTCATGCATTCACCTTTCCTCCTTGAGTTCATTCCCAGGACCACTGCTCTTCTTCAATCACTAACAAAATGAGCCATGAATCATCTTTTTTTCTATTGTCTCATGCTTCTCTTTCTGCTTGGGGTGCTCCAAAGCACTCTCCTGACAATATTTTCCAAAGCGCCTTCTTTCAACAGTCCTCTGGGAAACATCATGGTAACCAGATATATAGCATGGTGCTATCAAAGACTTCTATACAGCAAATCTTGTGACAATAGAACTCCCCTAATGGGATTTGCATCCTGGCATCGTAGAAAAAGCACTGTAATAACCTCCCATTTTTCCCTTGTGCTGTAATCTGTTACGCTTCTCACTAGTACTTCAAAGTAATTCTCTATTGTTCTGTTACTCTGAACTTCAGCTCAGCAGGGTTTTGTTTTTCAGAGCATCACAGAGGGGAATCTTAATTACTTTTTTTTTTCTTTTTTCACTTTTCAAACAAAACCTCAATTCCATAAAACAAACAAAAAATCTTCTCAGATCTCAGAATTTTCTCCTGCTGGATTTGCAGAGAACTAAAATCAACAACAAAACATATCTAGCTTACTAAGTCTCAAATTTTATCGAAAGACCTCATTCTGTCACAGCATCTACTATGGTGAGAGAACCTGAACTGTACAAAAGGCCTAGAAGATCAGCTCTGTCCTCAGCTTTGCCAATAACTATCTAAAAAGTCACAAAAATCAGCGAGACCTTCCTTTTAAATTGTCCACATACCTAGGCTACATCTCTGAAGAGTCCAAATTCCAAACCAGAAAGGCACTAACAATATATATGTCACAAACAGAATAATTTTGTCCTATTTCTGGTGTTTTAAGCTTGGTTTTCTAAAGATAAATTTAAGCTTCCAGTTCACCACTGAAAATCTGGTAGATATCAAGCTTATACACCGACTCATAGGCAAAGCGTAGGCTACAAAACTCTCTTCCAAAAATCCCTGCTAGTGCAAATTACTGCATGTCCCAAGATCCAGATCCTACTTTGCACCCTGAGTCCTGTGTCCAGTTCTGTCTCATCTCATTTCAAGAAAGATATTGAAGTGCTGGAGCATGTCCAGAGAAGGGCTACAAGGCTGGTGAAGGGTCTGGAACAAAAGTCCTGTGAGGAGCAGCTGAGAGAGTTGGGGTTGTAGCCTGGAGCAAAGGAGGCTCAGGGGAGACCTTATCAGTCTCTACAATTGCCTGAAAGCAGGCTGTAGCCAGGTGAGGGTCAGCCTCTTCTCCCAGATAACAAGTAACAGCATGAGAGGATGTAGCCTCAAGCTGCTCCAGGGAAGGTTCAGTCTGGACATCAGAAGGAATTTCTTCACAGAAAGGGGTGTTAAACATCGGAAGGGGCTGCTCAGGGAAGTGATAAAGTCACAGCCCCTGGAGATGTTCAAGAAACTACTGGATGTGGCATGTAGTGCCATGTGCCAGGTAGTGATCAATCAAAGGTTGGACTCGATCTTGGAGGTCTTTTTCAAATGATTCTGTGTTTCATTTCCAAGCTTAAAGCATGGGGCTAGCCAGCCCTAGAGAGGGTCAGATTCCCTACCCTCAAGAACACTTGAAATAACTTCTCTGAGACTCTTGTAGTTGTAGGACCTAACTCACTGCATGCAATCTTAAAACAGGCATATCAGCATAACAAAATGTTGTTTAAACCTAAATTAAGTGGCACAGAACATCATATTTAGGTTATTAAATACAAACTAGAAATTCCATTCCTGTTTTGATTTAAATATGGAAAAATTAACTTCATAACGATGTTTTAGGAATCTAGTAGAACAGAGTTCCTCTGTTTGCAGGAGAGAACAGAATAGTTTAGTTGAGGCCAGCAGTAAGAGTTACTGCTAGTCTAGATGCCTGCTGGAAAGTGCAATAAAGCATACAAGTCCATGCGACATCCCAATCACCATTTTTATGAACATTTTCCTATTTATTAACAGTAGCTGTTCTGAATTCCCTCAAGTTTTATGCCAACTGCCAATTCTGGGTCCAGTACAAATTTGAGATATATTACAAGTAAGTTCAGGTAGAAATGAAAATAAAAGGCGAGAAAAAAGCTCACCATATGGCAACAAGGCAAGTTCATTGATGACAGGTAAAAAGGCAAGTGAATGGCTGCATGTACTAATAATTCTGGAATTGTAAATGAGTTCAACCCCTAAAGACAATGAGGAAAAAGTATCAATCATAGAGAAGAAAAAAATAGCACCAGGGAAAGTCAGTTTATTTCCCTCCCTCTTATTAAACTACATTGTCTTTTTTTTCTGCTCTGAGACAATAAAACTGTTCCAACTAACCTGTTACCTTCTCCTCTGTACATCTGAACTGATACTTGAACTTTATATTGCCACTTGTATCTTATTTCCCTTTACACATAGCTCTTGGATCTCAAGTGAAGAACTCAAAATATCAATCATCAATTACATTGCAGACAAAAGCATATGGAACATAAAACTTATGGGAGCATGTAGCATTCAAAGACAGATGACTTAGAAACTGATGATACAAATCAGCACTTTTCCTGACTTGATTATTTACTAAGAGGAGATTTTTTGGGATGCACAGTCCCCTCTAGGTGCTAACCAACCATTCATTATCAGCATTTTCACCAAAGAGTAGGCTGGCCTTGACAGGAAAGTTGCCTGACGTTCAAGCTAAGATTTAGAATGCAACAACTGCTTTGATTGTTGCAATATGGGTATTGATAGAGATGGAAAATCACAAAAAACTAGGATGGATAAGCCATCACAATAGAAATAGTCAGGGAAAATACCATTCACATGAAGACAATTTAAGAGAGTTTGGATTTGACTTACTGCATTGCTGCTGTAAAAGAATGATTTCTACCATCTCAGTATATAGACCCCCCCCCCAAAATATAGACCTGAACTCTGCAGGATGAGCAACATTCCTCTTTCTGGAGCTCCTCCACTGTCATGATCTATAAGGTGTCATAAAATACCACTAATATACTATGCATATGAAGTGGCTGGTCATGTTGCCTGTAGAGCAGCATAAGAAGACAAAGCTAGACCCCAAGCTCCTTCACTGAAAAGGATGGTCCATGGCAGAGACTATTAACATGGAGACTATCAGACATGCACCTGAAGGACAGACATTTGTGCAGCCTTGTTGCATACATGTCTCTCTCCCATCTGCTTGTCCAACATTAAACACACCTCCCACAAGTCAGGATTCAGTCAGCCCGTTCTGAAGGGGTGTTGGTAGCTTATTTTAATACATCAGCCAAGTACATTTGGTGGTATGAATGGCTAGTATGTAAAGCTGTTCAACATGTTCTGTTTGATTAAAAGCTTTCTGTGAAAGTGTTATTTTTGGAAAGAAATCACAATCCTTTTGAAGGAGGCACAGTGCATTACAACCCCTGTGAGAACTAAAAAATACCCATGGACTCATTTTCCTGCTGTAAAGCACAGCTTCATCAGATTGCTGTAGAATGTTGCCATTTCACTCTGACTTTTAAAATAATAATCTTATTTTCCAGAGCATAAGTCCTTGTTCTTTACAGCTATCACTGTCAACATTTAAGAGTGGAAAGTACTCTGCAATGTACAGCCATTTAACATCCTACTGTAAAACAAGGAGATGAAGACAATTCTGGATTGTTTGAGTAGCTTGTAGGGGTAATGTTTTCAGAAACAAGAAACAATTTTCAGATGCTGAACTTAAGACAATTTCCCTAAGGTGATTACTCACCAATAATTCTGCTTCTTCCCTAGGGAGACATCAAAAAAACAGATCACTTGCAATCACTAGACAGCTGAAATTCTTGGAATAAGTAACTGGATTTCTGATTAAAGAGATTTTAAAGAACAAAAAAGTCTCAGGAACTTTCTTTTACTCCCCAGAAAGCCCATTCTGTTTTCAGTCACTAAAACCTGAGCTTCTGTACTTTTCCAACTTAACATAAAGACAGCTTCAGACTTTCTACTCACAGTCAGTTCTGTGAAAGATAAGAGACTAACTCAAACTGGAATTTTTCACAGCTATATCTTATTTTATTAATTCAAACCAGGAGCTAGAAACTTTGCATAAGTAGGAATTTAGGATGTATGACAGTGTTGTTAAGGTAAGGCCCATTGGATCCAGGCTTCCTTACAGGAAACGCACAGACAGAAAGATGTGCAGCTCTGAGAAAAGCAGGGCCTTGACTCTTCCACATATTTTCCACATTACCTGTTTCCCTTGATGGACCTATTCTCCTTAAATTATCTTTCCATTTGGTTTGTCCCTTTCAAAATACACAACCCAATAAATCCTCCAGGGAACAACCAGAGTCTTCTGCCATACTAGTTGTCATCCTCCTTTTGCAAACTATGCCTTCTCCAGCATTTCATCCATCCGCTTTTAGGACAGCACTAATACTGCATAACTGACCAAAACAAGTGAATATATTCTAGATTGATTTACTACAGAAATGATACATAATGGACTAAAATCATACAGTCCTTAGCTTGTACTGCTTCACTATTGTCACTTATCCAGCTTGTATGGCAAGAATGGTAAAAGATGTCTCCTGAAGTGCTGAAATCTGATTTCAGTGTCCTTCACAAAGCACAGGGAAAGAAGTTCATGCAAACTGGTACAGACTGAAATAGTTCTTTTGAAAGTATGTCAGTAAAAATAGATTTCATACACATGTGTAATAAGACAAAGGTTAATTAGGTGCAACCACTTTTTCTTGAGGTCAAGAGGAGTTACACCTGGGATGATTTTAGCCTGGAATAGCCACTTATTGATGTGATTTTTTTTTTTTTTTTAAACTTAGGACATACCACATCACACCATTTTTACCTGACACTAAACTGACAGCACTAATGAAAGAAGTTATTTTGATAGGACACAAACTACTTGAAAAAAAACACATCTCAGCATTCTGTACTGAGTATAACACCCAAGATTCCTGTAACTCAGAGAAGTAGGACAATACTTTATCTTCTTTTTCCTTTGCATTTTTTCTCTTTCCTCCCCAGTTTGTGTAGCTGGCAATATTCTGTGGATTAACAGCTCCATTATTTCCTTCTCATTTTTTCTTTATGATATCTCAAGCACAGGCAGCTGGTTATTGAGCACTCTTCCTAGAGGATGATTCTTTCAGAACTTCTTTCAGTTCACATACCAAACCCCCAGGTTCTCCTAGTCCTGCAAGTCTCTGTGCTAACACTCCTTCAGAAGCAGGATCCAGGAAGCTCCTGACACCTAAAGTAGTCCACTGGCACTGTAAGCCAGGCGTTACCAAAACCTTGTCCAGGACACAGTAAGGTTTGCTGAAGTTGACATGCCTTGAAGAAAAATATATCATGCTTATCATGTAACCAGCTCCATCTTTAATTTTACTTAGCTAGAAAATACCCACCTATTTCTTAAAATAATCTACCAGCAAAAGTCTTAGTAGCTTAATTAAGACTTCTGCTTCTCCTACAAATTCTTTGGAAAACTTATTTACAGCATCAGTGATCACTTCCAACACAGTTATGCTCAAAGAACAGGAACCCATTAAGGCAGCTTCAAACAAGACAGTCTTTGGCCTACTTGATTTTACTCAACTCCTTATTTTAACCCTTCACAGAAGCACTACAGTTAAAGGCTCATTAGTGTTACAGTAAGAATCACTCTATGCCCCAGGGTTTGATCAAAAGAGAAAGATTTAAAATTCCAAAGGGCAGACAAAAAAAAAAGTCTGATCAACAAAATACAGCAAAAAAGAAATATATGCAAAGTACTAAAAGATCCTAAATACTGCCATTCAGAATATGTGAATGTCTAGTTTGCTGTCTCTTTTTAACTGCAATCCTCAAACAGTAAAGGTAGGGCAAAGAAATAAGATCAAATACTTCAGGTGTTTCAGTGTATCTTTTTAAATGAAAAAATACATAGAATCACATCTATGAAATAACTGGACAGCCCTTCCACTGAGCATTTCTTTCTGATCATGCAAATGAAAGTGAGTCTGTTTGAGGTACAGCACTTGTTCAGATGCTATGAAGCATCTTGTACAACTCTCCCTTTTTTTATCACTCCTCTGGCTATATAGGTGCCTAAGTTGGGTTTACTGGAATTAAGAGTTATAAATACATCCTGCTCACTTCATCCCTTATTCCTATTCTTTTAAACTGTGCAGCTACCCCCTGGCATTCCTTACGCCTATGGTGCAACCAAACAGGTCTATCTGCTCCGGTTAAGAGGAATCTCTCTGCAAGTTTCCCATCCTGGGAAAAAGAGACAGTTCCTGTGGCTTTTCAGAAAGCTTCTGAAGGACTACATTCCTGCATGGAGGAATGAACAGCTCCAAGCTTGTAAGGATTTACATATCTGCACAAAATGTCAGTAAATCTGAAGCTATCATACCAGAGATGATGATTAGCTCTGTGCATATTTAACAAAGGGGTAGGGAAATCTGATGTGCATATTTCTGACAAGCACGCCAATTCCCAACCACTTTCACAACTTAATATCTACACGGTTCATTTTATTTTGATTAAATTTAACACATTTCACTGATGACCTTTAAGGAAATGCTCACTTCCAGACTCTTAAATGCACCGTTGATCTGCTACGCTTTGTCAGCAAAACAATGATCGTTCCTAAGAAGCCTCTGAAAAGCTACAGTCTTACACAGCTCCGTCCACAAAGTTGCCACTGACGTATTCAATGCAGGGATGCAGAATTTACATAATCAGCTCATTTGCTGCATTCAGCAACAAGGGACATACTCTGCTAATTCACACCCTCACCAGAAGGTTGCTCCAGTAAAGAGGAAATTGCCACACTGCAATTCAAGAGACATGAAGTACATTAGCCGGGCAACAGCTAAGAAAATAAGCAAATGAAGATGTATGTAAGTTATTATTACCTCTGCTCCACAGACAATGAAAATGACCTTTGTTGAAAGGCTGGTTCAGAATCAGAAGGCAAAACTTCAGGTTCCCTGTAAAACAAATGTTGGTTCTCATTAGCAAGAATACTGATTTTTTTTTGTCCTTTTTTTAAATTTTCTTTTTGCCAGATTAATTTTAGTCCAACCACATCAGAGTAATTCCACTAATTTCCTTGCTTTTTAGGTTTTACCACTGTCAGATTGAGAATCTCATAAGATAGCAAAACCCTACTCAGTAAAAGGTAAATTTTTAATTTATAAGTGGCTTTTATTTACTGAAGGCCATGCTCAACAGGACCCCACATCTATACAGCTCTCTCATTTAGTCTCTCACTCACTGCTGCTTCCTGGATGCAGAAATTACTGATATGAGCTTCACTCTGGTGTCTGTTAGTGGGGAAGGCTAGAGGAGACTCCATATAAAGACATCTCTAACCTACATCCAATATTCCACCCTCCTGAAGGATGCAGAACTCTTGCTGCCATCAGTGGCTTCTGCACCTGTGTTTTCATATCACTAGAAACTCTAATTGTGGTAGATATTTTACAAATGAAGAATGAAAGGCCATGATGCAGGAGCTTAAAACCAAAAGCTAGTAAAAGCAAAAGTGTACTTTAGCCTGTGTTATCTAGGTGATACTGCAGACTAAAAATCTCAGTGGATTTACCAGCCGAACTTGATTGAGCTCATAAAGCCTCCTGCCCCTGCAAAACGTACACTGTGAAGGTCGATAATAAACCTACAGATAGAAAAGCCTTAAAAGAAAAAAAAGCATTTATGATATGACACACTTTGAATTCAAAGAGTAAATACGTACATCTTTTGATGGCTGCCTGTGGTGGGATTTGCATTATTTCACTTCCTAATTATCTTGCCAATCATATAGGAATAAAAGTTTCCCCTGGAGCTTGATATCCTTAGGAAATCAAGTTAATGGATATTATTTGGTCATGTGAAACCCACTGTAATTGAAAAAAGAAAACCTCTATCTCTAGAAAGTCTTTTGAGCAGATCCTGTATATCAGGAAGCAGAAGGCTACAGCAGAAGCCTGTGGCTCAAGCCATATGATGTTATCAAGGAAAATACAGATGGTCAAATTCCTGAACACCTACGGATAGGAGTTGGGAGGGGCAGTCTTTAAAATAATTAAATGCGTGGTGAGGAGAATGGAGTGAAGGTTAGCACACTGGGTACCCACTGTTCTGCATCTTCTGCACCTTTCCTTTTGAGTGATTTAGGGTTTTCCTCCCCACTGACCCATTTGATGCCTCAGTTTCCTAGAACAGAAGCAACAGTCTTCTCCTCCTTCATAAGTAACAAGAGAAACATAAACAAAGACTGCAGGAACTCTGCACTTCTGTGCAATGAATCAATGTCATTATGCAGAAGCTTTAAAAGTCTCTAAAACATGCAACACCTCTTTGGGCATCATGTGGGAACTCACACATCTTCCAACTTTGATATAATACCTTTATCGTATATTTTTCTTACTTATACATAACTCACTACTTATACATCTTACTTACCTTATACTGCTTATGCATGTTACTCTACTTATATACTTTATTTTTACCTATCACAGTACATACACATTTTACTTACTTATACTTTTCACTTACTTAACACAGTAGTTCTACCCAACACAGTACATTCACATTTTACTTACTTATACATTTTTACTAACTTATCCACACTACAGCACGTATACACTTTGCAACTGCAGTGCATGAGATCACACATTGCTTGATCGATCCCTCTACTTTGTCCAAGAGCTCCGGCAAGCACTTTTCAGGAAATAGGATAGGTTTCAATCCAGTGCAGCACAGTCCTTTCTCATCTATTCCTTGCTGTCTTGATATTTAGTTTTTCAGCTTCATCTTTCCCAATTCAACACAATTTACATTTCAGTCCTTGATGCTCCAGGCAAGCAGAGTCAAGATGATGGCAGCAACAAAACCCAGCCAGTGATCAGCAACGAAGCTAGTCCAGGAAATCTAACCAACAAGACAGCAAAGGGCAGGGACCAAATACAAGCCCATCCCACCTCTCCCCTCTTCTTCTCTCCCTTACCTGAACCTTCTGACATGGCTTAAAAACCCTCCAGGAGCTGATCTGCTGCAGCTGAAGGCGGATGGCCACTGAAGCCAGTGAGGGTAATTTCAGCCTGGTCTCACCCTGAGGGCTCCAATAGGCATAACTACAGATGGTTTGGCTGGGGTACACTATAATGATTCAAAACACCTTACAACATGAGACCTAGATGATTTTTACTTCAGTAAAAAGTCAACATGAATATCACAGCTATCTTCTGCCTGGCTTTTCCTCATGTCTTCTGCTTCCATCTTTGCTGACACAGGCCTCACTTCATTAAATTAATGTATATATAGGTGAATAAATTTTCATAGGGAATAAACGAAGAGGTAGAAGGACCAAGTAAACACAGGAAAGTGAGAAAGTTTTTTTTCTTTGTGTGGTCTGAACAGTTTTGCCTTGTCCTTGAACTTTAAGAGAAAGGTAGAAAACAATACATTCAAACTAAGTGCCAATTTCCAGCTGCCTCACAAAATGGGACCTCAGCAGCAGATCTCTTAATGATTGTTAAGTGAGAAAGGCTGCCAAGTCTTTGTGTTAAACATAATCATCTGGTGATGCCCTCCATTGAAAATAGCCAGCAAGTATCCCAGGTTCTTTTACTGGTATGACAAAACAAACAGACATGGGTGCTGTAAGCATGCTCTTGATAGTGAATCACAAAAGGCATTTCTGTGCCTGTTTTAAACCCTTAAGCCTTATCTGCATATGAAAACAGCCATAGATCCCAGCATTATTTGCTCATCGGGATTTGTACATCATTGTACTCTTGTTATATATATTAAGATACATTTTTGAAGCGAAGGCCTGGCTGTTGGTGTCCACACAGAGATTTCTGAGGCTGATTTTCAGAAATGACACTTCCAAGAGCTTCTGGTGAGGCCCGTAAGAACTGCTGGGTCTTACATGTTCAGTCATCACAAAGAAGCCAAGTAGGTGCCTCCAGCACACACAATTAGTAGACAGGGTTGGGGTTATGTGTTTGGGTTTTTTTAAGTACAGTTATGGGTTGAAAAAGTGGAGAAATGGAAATTATTGTTTCATCTGCTCTTAGAGAAGTGAACATTCCAGTCATTTCAAATCAGTCATTTTATACAATTAATGCATGATAAAATGCTATGATTAATGCTGCCAAAATGAACCTAAATGTCAATATTTTAATGGTGCCTGCTGAGTTAATATAAAGCTGCACACAAGGCTCGGTCCTCAGTAGATGTAAAACAGTAATAAAATTGGGCTGCGATAATTAACAACCATTGCCCTAAAAACTATTAATGAATTGGGACATCTGATGGCAAAGACCACATCAACAGACAGAATATGCAACATCCATTACTCTGAGAAAAACTGATGAGAGCTCACTGTGCCACTGCTCCAAGCACTCCATTGGCTATTCATTTGAAAACAAAGCTACTTCAAGGCCATTTATCTTTAAAAGCCCCTAACAAATTAGGAAGCATCTATCTTCTGGACTGTCTGCCCATCTATTTTTCAAAAGATAATTAGCACTCTGACCCAACCATTAATGACATGCTCTGTTTGGACTAAAGGGAAAGAGGATTCTGTAAGCAAGGAATCAGAAGCAAAAATAACCTGTCCTCAGATATAGATATCTCCATTGAAGAAACTTTTGTGAGCCTTTTGCTAAAGGCAGAGCAAGTATGTATCTTGCATAGCTCCATCCATTCTTAGAATAATTTTCTTCTTCATTCTGTACTTTTGCAGCTCTTGCATCCTGAGCAAATTCAACTATCTGCAGCAAAAGCAGAAAAGAATAAATTCCTCCCTACAAAACCTTCAGCTTATTCTTGGTATTTACATCAACACAGAGAACAAATGGACTCAAGTCCCACAGTCAAAGTCCTCCTGTAGAAGAATAAGCCATGCACTTAAGACCTGATTTCTACAGGAAAGGAGGATGACTACAGCAAATTTTTACTTGCATTTAAGGAACCAAATTCTTCCCCCCTCTTGTTTTTCTATTTGATGCTTATAAACCTTGCAGTCTTACAGGCAACTATGTGAACAGGCAGTTATATGAAAAATATAGTAAAAAAGTCTTTCAGCAGACTTGGAAATTTCTAATCTTTGAACAAAGCTGGACCACTTTTAATCCTGCTGGAAACCTTTCCTAAGTTACAAATCAATCAATCAATCAATCAATCAACAATGCCTAGAAGTTTCTACTGGCAACATCAGTGAATAACCTCATCCTTTCTGAAAACAATTTTCTTTCCCTTCTTTCTAAAATTATTAAGCTGAATCTCTTTGACGAAACTTCTCATGGTCGCTTTTAAAAGGACTTCTATCAAAGTGTTGTGAACATCTCTGATAGCCTATGCACTGCCCATGCAATGACTTTTTACCACATGGTAACTCACTCAGAACAATTCCAATCTATTTTAGAGCATAGATTTGCTATTCTAAAAGCCTTCTTGGCTTCTCCCTGTCATATTATACTCATCAAGCTATTTTATAAATATTTTTAATATCATTATGTATTTTTTATTGATTTCCCCTTGCCATGTGCCAGTCTTCAGGCTGTATGTCTGTCACAAAGCATAGGCAAAAGGCATATATACTTTTAAAGACAACCTTTTCCCTGCCAATAAAACAATATATGCCACTTTGCTTCCTTTCAGTGTTAGAATCATATCACTAGGAGTTTTTCTGCATACTGTGAGGTTCTTGGCTATTGAATTTTCTGAAGCAAGGAAAAAATTTTCAATGCTTCAAAAAAGAGGGCCTTTGGGAAAGATCACTGCTATTCTCAGACTTTCTGACATGATGCAAGTGGTAATACACAATGGGGGGCACATGAATTAGAAGTCAGAGCTTTGGCTGTAGAAATGGGATTCCAATAAACAATTAATGTTTTGGTTTTGTTTTTTGGTATTTGTGTTTTACTGTTTGCCTGAAGAGGAGCCATTCCTTTTCTTTACAGTGATCTATCAAACATCAATAAAGAATCAGGTTTAGTATAGAGGAAGAAGTAGGAAAGAGACAGGTAGTGCAGAGCTGAAAGTTGGTCATAAGTTTCCAGAAAATTTCTGTACTGATCTAAATATATCTAAATACCCAAGATACTAACAAAGATCTATTGAAAAGACACTGCAGTGCACACGTTCCTGATCATATAGATGGAAGTCCAAAAACTTCTGAGAGAAAAAGCTCTGAATGATCTCACTGAAAATTTCTTTCTGCTCATGTTGCTGCTCTCACATCAGTCTACAGATATATCATGATATATATTTAAATATACCATGTTAGCAAAAACAAATAAAAAACCCAAACCAAACAAAAAAACCCCACAAAAATCCCAAACAAAACAACAAACCAACAAACAAAAAAACCCCAACAAAAAACCCCAACAAAAAAACATTAAAAAAAGAAAAAAAATTGTTGATTTCCGGTACCATGACTTACTGAGAAAATTTCTATCCATCAGATTAATTTTAAATGAACATCACTGCCTACTTAAATGTCAGAGTATGTAGGAAGGAACAAGACTTTTTTTCACAATTCCAAAACTAACTGATAAGACAGGAGAGCAACAGGCTGACGCAGCTCTTTGTATAGCAGTTGAAGCTTCTTCAGCTGCACAAGAATTAACATGAAAATTGTGATTCTAATAATTCCACAAAAGTTATACTCACTGAGAGCCCACCATGATAAACCCTAAAGAAAGAAGTTCATGAAATCAGCAAATGTAACAAAACTAAAGTGACATTAGATAAGGTTATTGGTACAGATCACCAGACCAAGATTACTGAGGCAACTTGAGGTTTTCAATCTAAAACAAAGGAGTTTGGGGGATCAGTAACAAATCTACACCATTTTCTGCCAAGTAAGCACCTGTCTCCAAGTGTTAAGTCCAAAACTGATACTCAGCTTATTGAAATGGAATATTTCATTTAGGGCTTTTTTCAAGAGCTACCATTCACTTTCCAAACATACTCAAAAGGAACAATCTCTCCACCAGGAATGAAGTAAATGACTGATTAGACAGAAACTAACGGGGAATGGGTTCATCAAACTAAGGAGCATTCCCCATTTCCTGAAAGAGACTTGTGCCTCATAAGACAAGATTCTGGCTTTATCAATTAATGTCTTTGGCAGCTCACTATGAGCACTATGTAGGTCTACCTCAGCAAGTAGCGTGGCAGAATAAAATCAGTCTGTGGAGCAAAAACTGTTGGTGCTGAAGGTATGATATTCACACTACACATGTTTTGGGAGAAAGGGAGAGAGGGAAGCTACTTCAGGTTAAGCACAGTCTGGTTTTGTAGACGTATTAGCAGCAGGAGAGTGTTATGTGCATGCCTGAAGCACAATTTTATCCAAAAAGAAATTGGTTTACATATTCCAAAACTACTCTGCAATGTAAAGTAAACCACAGCAAACAGGCAGGATCATGAGACTTTCTTCAAAATCATATTCTTGATCCAAAAAAACATGTTAATGTAAATATGCCAATAGCCACATGGCTTTTGACTCTTAAATTTTTATTTATATTTTTTAAACAATGCCTTTACCAAACTAACATGACTAATGCCACAAGACTAGTTTAGTTGCTATAACACTTTTGGAATTTTATACTCATCAAAATTTGGTTCTAACTTTAGATTTTCACACTTAGTAGACAATTTGACACTTTTATCTACCATGTAGGGAAGGTGTGAGGGGCAGTTAACTCAAAACTTACAAACATAGCATTATAAATTCCTGAAGAAGTACTTAACATCAAATCCTAAGATGCTACTTTCTAAGGTTATCTTTCAGGCTAAAAACTCACTTTGAACAGAACAAATAGTGCACCTTATACAAAACCAGTCCTCATTTTGCTATTCTCTTTTTTGAGCTAAGATTTCCCTCAACAGTGCTTCCTTTCATCAGTAAGTCCAGTGCTCTGCTGTGATACCAAGGGATATAAAAAAGGATCATTTCAAAGGATCATTATGCAGACCAAATCAACACTCTAAAATATAAACATTTCACATTTTAAAAATTTCACAACTCCTGCAGAACTACTACTCTGAAAATGGAAAACCTTCAAGTCAGTAAAATCTACTTCCTCCATCTGTGGTCCTGCTGAAAAGGTAGCTGTCAGCTTTAGTTCAGAGCAACAGTTAAGCTTAGACTATTGTATTAATTATAGCCACTTCTTATAAAACATTGTGTAGCTGCTTTTTACCACACTGAATCCCAAGCCTCCAAATAAGCCATTTAATTTTCCTCACAACAGTGACAACTCCAATAATAAACCAGCACAAATTATGCAAAAAGATCACAGACCTTACAAACATGTTCTCAAACTTATTGAATGAATAAATCAAATATGCATACCCAAGTGATCTTTGTGCAAAAGCATTGCTATCCTTGTCAATGCATTTTAGTGTTAATTTTTTCATGTAAATTCTATTGATTTTTAAGTATTTTGCAGCTCTCAATTCTCCAGGCAAATTCCAGCAAGAAGAGTAAGAAGAAAAGGGGATTTGTGCAAACAGTCTTATTGAAAAGCTGCAGTGTGTTACCCTCTGGAGAACCCTCTACAAGAATTTATGTGGATGAATTCAAACCAACTAATTTCCCACAATAAGTTACAAACATGGCCATACACATGGGATAATCTACCCACATCATCAACCACTGAGCCTAGAAGGGTGCCATGCCTTGCAATGAAATTTGTCAATTAATTCTGGTGCTTCTCTGGAGAATGTGAGAGTTGCATTTCTGATCTCACTGTGTGATGGGACACTTCTTTTCATACTAAGTCCCACTGTCTATACCTGCATTTCTGAGTGCTTGGGACTTCTGCTCTTTATGTGTCAAATATCTCAGTCTGGTAAAACAGAATAAAATCACGCAGGTCCAAGCAGTGAATCTTCAGTTTTAAATAAATTATCCAGCATTACAAAGAAATTTCATGGCTGGATTCAACTCTCTAGGGCAACACAGAAGTGAACTGAATCATGAGAACTGTCTATTTAAATAGAAAGAATAACAATCACACTTCTTACTAGTCTATACATGGAAATGATGCTTGTGTCCCATTACCAACTCTCATTTGAGAATAAACACAACAGAGTAACCAGTCACTTTGGGGAGGCAGCAATGTACATAAACCATAAAACAGGCTCCTTGAGACACACACTGGCAGATGCACCGTTTCCCACTGCAAAGACTTTGGCTTGATTTACCTCACACCCTTGCTGCTTGTCTCCAGAGATGTGGCCAGACCATATACCCATAACTCTGCCCTTTGTGTAAACTGGACTTTCATTTCCACCTGAGCACAGCAAAGGTCAGAATTAGCTGGAAACAGCAGTGGTTTGTTCAGCTGAGATGTCATCAGCTATTAATTTACACTCTTCCAATTTTCAAGACTGGACTCAAATTGTCCAACAATTCAAAAAAGAGAGATTTCTGATACAGGCACAGAGAAGCAGAGGTCTAGAATATTATTCAGGTATGTTTCATCCTGTGGCATGGGAAAAAATAGCCTTGTGAGACTGAAGTGATGAACAGTAAGTGAAATAGCAGGAGGAAAGACAATTTTGTGCAGAATGGGAAGACTAGTCCCCAAGGCTGCAGAATCTGACACAACTTTCACACTTAAGGTATACTTTAAAAATGCATGAATGTCACTGCAACTATATTGTAAAAAAAAATACTAAGTGCTTTGCTTTGTTATTCACAGGTAAGTCATCATCTGAAACGGTACCCATTTTACACCTTGTAAGTTTGATACCAGTTGGAAGATCTTAAGTGAGAAGAAACAGACATACCGGCTTGCTATAAAAATATTGATAGTGTTACGGTAAAATTGACTTTAGTGTTTAAAATTTCTAGGCACACAGCATTTGTTTGGAGCTTAAATCTGCATCAAAGTGTAAATATAAGCAAATCTTGAGAAAATCTATGACATTTTCATTTTATCTTCAGGCTGGAAAATAAACACAAATTACAGCAGAAAGTTAGCTTCTATTCATAACTTCCCCCCCCAATTCCAAAAAAAAAAAAAAAAAAAAAAAAAAAAGACATTACAATAACTTCCCTTTCAAAAACTTTAGGAATCACTGACCTATCTTTTTAGTGCCATCCAAACAAGTATTACTATTCAAGGAAGTTCCAACCTTTAAAGAAAACTCGAGATAGGTGCTCACTTTCTAGCTGTGTAATAGCCAGGTCTAATATACTGCCCTCCATGCATTTTAAAAACACAGTATCAACACCATCTGAATACATCACACTAACAATACTTGTTAGTGTGGGACGTCTCTATTCCCAAGGATACAGCCAGGCATACAAGCTCCCCTGGCAGTCGATATCATCAGCTCAATCAGCACACAGCAAGGGCAAGATAACTTCAGGGATCTCAAGGCAGGGCAGGCAGATGTCAGCAGTCACCCTGGGCAAATGGGTACGAAGCACTATGCCCTCTGCAAACATTCAGCTCAGCAAACAGTACAGTGCCATTTCATCCATCTGTGGTCAACGGGTATCTCTGGATATATTCTACAGGATTAAAAAAAATGAATATGTATTTAATGATTCACTAATTGGAGTGGCCAAAGAGTAGGAACCATGGGAACATACAAGTGCCTGACCACTTTAAAACCCCTGCTCTACTGCTACCAAGCGCTCCACTGAAACTCCAGTTACTGACACTAACACATCCTATGCACATAAAAGTCTGATTTCTATTTGCACCGAGATGCATCTTAAATTTAAGAGGCTGATGAAATCTGATGCCTCCTCTGATGTCAAAACACCATCCACCATTTCTCTACTAATCTGAAGGGCATGTTTGAAGAAGCTGTTTTCGGAGCATACCTGTTAGATCTTGCTTCATAGTATCAGCCATCTGCTTTTTAAAATCTGGGAAGGAGCTATGCCATTTATCAGCATGGAAAAAGTTAGTGCGTGCCCTCAGGAGGCTGATGACCCACGTTCAGGTTTCCTCTCTATCTGAGGGAATTCGCATCTCAATTCAGTCAAGACAGTACTCTCCTCTCCAGACACGACAAAATTAAATATATTAAAGGAATTATTTTCATAAAACAGTTTAACAGGAGTAGCCTGTGGAAGTCTGAATCTGCAGTCCAGTGACCTGAATACAGTTTGTGCTCCAACTTATTCAAACCTTTTTTTTCCCACTTTGAATACACCCTACAGTTACTTCCCCGTGGTATTACAGGAACACTATATCCACTGTTGCCTGCTTCCTAATGTGTGACATGCTTTCAGAGAAAAGTTTAACCTCTAGTTTTGTAGGATAATTTTCAGGCAAGAAGAGTGGTTTTCTCACTATCTTCAGAAGACTTGGCACTAGCAGTCATAAAAGGAGGGAATAACTTTCTGCAACACAGCATAAGATGTCCATATACAACAGAGCAGGATTTTAGATGCTTCATTCTTCCCACTTCTCATGGTATTCCCACTGACAAATACAGCTTGATTCCTCCTTAGTACATTTATGCTGATGGGTTGTGCTCTTTGTATACAATTTCTCCCCCTGATGTGTATATACAGTCCCACTACCATGCTCAGGACAAGTACAGTTAAAAGTGTACTTTTAGTATGTGACTGAAAGTTCTGTCTGCATTTGCTGAATAGCCCAGGGGCTAAACTCCAGTATAATTTAGTGAGGGCACACAGTAATGTCCCATTTTCAGAAAAAGGAAAATAGGCATTATGTGACTGCAGGAAGATCACACTCCTATTCAGGAAATGAGTCAATGTGAAAAAACAAAAGTTCCTTTCCACTTCTCAGCTTTATCTTATCAGAAACATTACAAATCACAGGTGGCTTCTGCCCAAACTCCAGTGTAGACAATTACAGGCTTCTCTTTCCCTGCTTCTGTTCAGCCATCCCAATGAAATACAGTATCTTTTACTGTCCTGAACTCATGCGCACTAATTAAGCACTTATTTAAAAGCACAAAGCATTCAACCAGGCTATGACAGCCTTTGGAGATGGTTGGATTTCATATTTAGTAAGTTCAATGAGTTTTAAAAAGTTGAGCAAATTGTGACCTCAGTAGCCACTATTTACTCCTCAGATATAATGGATGAGACTGATGAGTAAACTCCCATTAACTGCCAGGATTTCACCTCACATGCTTTCATGAAAATCCATGCTGAGACAGTTGGTTCTGCAACACCTCAAACCCCTCTGGGGTGAATGCCAGAGAGGACATTTGTGCCCATACCATCTTTTCAGTCTTGCTGTTTTCCCAAAGCATATTCCTCTGTACTTGGAAGGGTGTGGATCTAGTACGAGGTCCAGAGTGCCATCCAGGAGGTTCAGAAGGGCAAAAGGGGCTTTCCAGGTGGTCATAACAACAGCCCACACAAGTGGTGGCGCCAGCAGGAGGGTGTTTGGGCCTCTGGAGTAAGATTCTGACAAAGAATCATGAGGAGGGGAACCTTTTCCAGTACTACAATGAGAACTCTTTTAACAAATATAGGAAGGCAATGACTGTAATTTCCCAACCTTCACAAACATTTCACTTTTAAAATTATGTCTTTGATTTCATGAGCTTCATTTTATTATTTCTCGAGTTAATTTTTTTACCTGATGAAGGCAGCTCAGTTCTGCTGTCTGTTTTAAGACATTCTATAACTTTACATCCACCACTGGCTTCTTTTTTTAACAAAACATTTTTAAGACCTATCTCTATATATTTTATAAATAGATAAATCTACACTTGGAGAAAACAAGGTAAAATAAACAAAAAGGAAGATAAAAACCACAAAGGCGATGAAAATTGCATTATATTATCAGTCAGGTAAGGAATTTTTATGTAACCTGAATGAAATTCCTCTTCACGTTTTATTCTGTAATATGTCATTGTGTTGCATCTGGCAGAAAAATAAGACCTAAAATCAAAATTTTGTGGACTGAATAGCTACAATAAGCTTACTCAAATCAGGAACTGCCCAAATCCTGTGCCTTGGAATAAAACTATAAAAAAAAATGAGAACAAATTGAGAATATTGATGCTTCTTCCAGAGGTATAAAAAAATTACTGAATGTTGAAACTTTTGTAATGAGAGCTGTTCATCGTTCATATAACTTTTAAACAAGATTGAAAAAGCCCTTTGCAAGTAAGTGGTGTGATAGCATTACTGGGATCACTGTAGTCTGGCAGAGCAGGACACCATATCCAGCAAATATCAGCTCACAAAAAAGTAGGTCATGCCTGTAAGTAGACTTCTTACTCAAGCAGACCCTCCAAATCATTATGACAAACTGTTCCCATAAGACACCTGTCACACCAATAAAGTTTGGTAGGTTTAGTCCCTACACAAAGACTATGACAACTGCTTTTATTATAAGTCACTTGTGCTTGTTTACAGTTCCTTGTTTTGACACGTTGCACATGATGCATAATTAAAGATAATTGTTACTTTCTTCCTTTTTTCACAATACTGTAAAGCCTGTAAACAAAGACAAGCTCTGGGACCATTAAGAGAGGCCCTTGTTTGCAGACTGTCTTTCCAACCAACTACTTCAATTTCAATGCTAAAACTGCCAAGCTTAATTAAGAGTTATGGAGCATAACAACTTTAAAACCATAAATCCATACAGCAGACAAGTATAATGACTGCCTTAGTGAACATCTCTTTTTAAATAAGCAATATTGCTTACCAAAACCTAATTTAGGTTCCTTATACACAACACTGTACAGTAAATAATTTTATTACTTCTCCTGAAGTAAATATATTAAGACCATGAGAAAGCAATTTCATTCTGATGTCTTTTGGTTTTTTTGACTATTTAAAGTGGACCCCAAAGCATATTCTATTGCTTACAGTGCTATTCTTTCCAAATCCACCAAGCTCTTTGTGATCCTCCAAAAAGTTCGCAGAGAACTGCCTTTCTCTCCAGCTCTTTAGTATTTTTTTTCTAAAGTCTCTTTGCCTTTTGAGTGTGCACAGCTGTCCGCATGTCCTCACAGCTTCAAGCAGAATGATACTGAGAAAGAGATATCAAGAGCTCACCAATTAAACACTGCCCTTTAAAAACATGTTTAACATCCAGCACACCCAGCCTGAAAAAACAGCGACACAGTCCAAAAAATCCACCAAAACAGCACTGTAGCGCAGGCTTAGATTTAAACCTTAAAGCCACATTATCCATTCCAGAAGAACCACAGGTTTATTTCCATTTTAACAGTGCTTAGGTCTTCTATCAGAACCTCTGCAAAATCAGTGCTCTAGGGAGCACCCAACCAAGTCAGAAAACCCAGTGCAACCTGAGTCATATTGGTACTTTCAGCCAGAAATTGAAATTTAACAGACAACTGATTACTGTGCTTTAAAGGCTCGAACCTCACAGTACTGGACAGATTTCAAAATCAATCAAATGTTGCCATTTTCAGTGGGAAAAAAGTCCCACATACAGTCTTACCATTAGCTTTCATATATTTAAAATTATTTTCTGGACTTTGCAGCAAAGTTGTTGTTCTTTAATATGCAAATCCAAAAGGCTTAAACCAGAAGAGTGATTAAAACCATATCATGTTTATTACTATTCCTTAATCTAATGAGTTTAGTAATATGACTGCATGAGGAAACCTTTGGCTCTCTCCATCTGCTTCACAGGCTAACAGATTAGTTCAGTTTATAGAACTGATGATCATATAATAGTCAGTCTAGAGGCACCCCCTTAAAATATAAGTTTTTAAGGAAACTTTAACAGCTTCTATCCTGATTAGCATTTTTTATTGTGTTAAACAACGTTTGGGTCAAGACATAGAGGAAATAATGGCTGAACATCTAAAAGCATAATTTATGCAGACTAAACATAACGGTAAAAGACTCTTATCAGCTGTTTATCAGATCCAGAGAAAATACATTCTGGCCAGCATGTCAGTACATCTGGGGAGAAGATAGTAAGAAAAGGAGCTGCACTTCTCTCGTCTTCATTACCCTATCTGGAAAATGTGGTTAATAATAATAATGCTTTGAACTTAAATTTCCATTTGTAGATTTGAAATCACTTTACAAAGGTGCATAAGCATTATTATTCTCATTTCACAGCTGGCCTCACTAAGTACAGAGATTTGTAGCAATTTGTATGAGAAGCAGCATCCTCTAGTGAATAAGTTAAGAGTCTGAAATTATGTCCCCAGGGTTTTCTTCCCACCTAAACTGCAAACTTCAGACTACACCAAAATCCACTGTGGCAAAACCAGACACAGTCCATCTGAAATTGGAGGGTTTCTGCAGCGGAATAGGAACACAAGCCAGAAATACATGATGTAGATATAAAGAATTTCTGCATTTACACTGATATAGTAATGTAAAATTAACTTTCTGGAACCCTGAGGAGATGGTCATCACAGAGGTCATCAGAGTGTTCAAACACAAAAAAAAAGCCAAGAAATGAAATGGCATCTTTTCAGAAGAGAAAGGAAATAATAAAATACATAGCAGTGGACAGCCTGGATTTTGATCAGGAGAGCTCCTTAAATACCAACATCACACCCTTTTCTCCTCTCTTGTTGACAAAAGATCTTTCATCCTGATTTCCTCTAATAATGTTTCTCTTACTCAATATTATTCCTCCTCTGGACAACAGCTTGTGCACATGGCAAAAACCTTATCTATGGGTTTTAAATTTTGTCATGAAAAGCACTTCTATGTGGTAAGTCCAAGGACTCAGGAAAATATTCAGTTCATCTCCTCTGTTAACAGAAATAATTTTAGTATATTTTATTCTCAAATATCAGTTGGTCACTTAGGTTAAACTTCAACCAACATTTCCAATTTCATGCTGGATTAAAGGCTAAAAATGAAGAAGCAGTATGGTATTTTTCTTTTTTAGAATAATGGGAATGATGAAAATCAGGCTAAAAGGTTACCAGGTAGAAAGAAATGTTTTCAAGGTTGCAAGCTTAAAACTATATTCTTCAAAAAATTGTTTAATTTCAGAGCCAGGCCTATAAAGTCAAAAGAATCTCTCATCAGCTTCAAAACTACTCAATTTTTTTTCCCCAAATATGAGTTGGCCAAGAAAGAATACCAACACAGCCACAGTTAGGAGATTAAGCCAAAAACATGTTTGCAGACTTTTAACTTTAAATAAACTGAGGCCTTACAAAGCTGGTATTTTAAAGAAAAATTACAATAGTTGCCACTGAAATCAATCTGCAATAGCCTGTACCTGTAAAACTTGTAAGGACAATCAATTTTTGGCATACAGGGGAAAACCAAACAAAAGTGAATTGTCAAAACAGATAAATGAAAATGCTAAATGTTTTTAATGCAGTAATAGTTTAGTAGCTTTTATACAGAATATGGGTATAAAATAGTCAGATCAAGCTACTTCTCCAAGCATAAATCTGTCAGACAAAAAACAGAAGATACCAAACTGGGGTTATAGAAATTCACAGTTTTGCTACAGATGTTGACAACCCTGCAAAATTTTGTCATTCATAATTCATAAACTAATGGTTAAAAGGACTATCAAATAATTTAAACTTAATAAAAGAATAACTTTTGTCTATTCTTTCACTTCTCGTAATCACAGAAAAGCATCTTCAAATTAGTCAGAAAAACCCCAGCTGCATCAGTTCTCTCTTCTGTTACAGTTTTGCGTCAAGGCATAAATCTGTGATGGACTCATGCTAATTTGTTCCCAGGGCTACACCTGGTATGCTGTGTTTTGGAGACTTTAACAGTGTTTGTTTACACATTTACCTCTTTAATGCTCCTTGGCTACCACAGCTGGTCAAACTATAACATATAAATGTGTGTTGATAATGGTGGCAGGCAGAGCAAAACCTTTGGGTGATATGCAGAAAACCAAAGACATTTAGTTTGACCAGCAGTATCAAGGTCTCTTGATCAGTTCTGCAACACACCACGGTGAGTGACGCTTCAAAGCAGGTGATCTCAATGATGGCCCTTTTCTCTCCCCAGCCAGGGCATTGCAGGGCCCCCCACCTGGGAGTGTCTCCTCTCCACAGGACTCCTTAGGTCAGGGAAGATGGTGCAGGAGAGCCTTGCACTCTGCAGAAAAAGTCACCAGAGAAGAGAAGTAGTAGAAATTGTGATCTGTTGTTTTAGTGTACTTCTGTGTTAAGAACTTTACTCTAACTGTACTACAACCAAATCAAGGTTTCCTATCAGCATGATATACTGGGAATACATATTCCCTCCAGCTTAGCAGCTTTCAGGCTTCTTATGCCACCTCCCACCGCCTCCCTAAAGCCACAACAAAGATCACTATCGACTAATATGACAACACCTAAAAAGGGTACAGCTGATAAACTGTAAGTTTGATCCTGTCTACAATGCTCAAATGCCTCTAGCAGATGCTTCATATGTCTGATTTTGAAACAGGAGGTAGCATTGCAACTAAATGCAGATGAATTTAGGAAAACATATCAAATACAAGTTTTTATTTTAGAAAGCATATTCAAAGTGCACCTCTAAATATGGGTAGAATGAAGGAAAAGAAACATGAACGCTGGTCCCTTCAGGACTGGGACGATTTTTCAGTTTTGCATGTGAATATATATAAATCTTTAATCAACATTCATAATTTCTGCACCAGGACAAATTTAGAGTAAGCAGAATCAAAGGGGGAAGGTAAAGAAAGCTGAAAGCTTTCATGCACATACACACGTGCACACCCCCACACATCCAGTAAGATTACTTTGCCATATGGGATTACTGCTCTGTGTTTAGCTAATGGATTAAGCACCAATAATTTTTAAAAAAAGAAGAGATGAATATTACTTTTCCAATAAAAATAAGTCAAGGATTTAAAATAGAAAAGCCTTTTTAATGAAAAACAAATGGCATTTAAAACTTAATAGCCTTTAGGTCTGATAAAAAAGTCAAAGCCTTTACTTAAAGAAAAGAAACTTTAGTAATCACTGGCACAGCTATGCACAAAAGGCACCACTTGCAATGCAGTGAGTCCTACTTATGGCAGTCTGGCTATGGCAAATGATAGGACACTAATGGAAGAAAAAACATATGCCTAGAAGCAAGATGAAAAATGGTCTAAATTGGGTAAAACTAAGGGGCCATTAAGATTTTCTTTTATGAACACTTTTAAAAAAAACATTAGCAAGTGTCAACAGTCTTAGCTCTAGTGATGACAAGTCAAATCAAACAGATCTTTAGCGACTCCTAACTAAAGAAAAGGGGTTACAACATTTAGGGAAACTTTCCAAGATTAAGCACACACTAAGCTGGAACATGGCATGTGCTGGTACTGATACTGACACTGCTCTCTGGGGCATCACTAGTGTGATTTTTGGGGACTTAGGAAGCACTGAGACATACCTAAGCTGGCAGTCATGACTGGTGAAACATTCTCATAACCAGACAAATATTTCACTGGCACAATCTCACATACAGTCAAACCTAAATTTAATGGGCACAATCCCCATCCCAGGGACTGCCACAGTGTCCAAATGACTTGCCAAGTTCAAGCCCTTTGGGAGAAATCCTAAACCCACAGCTTGAAGTTCTGTGTTGATTTTCTAAAGGGCCACCATTTCACCCCATGTTCCAACAAAGAAAGTCTGTGTTACTAACTTTACTTCATCTTCGTGCCATTTTCCTGACCAACAGTAAAAGAACAGGATGTTTTGACTACTAGGAGAAAAATCAGAGAAAGAAATTCTAGATATGAAGTGTGCACACAAGCATTTCAACGAGGCAGAAACAAGTAAATGCTTCAGAAAAGCAGCTCTTACATTGCAGTCCCTCTTCCAGATTTTCTTCATCCTCAGTATGCTGACTTTTAAGTTTATCCTCTCCCAACATTCCCTCCTGCGTGCAGCAGTCTTACTACCTTAAGCTTATTGAAATACTCAGCACCAACAATGCTGTTCCCCCACTACACTTACCTTCAATAGCTGCGTTTGATGGGCTTAAGAACCACCAAAAGACAGGTAATGCAAAGGTCTTTTTTTCAGTCTCCCTTAATATTACTGTTTTAAAAGATGTATTAAATTCTTTTGTCTTAAATATTCTAAGAGAATGCCTTCCCTTATTTCCTTTTTTTGCTATAAGGATGATCAGATAAAACAGGTGAGCAACACTACATTTTTTTTTCATTTTCCAGAGAGAAGATAATGGTTTAGATGGATGTGCCCTATCAACTGCAGTATGCAAGTTAATAAGGAAAGTTCACACCTGTAGTTTTAAAATCAATGAAGTTTCAATGATGAAAAAACAAAACAGCAGAGTGCAGATTAAGGTTTATTTCTAACTCTCTATTCCTTAGAAAGCTAAAATCACCACCATATACAACACAATAAAACTACATATGGTGCTTGCCCTGCAAAAATCTTGCTGAGGCTCTTTGGTTTTGGTTTGGTTTTTTGGTTTTTTTTTAATTAATGTAAACCTATACTTCTCAAAGCATTTTGAAATTCAAATGACAATTCAACAGACTGCTAAGTTTACCTCTACAGACACGCAAATGAGTATTTTTCTTTAATTACCTTACTTCTCTGATGTGGAACGTGGAAAAAAAAATCACGTAATTTCAGTATTAAAAAAGAGATTAAAATGCCCCATTTGGCACCAAATGCTATCATCATAAAAGAAATGAGGGAACCTGAAATGTGTTTCCACTTTTTGAATATCCAGTTCAAATCTAAAAGCCATGAATTTCAAAATAATTTGGATCCCAAATGAGTAGCCATCCAAACACTCTTGAGTGACAGCACAAAAATTGCTCATAAAATGTTCTGACCTCCAAAAATTGAAAACTACTAGCCCTCTAGTGGAAACTTGATGTTAGGCAGCTACCTAGAAGAGGGACTGTTTTACAAGGTCACCTGCGAACCAAGCAGCCAGCCTGGTGTAGTGCTTGCACAGTGAATTAGGCTGGATCAGCTAAACAAATACAAGATAAAAGGTGCTGATTTTCCAAATTAGTAGGGTGGGGGTGTTTCTTGGGTGTGGAAGCGCATCACTTCATCTGCTCTGCATCTTCAAATCAAATGCCACCAAACAAAACCAAAACCACCCACTAAATTAACTAAATGCACAATGGCACTGAGAACACCAGGCTGAGATGGCTGTTTCCATACAAGGAAAAGTTTTTACCGGAGTTGGATACTGCACCTGGCTTTCAGGTACCTTCTCTAACTTCCAGTAGAATGACAGCCATGCTGTATAAATGGACATTTTGGGTGCACAGCAGCATCCCCAAGTTGCCAGCTCGGACCAAGCTGCTACACAGTTACCCTCACGCGTGGTTCTGCTCTCCAGCCCCACCAACCTTGGTGACCACAGACAGGGACAGATGTAAAACTGCCCTCGGCCAACATCTCCCCATAACACATGGAAATGGCACTTCAGCAGCATTTGTTCTACATGGTTCAGGCTCTCTCCTTCCAAATGCCACAGGCCACAGCCTTCACTTCCACATCCAGGCATACCCATTATGCAATACTTCTACCAGGCCTCTGCACATTGGAAGAGTCTATGAGGCAGTAATAGGAAATTCTGCTAATTAAAGCTTACCAGCAGTAGGATTCTAAAGAACTGTGGCTAGCAGGGTCATGGATTTGGCAAGTTGCTGTCCAGAAAAACTGTTGAATCTACAAAATATTTTCTTAAACCTTACTTTTCAAGGTTCCTTATGCAAAGACCTGTTTGTACTTCTGTCAAGCTCACATTAGTTTCTTGCTCTCACCAGACCAAAGTTTACCTTTTGCTATGCAGATGTCAAGAAGAGAAAACATAAAAGTATCTTTGTTCAAGAGAGGAAATGCAAAACCTAGCCCTGACCCACCTCCCATCCTCTTCCTAAACCACCTTCCAAGTATCTACATTTCCAAATCTTTGTGGAGTTTGGTTTAGAAAATGCAGCAACTCTTGGTGAGGGTTCTGGACAGAAATTTGGTTTTCAGGTAACCCAGTTCACTGCCTGGGCCAAATGCAATCTCCAGCTATGCACAGAAACAAGAGACAGCTGTCAAATCAACAAAATTAAAACAAAACCACCCCTCCCCCAGTCCCTCAAAAATTAGGAAATTTTAGTTGCAATTCTCTGTTTATTAGAGGCTTTTGGATCCTGTCTGTCAAAATATTAAGGACATAAAGATACATAAAAACAGCCCAGATGAAGAGACAACAAACCAGCACATACTTATTAGCCTCTGGTTTCGCATGCATAAAACACATGGATAAAAAAAAAAGGATAAAATAAAGATATTGACACATCTTAAATAATGTTCTTACAAACTGGCAGAAGTACTGTGGGCTTGTACAGAGCCAGATGTGACAGAGAGAGATAATTGTGAGTTGTTGAGCTTTTCAGAGAGTGCAGAAGCAGCAGTCTTTTTTAACCTGAACTCTCCATCACACACACGTTTAATACGTCTGATATTCCAGTGGAAATGTGATTTGATGTCTTTTGAAAACAACACTTCAGTATGACTTTAAATTATTCCCCATGGGGGACCATTTTACTCCAACGTGCTTTGTTTACTAGCTCTGCTGCTTCCAGCAAGCCACTTGATAGATGCCAAAGATGAAGATGAGCTCTGTAATGCACATTTTTGGATGACTGAAGACAAAATTCTCTGCTTCTTGGCATAGTTTTCCAAATGATTCTTAAAGCATTCATTACTGTGTAGTAAGGCAATCTATATTTCTGTCAAATCCTGTTATTTACAATTTATGGAGAATAAAGATTAGAAAGGAGAGATACTTCAGTGAGCAAATCAACACACACAAAGAACACTTTCTGCTCTAATTTTTATTCTCCCCAGTGACCTTGTTATCCCTGTCCTTAAGTGACAGAGGGATCATTATCAAGTCACCCACCTGCAAACAGGAACGGTGGTTGTACAATAAAGTACTTGGATATAAAAAATAAAAGCATACTACGATTATAGGGAAGGACAGCCTTTTGGCAAAAAAGATAAACAGTATATTTTTATTCTTTCTTTGCACATTAATTTTCTATTATTACTGGTTTTAAAGTAACAGCTACGAACTCCAGTGAAGATCAGAGTTTCACTGTAATGGTACTGCCCAAAGAACATAAGAACAGGTGCTCCGGATTTGAAGAGCTGATCACTAATTAGATGCAATTGCCAAAAGGAGAGAGGAGAGGGGCAGATCAAGTCACTGAAACAAAGTGCCACTTGCCATATACTTTGAATCATGCCAGCAACATAGACAGGTATGAAATAAAAAGTAATTGTCTGATTATTAAAAAAACTCTCACCCTATTAGGACAAACTCATGTCATACTTTTCAAGCAGCTGGTCAGGCACACAGAAAAGAAAAACAAAACAAAAGACATATTAATCATTTGAACAGTGCGTGTTAATCCTACTGTTTCTAACCAAATGTCCCAATATCATCTAAACATCATGACTCAGTTATATCCATAACTACATCATTCTCAGGCTGTATTCTTCTTTTCAAAACAGAACCTTTTATTTGTACTTCCTTTATCTCAGCAAGGGAATACTAAGCCTAGTGATGGAACCAAAATCCCATTTTCCAGAAGAAACCATTTTTAAAAATTCTATGATGATGACAGATCTACCCAAAAGATCTTTACAGAAAGGAAATTTTTCCTGCCACTTGGTTCTCAACTGATAATTCTAACTAAAACCAATCAGCTTTCACAGTTTTTCTTACTATTTTAAGATGTCATGACTATAATGACTTGATGCAGTCATGCCAGTTGTATCAAATGAACCTTAGATGGTCAGCTCTAGTCCACAACAGAGCTTACAATTATTTGCCATTTCAGTTATGTGAAACTTGGCAAATGAGTAACAAGTCAATGACAATGGCACAGACCACAAAGTTACTCTGCAAAGAGCTGCTAAGAAACAATACTCACCTTATCTGCCTGGTCTGCTCCTGTGACAGAATCCATGGCCAACACACAAATACTAAACAAGCTTTATACAATGGTAACGGCTCCCAAGTATTTTGAGGGAAAATCAGCTGGGAAAGTCCAAACTACTGCTAATCAAGCTGCACAGAAATAATTTAAAACCAGTTGCATAACAACCAGAATCAAAAGAAAAACATTTGTGATCTCGTTACCCCTGGGATCACTTCCATTTCCATTCAGGATTATAAGAAGACTGCAGCAAGAACCACATTTTTCTCACAATGCAGGTCAATGAAGCTACATAAACATGCAGATTTAGGCATATCATCAATTTACTGAACTGGCACCTGAAGTCCTGGTAACAAATTGATTCATTTTTTACTATAATACATATACTGTACACTTGTGTACTACATCCCTAACCAATGCAAGACTTTCAAGCCTGATTTTCAAAACAAAATACTGACTTTATTTTGCTTTCAGTCCATTCCTGTCTTATTCATGAACCACCTGTATCTATAAGCAAAGATTGAGGCCACTAACCCTTCCTCATCACACATATCTTAAAAACAGAACTGCTATTACAAAGATAATTCGATCTCACACACCACTTCAGGCAGCCAATTCTGTCATCTCCAATTCCCAGTCCACTGTGGTCCTTCTCATTCCTTACAGCCCTCAAGCACCTCTCTTCTATAAATCTAGGGAAGCATTACACATCTGGCATTAACCTGGTCTCTCTTCAGCAACAGGCTCTTTTGAGAATCAAGGATTATGTGAAACCTTTCTCAGTCATTTTAACGTACATAAAAACTATGGTAAAATGAGATGCTGTTACTTTGAAGTTATGCTCGCATTCAAGATTTGTCTCAAATTCTGCACCTATGAATGACTTGCAAGAAAAAGTATATTCTTACTTAAAGCTGCCCATAACTCATAATTAAAAGACTATGTAAACCTTTTTACAATTATTTTCCATGTGCTTTATTTAAAATTATAACTCATGCATTACTAACTGATGACTAAATACAGACTCATCTGACTATTTTCAAGAGAAAGGTTTCTCCTGTGTTTCCATTGATTATGCTCCCCTTCCTCAGATTCTTCTCTTTGCACAAGTTTTTCCTACAGCAAAGTAGAACTGGGCACAGAAATAATTCATGTCCCCAAAAATATGCCATGTAACCCTACTGGAACACATGAAGCAGGAATGTTTTGAAAACAAGCAAGAGAAAATGAGTGTTGTTTTTGAAGGAAAAAAACAAACCACAAACAAACGAAAGCAAACTCCCCAAGCTCCTCCCAAAAAAACAACCATCAAAATGAAAAAAAAGAGAGAAAATCACAAGCAAGGAAAAAATGTTTGGAACCAAACTGTTCAGGCTCCTTTGCGTGTTTTGGTCAACTCAATCAGCAGCCTTAAGGAACTCTAGGATGTTTGAAATCTGGTGTTTGTCTTTTTTATCCTATAAAACACAATCCTCATAGACTTCTAGCAAGCCTACACCAGCCAAGATACTGAAGTGCTTTCATAATTCTCACATTATGCATAGATGTGGGCAACAAATAAGGATATACTTTCCTTAATGCCATCACCTGCATTAAGCCCCAGGATTGTGTGATACCTCCCAGCACCTCCAGCAGGGTACAAGGAACACTTCTGGCTAAACTAAAAGCTATGCACAACACATTATATTGCAAAATATAACACTGCAATAGGATATAGAGTGAACTAAAAATCAATATTTAGTGCAACATTAACCAGAAGCAACAAATGGGTCTAAAACAGTATAACCATGGTAAAGTAAGCTCAAGTGCACAGATCAGTGTTTTCCCCAAAAAAAGTTTAATTACTTTATTCCATATTACTTTACAATTGATAATGTTGTGGGTCCCCATGCAACAACCTGTGCTCAAAAGGAGAAAACATGCAGAGAGGTAGCCTAGGCAAGGAAAGATATTCTAAGCATGAAAAAGGATTAGACAGATGTAAAAATGTTCAGTGATGTGGGTGAGTCCCTAGGAAGCCAATGGAATGTGAGTTGAATCAGAAAAGGTCACAAAGACACTGACAAGAAAGTCAAGCTTGATGCAAGGTGAAGGCACTTAGAAGTTTCAGGGTGGAATATGGCACGAGCTGGGAGGGAGCAAACCCTTTTAATGCCCCCACACTGCCCTTCATGCGCTCTATTTTGGTATGCCTTTGATGGACTGAAACTGCTCTCTATGAGCAAAGTTCTCCTACAAACTTCCCTTACAAAGATAAACCAGTACAGGTCTGAGTCTTCCTACATCTTAGAGGATGCCTCATTTCTTAGTGCTCTTTTCAATTAGTGTACACCAGAACTGGACATGGTATTTAGTACTGGAAGGCAAAAGCAGAGATAGCAGAAAATTCTCTTGCACAGGAATAGGCTCTGCCACAGAAATTTGTGGATTCATATTCACCAGAACCACTGTTTCCCACTTCAAAGTGTTCCCTCTCTGAATTAATTTTGTTTATAACATTTGCACTGGCTTGTATTTTAATCACTTAACCCTGTCTATGTGCAGTTCACTCAGAGATCCAGCTGCCATTGTACACCATACTCTTCTTCTTCACTATTTCCCACTCCATCAATCTTTGTGTCCGCAATCACTCCTAGTGATGACTTTGCATTTTCTTTCATTGCAGACAAAATATGAGTAGGCATAGACTGCTAGAATTCTCAGGGAGCACTCATACACTGGTGTATTTTGAGATCTGTCACACAGTCACTCTATAACCTACACAGATACATCATACTTGTTTTGTGCCATGCCGATTTCTAAATCAAAAGTACCTTGACATGTGTCTTACAAAACCCTACAAACATTACATGGCTTCTGTAAATGTTCTACCCAAGCTCTAGTTCACTTGACAATACCTTTGTCCAGAACTCCTAGTGAATTTTCTCAAAATCATTTGGTTTGATTGTAGACTTAATGCTATAACTCTTTTCAAGGTATGTTTTGTTTTTTATCTATATACAACCTTAGTGTTTCTATTTGCCTCAGAGAACATACTCATTTACATGCATACTTTTAGAACCAAGTTAGTTTTACTAAAACAGTAAAAAATGCCCCAAAAGTATGTCCAAAGATGTTTAAGTTGCATTGCTAATACAGATAATATATCTGAAATAGTTCAACAAAATTCTTATCTCCTTTCCCTACTGCAAAATAGATCTTTAATTCACAGAGGAGAAAGGTTCAAAGTGGGAAATTACAAAAAGGACCTGGAGGCTGCTTTTTACATTTTGGTTACAAAAATTATTTCAACTGAAAGAGTTTTTTGAGGTTGAGCAGCAAAAAACTTCACTGTGATCAGCATTACCAAGGTTCCACAAGTTTTCTACAGAAACAATTGTTGTTTTAATCAGAGGAATAATAACCGAGGTTTGCTATTTTCAAATTCTGTCTGTAAACAGTATCTGCAAGAACGATACACAGAGTCTTCTTATGCCCAGTGACAGGACCAAAGGCAATTGGCACACAACTGAAACACAGGACATTCCCTCTGAGTATCAGGAAAAACCCTTTCACTGTGAGGGGACTGAGCACTTGCACAGGTTGCCCAGGGAGGTGGCAGAGTGGCTCTCCTTGGAGATAATCTAAAAATGTCTGGAGATAGCCCTGGGCCACTGGCTGCAGGTGGCCATGCTTGAGGAGCAGGGGTGGACCACAGGCCCTCCAGTGATCCTTTCTAGGCTAAACCCTTCTGTGGTTCTGTGATGCAAATGTCTTATCAACACTGAAAAAGAAAGTATTACCAAAATTTAAAATGCAAAGAGTAATTTCTTTTCTAGATAGAAACATTGTATTTGGAACAACAGCTGATAGGGTTTTATAAGAGACTGACAGTGAAAATTGGAGTACATGATTAAAAACTGGTGTTGTTACAGTGCTTTATTCTGGTTGAACATCTGTTCTGTAGTTGGTTTGTGTATTTTGTTTGATTTCCAAACAGAATGTAGAATGAACAGAGTTTAAAAGATTGTTTTGAAGAACAGTATAAACAGAGCCCTGGTCAGTACATGAGGAAATATTACTGTCACAGAATAACAGCACTCCCATGGGCTACCAGCAAAGTATAATTTGGATCTCAGGACTTCACAGTTATGTCCCATAGTGAAGAATCCCTTAGTTTTACGTTATATGCTATCAGTTTGGCAATATTTTGAAATCAGTCTCAAAAGAATGTAAGTTTATTGACTCTTCACTGTGAAGCAGAGAATGCCATACATCTCTAAATACATCTTCTAAAGAGGCACTAAGTCCAGAGTTATATAAATTCAAAAATTAATACAGGTATATTGTAAAGGAAGCTCATGGGGATTCTTTTAGTTTATTTTAAAAGGTTGGCAAAATGTCTTTAGTTTTTAGTTTTAAGCAAACACTACCAGGCTGAACAGGTCAAAGAAGGTTGAATAGAGTAATTGAGTACAGTTTAAGAACATGAACACTTTGTTCTTGCTGATAAATTAGACAGCTGCTCTGAATTACATTTCATGCTGTTTTCACACAACATCTAATTTCCTCCTGCTAGTTCTAAAACTACTTGGAACTGTATGCAATTAACTCCACCACCTTTCCTTTATCCTTCAAAAAGCATCAATTTTGTTTGCTTACAGTTCTCTACATATTTTCCTTTTTCCTATAATATCATAAAAAATAATTCACATTTATAATAGAAGAAATGCATTAGCAGCATACTGCAAGTTCTAAAATGAGTAAGATCTATAATTTATTAATTGTAAAAAAGTGCATATTCTTGTATTACAGAATACTCATGTCACTGCAAGCTCCAACAAACTGGAGCTTTTTTCCTGTTTTCAACATATTTTGCAACTCAAAGTATTTATCCCCTGTATTTGGAAATAGTACAAAATGCTAACTTTTTTGTTTTCTGAATACAATTTACACTTTGTCATCAACCTACTTTCAAGTATACAAATTGCAATATGAGTGGATCCAAAATGAAGCACAGTATATTTACCGAAAAAAAAAAGGTAAAAAACAATTGTGATAAAGAACATTTACAAAAAACAAGGTTGCACAAAACCAGTTTTATACAAAGATACAAACAAAATATACTTATAGGAAGAAGTATCTCTTTGACATGGTAAGAGTAATATGTAGCACAGAAGACCTATAGTACCTGAGTAAAATAAAATATTCTTTAGTGAATGACTTAATGACCAGCTTATGGAAAAGGAGAAGTTTTTGCAGGGAAGGACAGTTAAGGCACACAATTTTAAACACAGGCTTAAGTCCACCCTCCAGCCTGAGTGGGACAGGTACATGAGCTGCACAGCTACACTGAAAAGAATGGGTAATATTTGCTTCTTTTGAAAGACACTGACAAGAACTTTATGCCTAATTCAAAGAAGTCAGCTGTAATCCTTTCAATTACTTCAACAGACTGTGTTTAATTGTTGGGTATGTTATAGATAAGTCAAAATTCATAAGAAATTAAAAGATATCAAGATTGATTGTGAATGTAAGATATATTAGATTGTACATAGAGTGTATTAGACTTATACCTATAACCAAACATGTTCTGCTTGGAATGTGCCTTGGCATGTTTCCTGGCATCATGCTCAGAGTTACAAAACACTCCTCCTAAAGGTGAAAATTAGCATCTGAAGTGAAGGCAAACCTGAGAGGAGAAGCAATCATGCATCCACCATCAGGAAGCCAGATATCCATCTGGCACATCAATCTACTCCAAATCCATTCTGCCTATTTGGAGAATCCTTTCCATCTGAAAGGAGTAACAGATATGATCTGCTACTCTCTGGACACTGCTGATGAATGGACCTCTTACCCAAGACTCTTCATTTTCATCACACAAGGAGTTTCTCGGAAGCATCATCATCTGAACAGATCCCTTACCAGAAACACTAAGAAGAGTTCCTGGAAAATATCAGCTGAAATACAAAGAGAGTCCCTGAATACATCAACACCTTAAAGGACCCCTGATCTCTGGACCAGAGGACCATAGAATACAAGATGAATATGAAAAAGACAAAGGATTCTCTAGCCAGGGGCAAGAAAAACAGTATAAAAACCGGACTCAGAAACCTCGAGGGTGTGCACTACCCACCCGAACTGCTGGTGTTCAGGGCTGTGTATGTGTCACCCAGGGTCAAGAACGTAGGCTTGGCTCTGCCGTTTTATAGTGGCTATTCAAAATTGTCAATTTGATCATAAAATAAATTCTGTTAGTTTTTATATTAATAATTTGGCTCGTGCAATTTATTAATTCGATTTAATTGGCAGTTTCATTTATAACAGGTATTTAAAAAAACTGCACGAAAAAACGTATTTAAATTGTAAATACATTCACTTAATATAAAGCATTACACTTACACATACTTCACACCTATAGTAGTGTAAACCAGCACTAACAGTAAGCTCATTTAACATGTTCCGTGAAGTTGTCAATTCTCTTATGGTGGTGTTTTTTAATGATGACAAAAATACGTATGATTTTGTAAGATAAGCTGGCAATAAAATTCTCATAATAGATAAAAAAGTGGAATTTCTTGTTATTCTTGCAGTTAATAGAGATAAAATAAAGTATTATCTTGCAATTTAAATTTCATTTTGACATTACTCTAACAAATGAAGGTGTAGGCAAATGTTAAATCAGTTTCAAACAGACTAGATTCGGAAGGGTCAAACAAATATTCCTTTAACAAATGCAAATTGCTCAATTTCCTGCTCTCTTTACTGATCCATTTAAGTTAGTTTTTTTTTTTTTATTTCCTTCAATAAATTTTTAATACTAAAAAAATAAAAACAAGTAAGAAGAAAAAGAACCTCATTTTAGATGCTAGAAGGTCATTAAGAAGTATAAGGTTAAGAGCACTTACATTAACTCATTACCCACATCCTCACATTTCATCCAACTTTTTCAGGAGCTAATAGCATTTGAGTAACATTTGTTCAGAGCAGCTCTGAGTCACACTAGTATGTGGATTTTTTTTTTCTTTTTACTTGCTAAAAATGCAAAACAATCATTTATTTATTAAGTTAGGGGAAAAAATTAGCCCCAAAACCAGGCAAGTATCTGAGTGAAGTTATTGGGAGCTGTGTTCCCTTAGATCAGACTAAATCTTGACCTTAAGTATAAGCATTTTCTCCTAGTGAAAGTACTTAGCAAGTGAATTTTATGGTTTTACAGTTTGTTTTGCTACCTTCCCTGGGATATCTAGTTTCATAAGACAGTTCTCAGACCAAACACCAACACAAGTATTTTTGATAAAGTCATCTACAGGCTTTGGCACAAAATCCAGGAATAGTGGATTTCTACAGTGTTAATTTAAAAAAAAAAAAAGAAAAAAGCACCAGACTTCACACCTACTCTGTTGAAGTGACCATGTGACTACTCTTGACTCATCATAAAATAAGAAAAAATTACTCATCTTAAGCCTTTTATGTATTTATTTCAATTTCTTTATTTTAATCCAAAGCACTGAATAATATTCCAGATGAAGTCACCATGAGGTAGTCATGCAACAAATACAGCAAAAGACTCCTCTTTTAGTATCACAAATCTGTGATTTATTGATCTCTCACAGAACTTGATGGAGGATGAGAGACTTTTAATTAAAAGAAGTGATTAAGTACAAATCCTTCCCAAGCCTTTCACAAAAATCTTGCTTCAGAGAGTGATTTGAAGAGCCCTAGCAAAGCTGAGTCAGTATGCTCAGAAAGAAAAGTCTATTCCTAATGAGATTAGTTGCATTGAGGTAAGGTACTATTAAAGATAAAGGCAATTTCTAGTTCCCAGTAGAAAACAGCTGACAAAACCAGCACTGAAGAATACTTTTTTGCTCTTGCAAAATTAGCAAGGCAGCTATTCTTACATCTTTCAGAAAATTTTAGTGGATTTTAAATTACTCTAGCATGTGCCTTTGTTTCATTCACTCTAATTACAAGGAATTGAATCTTGTTTAAATGGAGCTGTTTCCATAACTGTAGCAGGGGAAAGCGTAATAGAAACAGATGACAGTGAATATTGTGTCTCACTTCAAGGTGATACCTTGGCACTGCAGAGTCCTTCTGTTAGAGAAGGTTCACCTCAGCCAGTTAAACATATCACTGATGTGACCTTAATTTCAAAGAATGAGCTGAAAATGTCTTTTCTTGTTAAGTTCCATTTTGTCATAAGTGAACCAACACAGAAAGAACTTAGTTTCATAATTTCTCATTCTTCTTCAAACAGCCATAACATGTTGGGATCTATGACTTTCTTAATGAACTTTTCCAAAGTGTCCTCTTCCTTTCGAATTTTTCTTGAAACTTTACTTGAAACACATTTATATTTATATGCACATTTTTCTCTTTCAATTTTATTTTTATTTATGTAGCAATTGACATAAAACACTGAAGTCAAACTATAACGCCAGAAACAAATTTCTTAATGCAGAAGCTCAAGGATGAAGAAAAAAAACTCCAAAACCAGAAAATTAAGGCAGAAGGGATCTTAAGAAATTATTCAGTAAGTCTGATAAATTAAAGCCAGTTACAAATACACCTAATGCGAAAAGCAAGAGGGCAAAGAGTACAAAAAAAGTAAACTGACTGAAACAAAAGCAACATTCAAAAGTCATATGAAGAACAGGACCTTACTGACTGCACTGGGATGAAAAAAGAGACTTTAATGTGTATGCAATTACACAGAAAAGAATTTGAAACCAGAAAGACTGAAAAGTAAGTAGAAAAGAATCACAGAATAAGCTGAGTTGGAAGGGACCCACAAGGATCATTGAGTCCAGCTCCTGGCTTTGCACAGGACCATCCCTAAGAGCCACATCAGGTGTCTCAGAGTATTGTTGAAATGTTTCTTGAACTCTGCTGGGCTTGGTGCTGTGACCACTTCCCTGGGGAGCCTGTTCCAGTGCACAGCCACTCTCTGGGTGAATAACCTTTTCCCAATATCCAACCTAAACCTCCTCTGATACAACTCCAGTCCAGTCCCTTGGGTCCTATCATGAGTTACCATAGAGAAGAGATCAGTTCTTGCCCTTCCTTTTCCCCTCACAATGAAGTTGTAACTGCAATGAGGTCTCCCCTCAGTTTCCTCTTCTCCAGGCTGAAAAGACCAAGTGACCTCAGCTGCTCCTCATCCAGGCTCCCCTCAAGGCCCTTCACCATCTTTGTTGCTCTCCATTGGACACTCCCTAATAGTTTAATATCTAATATTGTGGTGACCAAGACTGAAGTGTCTTGAAGAGGAGTATTTGGATAAAAGTTAAAGTCAAAAGAAAATTAGTACAAATCTATGGGGTTTGCGTGTCACTCAAACACACAGCAGATACCCATCTGCAAACCACTTTAGATCAAAATGTGCAGATATGAAACAAAGGTTCATGAACCACAGTTCAGAAAAACCAGAAAAATGTCTGCCACCTTATCAGTACCCAGGCTAGACAGAGCTAAATCAGAGATATGTTTAAAGCTTCACATGTGCTCAGCTGCCTCCCAGGAAACAGGCAGGCTCCTGGCTAAGGCACAGGTTAAGATGTGGCACTAAGTACTCTGCAATCCTCTGTGTGGGTCTCTTGGAGCTTCTTCTGTAGGATACAAATAAATAAAATGCCCTTGTAAAGTACTGACTGGATTACTAATCTACATATTATTCAAGAGTCTCACTTCTCTTGTTCTGGCAGGAGTTTTGACCTTCGGCCAAACATATTTCATTACGTCACACTCCAAATTCGCCACTATCTTTAGCTAATACCCACTTCATTGGGTATAATAAAATACACCATTTTTTTGTTGGTAGAAATTTCAGTAACCCAGTAGGAAGAACTCTGAGAAAGTACAATGTGTTGTTTATTAGTGATAATTGCATTCTAAAGCAATTCTGAAATACAAAGTTACTCAACCGGAATTTTGCTTGAGCATGATAATACTGAGCTTAAAAATCTCTTCTCGGCTGCATACAATTTACAACATGGTAACTTCACAGATTTCTATTGAGCCAGTCCTGATTTGCATATTTAGAAGAAAGTTACATTTGTCTGGCTGAAAAACACTGTGTGAGGACTTCTTCAGTTGCACAGCTTATACTGCATTATCAGAAAGGAGACTACCAATGTCTCTCTAAATGCATCTACCAACAACGTCTGCAGTTATTTTTCAAAATACAGCATTATGCAGTGAAGAACACAAGCATATTTTTGGTGAATATGAATTCACTGAAGGAAATCACATCAGAATAAATGTTTTGGGGGTATGGGTTTTTTAACTAATTTTCAGGAGAAGGAATACACCACTAAATCTAGAACTGTCATAAAGCTGTGCAGAATCTTAACATAAACTACAGAAAAGAGAGATCTGAAGAAGAAAGCTAAATAGGACGAGAAATTGGCTAATAAGCAAATGATACTGATTTGTTTCAAAAGAAAACGTACTAAATAAAAGAAAAGGTTAGTAGAATAGATCCTCAAGGATCAACGCTAGCACTGATCTTATTATTTTAATAACTACAGCATAAAGCAAAGTTTACTAATGATTAAGCCAGAAAGCATCATCAACACAAACAAGGAGATGGATACCTTATGGAATTTAATGCATGACTTTGTGGCATGAAATAAAAGTAGGACAAAACTTAATAGTACCAAAAGCATGAGAAATGCATTTGCAGGGCCAAACAAAAACGCATGCTATACCCTGGGAGTTCGTGAACTCTCAAAGCACAAGAAGGACATGAGTATGCCAACCGGTCACAAGATCACTACAAGTCACACAAAGACAACCAGGTTGTGCAAATTATAAATACAACCCAATGTTGCATTCAGCACACAGAGAACAGCAAAAATATTGTGTAAAAGATACAAAACCTCCTATGGAAGATTCCATGCAGAAAAATGTTCACACATGAATGAACTGGTATTTGTTGCCCATAAAAAGGTAAATTGGAAGACAGTTCTCTGTTATCAGAACAATGACCTTTTGTAGTATCAGCCAAATAGGATAGAGTAAAGGACAAAACCCACCTGCTGTTACATAAAAATGAAGAGCTAGTTGAAAGCAAGAAAAGGATCACATTGTGTGGGATAAAATTTGTCAGCCATTAATGACCCAGCCAACCTTTTCCATTCTTCTTACCTCTACTCTGTAGTTTACTGAGTCATTGTAAAAGTTGCACTCACCATATATCCAGGGAAATACCTTATTTAAAACCTTCATTAGTAGTATTTTTGTTTCCAAAACAGATGCCATTTGCAAAGTACAAAACTGCCTGATCCATATCAAGTTACAACATTATATAATCTAATACTGGATAAAAAATACAGTGTAATTCTTTTCTCTCCCACTTGAGAATGTATTTACTATAGTGAGAACTACTGAAGAAATCTGAATCCAAACCAAACAGCCAAGAAAAGGTCCTGTGTTCCAGCTCTGCAGACTGGGCTCTGTGAGGTGCTAGACTTCAATAACCTATCTGGTTGTTGACACAAGGTCAAGAGACTTTCCAAAATTGAGAGCAAAAGAATAACCATTTATTAGCTATATTGTGTCAGTCCCTCTACAGACACACAACACATAAATTGGTTTTATTTCTTTTTTAAGGTGCAATATTGCATTCCGTGGTTCAGCTGAACACTTCATGAGCTGTTATTTCTGGGAGTTCTGAACAATAATTAAAACAAAGAGGACATGATGTTCTGTCATGAATTCTCTCGAGATCTGCACTCAATGCATCTTTTTCCATAGTTAATGCACAGTGTTGACACATAGTTATGAGTATATTTACTCGGTTTTTACTGGAAGATTGGTTATCAAACAAGTTTTTATCACTGTGCTCTGCTGGGAAATTTGTATTACAAACTGTAATGCTCCATGGCTAAAAATAAGCTTGTTATTTTTTAACACGTCAATAGCTAATTAGAGCCTTTTTTTTTTTTTTTTAATATAATATACCTAGAATTCTGTGTTGCAGCTAGTTTATTTGATTTTTTCTTTTTTTTTTTTCTGAGTTCAGGTAATGAAGTAGGCACAGCAAATATACTGAACTCTTGAAAGTTAAATTTCTACACTAGGAGCCAGATTTGTTTTGTTTCTGCACAACTTTCATCTCTCAAGTGATAAAAAAATACCCAGAACTATTGAGTTTTGGCTGATTTGGGATTTGTTGGGTTTTTTTTTTTTTTTTGGAAGGCAGAGAAGAATCTAATCACTTTCCCATATCATTTTCCTCAGCACTTTGCCATAACCACCATCAATATAATTGTATTGCATTTCCATGCAAGGAGCTCAAAGCATCCAAGAGAAAAAGGTCTTCTGTCCTTCAGCTTGCTATAAGATGTGCTTTAGTTCCACTAGGAATACTTAACATCTGAAATGAGGTCAATATGAAACACTGTACTAGTGAAATACCCTCTGAGATCTCAAATACTGCGTATTTACAGATGGAAAAAAAAGAAAAAGTATAATATCATAAAATTATGTAATATCCTGAGTTGGAAGGGACATGACAAGTATAGTCCACCTCCTGGCCCTGCACAGGACAGCCCCAAGAGTCACATTATGTGCCTGAGGGCATTTTCCAAAAGCTCCTTAAACTCTGTCAGGCTTGGGGCTGTGACCACTTCCCTGGGTAGCCTGGGTGCCCAACCACCCTCTGGGGGAAGTAAACCTTTCTCTAATATCCAACCTAAATGTCCCCTGACAGCTTCAGGCCATTCCCTCAGGTCCTGTCACTGGTGACAAGAGAGATCAATGTCTGCCCCTCCTCTTCCCCTCAAGCGGAAATTGTAGACTGTTATTCCTCCAGTTAAGCTTATACCTTCAGTTCTTTAGAATTAAGTGCTAGGTACTGAAAAAAAAAGATTAAAAAATACTTGGGAAGAATACAGAAATTGTAGATGCATGAAACAACATTCATTGCATCATTCAGCACCCAGTACTTATGAACTGAACCAAAGGCTGCATCCAGACTTTTGATAGCAACTGCTATTTTTTTCCACATAAATTTCTCTACTCCCTCTGAAAATCTTAATACTTTTAATTGTTCCTCTGTGGCTGTGAGCTTGTACAATTTAATTGCAATCTGCACAAAAATTAGTACTTTTGCTACAAACATGGAACAAATTTGATCTTATACCCTCAGCACACACCTTAAAAGAAAGGCAGGAAATATATAATGGTGCTAGAGTAAGTGGGTACAACAGTAGCAAAATTAATGAGAAAATACCAAGGCATATCTGGCGAGAATCTGTCACTAGATGCATCTTAATTAATCAAAAATAGTTTTATTATGCATAGTTTGAAAGAATCGCTTCCATCTTATGATTCCCCGTAATGTTTTTGCAATTCACAATAATCTTCTGTATGCCAGGACTGTTCAGCAAACATATGAAAATTAACATAAAAAGTATGCCTATTTAAATTACCTTACATTGTTCTGCCTTCCTTTTTGAAGTATAGGTATAAACTACTTCTGCCTTAGATTTTACATAAGGGTTGTATTATTTATCAAAGTAGATATTAAATTTAAAGAACATTAGAAAGAAAGTATTTTTTGTAAGAAGCACATTTATTTTACCATGTAGAATGATAAAACCTGATTTTACAGAAGGAAAACATGCAGCAGAATAGAAGAAACTGGGACAATTTTTGAGAAAACATCTTCATCTTTTTGTCTCAGAATAAATACCCATTAATAAAACAAACTGTTCACAGGAAAGATGAGGTTTGATAAACACATTGTTTTTAAAATCTCTGAAGCTGTTAAACTATCCCAACTCATAATTCTCCAAGTGAAATATTTCACTGAGCAAGAATGTTCACTATTAAAGCATGAACTTGAACAGCCACATTTATTTTTTTTTTTAATTAAGGTAATTAAAATGAAAATGCTTCGGTTGATCTTAACTATAATTTAGGAATATCACTGATAATTCAAGTTCTTGTTCTAATTTAGGACAAAGATATCTTTTAAAAATTTGCATATTTTTCCAGGACAAAGTAATTTTCCCTCAACACCATACCTACAGTAAAGGCACAAAGTATCTGTGAAGACAGGTGCTTATCTAACCTAGTCTTCTGAAAATGATACATAGTGAGTACAGCAGCTTTCTTTTAGGAGTGGGGCAGAGCTGATCTTCTAGAACTCCACAGGAGCAGGCAATCAGCTCCTCTGGATCTACTGGTGATAGGGAACCACCATTTTTTGGAGGTTTGTTTATTGTTTTTGCAACATGTTATTTATATTTTTTGCCACAAAGTTCCATTAAGTATCATTTTCAATTGAATTTTTTTTTGCTTATACTTAACCTGCATCTGTGACACATATATAATAAACACTGCACTAATAACTTGACTTCTCAGGGCTTTGTCCCTCAGAAAACAACTTGCAACAAAGAACTTAAAGAGTAGTGAGTAAATGTCTCATGAACATAACTTTCCGGGCAGAACTAGACCCCCCTGCAGTAGCACTGCACTTCCCAGCAAGAGCCTTTAGTCTTCCCACACCTACAGGTGACCTTGGTGGCATACTGTTAAAACAACTGGAATGTGAAAGCCAAGGGGTATGTCACCATCTATAATGTGTCTTGCACACACAGGCACAAAAAAATCCAATATACCCATTAAAGATATTAAAAGGAAGATTACCAAAGCTGATGTGGCAGTCTATCATAACTCTGTTATATTTCTGCTATGTAATTTCAATGAAGGGAAGGGAATATTAAAGAGTATTCTAAAAGCTACACCATACCTGCTTGCAGCACCTGTTTTCAGTCTACACAGACTAATTCCTTCTGATAAATGTAACCAACAGAACAGCAGTAAAATACTACGGGAAACAAATCACCACTTTTCCTGTAAAACCACCAATCACATCTGTTGTTTGCACAAGTTTATTGACAATTTTAATTTGGATTTCGAAAATAGCACTCAGTTATCTCATGACAGTTGGGTTTTTTTTGGAATTTAGTTTGTTATGTTGTTGTTTGGGGGGTTTTTTAAAGACCTATGTAACCTAAGTTCTTTCATCAACAGGGAATTACCTAGATTTTTAATAAAAATGTATGGAAAGACCACAAACTAGTAATATTAAATTTTATCAACAGGCTTCTCAGCTTAATTCTTGCAGACAAGAAACCAATATAACAATAAAAATGCTAATTGAGAAAGTTTTTGGGAAGATGCTGCAGAAAATACAACTACATGCACGGGAAATTAATTCTGTAGATGATGTGTAAAAGATGGCTTATAAAGTTAACGAGATATTACTTAAGGCAAGAGAAACAATTAGACTATTAACAGTAAGAATAAGGCAACATTTTGCCATCAAATATGGTGAAACTAATTAAAAGTGAAATGAAAATTCAGATATGAATATGAACATAAAATCAAATAAGATAAAAGGCCAAAAGAGTTCACAGGCTCAAAATCCAAACAAATGTATCCAAAACCACAGCACTTATGAAGAACCTGAATGGACTGTTAGTTTATCATTTTTATGCATGCTAAAAATCTTAAAGAACCTTCCTCCTTCAGGGCATAGATTGGTCTGCTATTTTTTAAGACAAGAAGGAGATTTTATGGGCACCAGTAACAAAACTAAAAGCATGGGTCTAATTGCAAAAGGAGTGAGTACTGAAAAAGCAGTAAGTTGTGCTACGCATGTAATCAATCTGAAGAATCTGTAATGCTCAAAGGGAAGATTCTGCTCCAAGGAATGTTGCAGGCACATGCAACAATGGAGCAAGTGAAACCTATAGCTAATAGCTTGTAATGTTTCATAAAATACTTTTCTGACACTACAGAGCATGAGAGTTGCCAAGTCCAATTCTGCTTACATCACTAGTGTAATTCATGTAACCTGATGAAACAAAAGGGGATTTAGACTTATCAAGACATTTTATTAACAGTCTTTCTTACTCTGCCATCACCAGGTGGGACTGCATAGGAACACTTCAGTCCCCTTGGTTCAGAAAGGCTTTTGAAGCACAGAACCGAATGGTTTCAAGACTGGTAAACAATGCCAACATGTTCCTCATGGCAGTCACTCACCATCTTTCATGAGTCTGTCTCCATTTTTTATTTTGGTTTCCAAGTATTTTCATGTTGTTTTTTTACTGCTTACTCACTTTGACAACTCTGAAGACCCTCTGATTACCCCTCTCCTCCCACTGTTTCTGAACAATCCCACTACTAGCATCATTGCCACATGATGATGCTGTCCTTACCCTCTGCTGCTGGCTCCTCTCTGTCAGTACTGACATCTTGTCCATCTTGCTCATGGATGGCCTGCAACGATTTCAGCCTAAAAGATCTATGAGCAACATTTGAACTTTCAATGCATTTTGTTAAACCATCCCACTTTTGTGAAAAGTTCACCATATATTATCCTTAAAAATCTCTCAGATTTACCAGGTGCCACAATTCCACAGACACAGACTGGCAGTTAAGGGTTTGCATGACATATTTAGTAATGCATGGTGCTGTAATGACCACCGTCATCTCACCTTCCCTTGGTGCCTCCCTTCTCTCTTTTGTCATAATTTATACTACAAATATCTTGGAACCAGCATGTGAATACTTATTAATAAAAACCAGTCTGCACATTAGTTTCTCCTAGCCTAGAGGCCTCATCTTTCAGGATGTATTTCAATGCAAATACAGGTTTTAACTCCTTTTTACACAGCACTTGCTAGTCTGTCTTAATAATGCATCCCTAGTGCTCAGAAAAATATAACAATATAGAATGTCTTAGGAAAATTTTCAGAAATAAGGAGAGAGACAACAAGAACAGTAATAACAGAGCATCCTAAAAGCAATCTTCCCTAACCGCAGAACACGCAAAAAGTGCAAGAAGATAGCTATACCCTCTCCTGTTACTTAGAAACATCCCTTGCTAATTTAGCCTTGGAAAAACTTGGGGCATTGTCTACATTACATCAAGCAAACCTGTAATGTTGTATAAAATATAATGGCTTAATAATGACTTGTTGAACAGTGTGTTCTCAAGAGAAAAGGAAAAAGCATTTTCCCCGTAATTACCTTTTTAATTCTGATTAGGCAGCCTATACACTTACTCTCTATGTTACAATGACCAAAGAGTAAAGTCTCAACCTTCAGAAGTGTGACAGTTCCCATGCTAATCTGAATCACATACAATCACATACAAATCACTACAAAACTCTAGTGGCAGAAGCACAATGTTCAGAGGAATCTCCAGACCATCTGCTACAAGCATTGGTCACCTTTGTTGAATCACATGCACTTCTCTGAGCACTGCAAGGCACAGAACTTAGTTCCATGGACCTCTTGATCTCTAGAAAGTGAGACACTGAAAACAGGGAGTCAGTTGCTCAAATCTTAAGTTTTCTAGTGACAAGCTATGTATGTGAACAGTTACCAAAATTTCAGTCTATTATTCAAATCAGGGCCAAAATAAGACCTTGTATGATTTTTCTTCTGATTTCGATGTTATGAATGCTAGTATGGAAAATTAAAGACTTGTCTCTCACCTCTCCAGTCCCTGTAAGGGACTATCTCCATGAAAATGTTGAATAGATTATCTGGAAGGTATGATTTTCAACCAACTTATTTATATTTGTATAAAAAGCTGCATGGATACTCTTGTTTAAGCGCCCACTAGTTTTACTTTAGTTTGTGGGATTTTTTTAGTTCCTTTGTTTAGGGATACATTTAAGATGAATGGAATAAGGTGCTTCCACATCATATAACAAAGTCCATAAAGGGATTTGTAAAAGTTTACTTACACAGTGCAGCTCCTGCCTTTTAGCAAACTTTCTCACGTGAACAGTATCAAACTGCCACTTCTCTCCAAATTCCCCAAACAAATGTAAAAGCAAGGTGCTTTCTTTTCTCTCCAGCATAATCAGAGACTCTACTGAGTGATGCCACTTTTAGACAATACCTTTTTTATTCCTAGTATGCTCTTAAAGGATTCCCTAGGGAAACATACTTACTTCTAGCAAACTACAGGAGCACACAGCTGGAATTTTAGAAATATTTTTTCAGAGCCCTCCCAGAGAGAAAAGATTTGAAAGACAGTACATATTTCATGGCGACCCAGCAACACCACAGTATCTCACTTATCGAGAAGGTGAACACAAGTGTGCACAACAGGTGCACTCCAATGTAACTAAGCAGAAAAGATTCTTTTACATAAAATCATGGTTGAGAACAGACATGCATTTCATACTTCTAATAGGATTTGATAAAATCATGGCTATAGAATGAAAGAAAAAAATAGGTTAGACAAGGCACTGGAGGGATTATCAAGTTTCCAACAAATGAAATAGAGCTCTGTGACTTAACAGATTAAATCCTATGGACCACTGGGAGGTAAAATAACGACCATTCTCATTAAATGTTCTACTTTAGTTGAGTTATATGTGGACACATCAGCTAAGCAAGCACTGGAGTGGCAATGCCTACTTTCAAGTCCTTTCACTTTGTTTTCAAGAAAAATCAAATGCCATCTATCACAGGGGACAGAATTAAAGACATAGGACAGAAAGGTGACATTAAGCAGGCTGTATGCTCACTGGACCCCATTCACAATCTCAAAAGAAGCTGGATGCATTTGGTAAAAAACGATTGACATTTATGTTTTTCTCGGTAGACCTAATTAGGTCTGACATACATCCATTCACACTCAAATAGGCACAGAAACCTTCAAGGTTATTTTCCAATTATTTCCACCTACAGTGCCTCATTCTGAAAGGACTGGGAATCTGAACCTTCAAAAGAGGCTACAGGTGCTGTTCATACATCCTCTCTCAGCAACTGAACCCTTAATAAGGAAAGTACTTTTTAAATAAAACTCATGGCTTTCAAAACAGGACTTCTAATCTCAGCATCTTTGATCCCAGTTTTACTTGTGATTAACAGAATTTTTCATCACACCAATGGTATAAGTACTGTTCTAATATTGTAAAAGCATTTTAAATGCCCAAAAAGTCAGTTCTGTTCATAACACTATTATTAATGTAGTAACATAAATATCCATTTAAACAGCATAAAAGGTGCTAAAGGATGATAAAGTAAATTTTCACACATGAAAGAATCAGATAAAACAGCTTCCCCAAAGAGGTTATGAAATATTGAAGTTAAGATAAAGGTCACTTGAAAAGACACATCACATTTAGCACTGTGTCATGGGGTGGTGGTAGAATTCCCAAATCAAATGAATCTCTTCTTTGCTTTTCTTAAAAAAGCAGAGCTTGCTCTAGGTTTATATAAACATTTTCATAAAATGCCAGAGGCCCATCAGTAGTCAGCTGCATTTCCACAACAGTCAAATTACCTCTGAAAGGACTGAATTCTTAATTTAGTCCCTAAATACCATAATACTCTCTGAATGATCTTTCCTAAAAAAAACATTTCCTGTGATTTTGTCACAGATTTTGTAATCTGTTGTATCACGAACTGAAAATGGCAGTCAAATCAACAATGTGATAAACAGATTATCTCAGAAAAACAAGCCAAAAAAAACCCCTTGGTTGGACTTCTATATTTTTTTATATCACATCTGTTCAACCATATTTGCTTTGTTTCTGGTTATTGCACTACAACTGCCAGAAGCAGAGGCTATAGCCTAAGAAATAGCAATGACATCCTTTCTGCAAGGGTTCTGGAAATGTTCTTTAGGTTCTAAGCAAACACTATTATCTTGAAATCTACAATTAACATGAACATTAAAAGAAGGAAAACAAAGTGCCCTTACTACTGGCTAAACTTCAGAACTTTTCAATGTGGTATTTAAGAAAGTATAATTGCCTCCAATTTGTTGATGAGGAACTGAGGCAAAACAAGGTTAAAAGCTTTCCCAATAGGCAGCATAGGACTCAGGAAAGAAACCTATGTACCTTCAGGTTCATGATAACTGGAAGTGAATGAACTGACAAAATACAGCTGTTTGTGCAGCACACAAGAGCCTTTTCCAAAGACAATTGCATAAAAGTGAAACAATATTAATGTTTAAGGCAAAAAATAAATTTCATGGCTATGAAGAAAAAAATGACAACTTTGTACTTAACAGCTGAGAAACAGTGAACTTGAATGAACATCTGTAGTGTCAGAAAAAACCCTCCCCAATACATACAAAATGTTGTAAAGCACTAGGGTGTCAAAAACTAAAATGAATTATCAGGTTTGTAGAACAACAGATAGTGTTTTAGCTATCTTTTGAATTTCCATATAAATGTAATGATCTGCAAAGTACCTCTCTGGTACCTCTGCTATTTTAGCTTCTCTTTTTTTTAGCTGACAGTGCTGTATAAACTGCAGCTCTGCACAGGCTGTGAGTGCCTCCATATTGAGTAGATTCCAAGAAGTACCAGGCTCAGCCTGGAGGATCTCCTCTGCAAGATGAGACTTCAAAAGATTCAAGGCAGGAATAGCATTTTGTCATCTATCTCCACTACCACAGATACCTGCGAGGACTTGAGGGTGTGAAAAAAATAGAGCAATAATACATTTAAAGTTCACCCTTCTAGTTAAACCTGAACTTCAAAAGGATAAAGTGGCATATAAATGCCTTCTTAACACAGATGTTTCTGTATTTTATTCAGAGAAGCTTACTGTGTCTGCCTTTGTAACATACCCTATGTACCTCATACTGTTCCTCATTGTCTTATTCTGGAATTCCAACATCATCATTTTAAGATTTGGTGCCAATGAGAGCACATTTCAATCTTTAAACTCATTCAGTTCATGTTTCGCTCTTACAAGAAATTGGCTATTTGCTTCTATCCTCTAAGGAAGCCCATAGCATGAATGACAAGATGTCAAGAACAATCAAGAAAAATAGTTTTATGCCCCTAAAGAACAAAATGTCATCCTTGTCTTCTCAGGCAGGGTGTTGTCTTCTCTTAATAAAAAGAATGGCTTTTATCCGTCAAGTAAATCCAAGAGACAGCATATCATTAGAGATTACTTACATTTATTCCTGTATCTTGCTTCATTTCTTCCCTCTGTTTTATGACATTACCCTCTGTGTCATCTATGATCACAGCCTCTTGTGAGAGAGTAGCAGAAAAACTACCACTACTACTGTTTCCTTCCCTAGGGAAACCAACTATAGCTTTTACTGCTCCAGTCTATCCAGCAGTTTAGGATGTAACAGTCCAGGAAACAGTCTTCCCCAGCCTCCTGCTCTCTCTGCCATCTCTAAGCATTTAATTTCTATGAAGCAGTTATTATGAATTTCCAAGCACTGTCATTTCATACACCTATCCAAAACAAATAACAGAGGGTTAAGCAAAAATCACAATGAAATCACATCTTTATATGAGATATCAATGAAAACATTTCAGTGCCATACCCTTTCCCTAACTGCTGCAGGTTAGTAACTCAAACTTTATGTATATAGCAACTAAAAACCACAACTAACAAATAAACCACCAAAACTCCCAGTTGCATAGTAAGAATATAGCATGTTTCAAAGCCCCAATTTGTGTGCCAAGAATGTGTTGTGGAGCCAGCGGTTTGTTGCACACCACCCCTCAAATGCTGACATGTTTTGACAACGCTGCCACCAATTCTGATTTTTAAAGCTGAGAGTAGATAGATGTTCACCTCCACCATCTGCCAATGCAGCAGATGAACATGATGCAGACATTCCACAACTGATGTACCTCAATTCACCAGAAATCCTGTGATTTGAGGCACACTTCCTCACTCAAGATAATGACTACAGAAATTAGTGACAGTAGGATTTGTCTCTAGAGTGATGTGAATGAAAACTAAATATATTAACTCTTTCACTATAAAGTGGATTAAACTATAGAGAAACTCTTTGTAGATGCATTCTCTTGCTGATTTTTACCCTCAGAAACACGTAATTGGAGCTTTTGAAAAAAATTAGGAGCTATTATCTGAAAGAAGCTCTCTTTTTGAAAATTTACAGTTCCTTTTGGACATCAAGAGAATGCATATTCCTAGAAAACTCATCACAGTCTATAGAAGACACTTGTGTTTCTCCTCAATATGAAAGATCATCTGTAAAAACTAATAGAATAAAAGAATTTGTAAATATTATGGGGTTTTTCAAGGTAATGCCTCTGAAACATCTACAAATTCAAGTCCCAATTATCAGCAGTATGGAAACAGATCAGATGAAATCACAGAGAAGATTTCACCATCTGGAAATGTGTAGCAATCGCTAAACACAGTTTTCGCTTCTTATTTCAGAATTTAGGGAGCTTCACTCCTCATACCTGTTTCCACATACTTGTAAACTTTTCACATCAGCTGCGTTTTAGCTAAAAATTAATAGCATTGCTGTACTGCAGAAGAAAGCATCATTAATTTACAGTATGAAAACTTCAGACCACAAGAACAAATCCTGCTTGTCTGGTAGCCCAGATGAAGCCAGTCTAATTACCTGAGTGAGAATGTGTGCAGAAATGGCCTGTGCTCCCTTCAGAGACCAATATGCACACAGGAAACTCCCTCTGAGTATACAGATATGATTCTTAAATTCACATCTCAATCTTCTGCAGTTTTGTACATTTAGTTCATTCTTCAGCCCCCTAAGTAGAATCAGTTATCTGATCTGATTCTACTTCATTCTTCTTAACGTACCCTCAAAAAAGGAAAGATTCCTAGTGACAGGGACTATATCTTCTAAAATAATGTATTCCAGTGCTTCCTCCTGCTAGTTACACGTTTTTCCCCAAATATCTAACTCAAGCCATCTTTGCTTGAAATAGTTGAATAACTAAAATTCATTTCTTACCCCACTGCAATATAATTGGTGCATATTTCCAAGGTCTATTATGTATGCTCTTGGGGAAACTATGAATAGGACAATTCTGTACAGATACACTGTGAGCTGCAAAGGTTCTTCCACTGAATAGAACAGCAGGATCTCCTTCCTAAATTCACCTCTTTCCATGGCTCCTTCTCACAAGAAAAGCAACTAAACTTTTTTTACCTAGTATTTGTATCATAAGATGTGCATTTTCCATATGTATTTGCCACTGGGGAGAAGAAGAAAAGCAAAGATTTATCAGCAAAGGATAAGACTACAAAACTAGAAGTTTATAAACTCTCACAAAACATTACTAACTCTTCATGTGTATTCTTAACTTTAGATTTCCTCTCTAGTGTTCTAACTTACATTATATGGGCTGTGTAACTACACTAGTTCAGCGTTCAGCCCCTTTGTTAATACTCTGAAGCCTTACATTTATTCACTTCCAACTCTGCTCTCAAAGGAAACTGGCTATTTATTTCAGCAAATGTATTCAGGAAATGTAAATCCAGACAAGAAACAGAATAGCTGTGTATAATGTTGTATAAGTTTAGCATAACTATTTGCTTCACTGTCTAAATTCAAGCTTTTTTTTTTTCCCCTTGTGGTACTCACAATTATAATATTTATAGATAAATAAGAATAGGTTCCATGGAAATAATTTCAGAGATTTTGATAGCTCACTGTAACCAACAGTAAATTCAGCACACTGTGTAGTAAAATCTTACTGCAGTAACTTCATTTTGCTACCTAGGAACAATAACAAAATACTACAGGGTTTTTGTTTTGGGGTTTTTTTTGGTTGTTTTTTTGGGTTTTTTTTCCATGATTTTAAAAACATATCATATTCAAAACATAAGGAAGAAGTACAGCCCTCTGATTTTCTGAATCATATTGCAAGAGCTTTGAAATCTGTTCCTAGTTCTCCAAGACCTCTTTTGTGACACATGAGTAGCCACTTAATCCTCCATGCTGCGGAATATACTCATCCCTGGATAGACCAATTCCTTTCTTTCCTTACAAGTCTGTCCATTCTACTTAAAAGAGAAAGGAAGTCTCTCCCTTGGCATGCTAAGTGTTTCAAATTTATAGACTAAGGAGCCAGAAAGGATCACTGTGACAGTCCAATTCAGCCTTTTATATAAAGGATAGCCTGAAATTCATTCTTGTTTCAAGTTAAGAATGACTTACAACCAACTTAGGCAGATTCTACATCAGTGTTTCTCTAGGTACAGTATTCAAATGGTTGGTTATTCTTTCCCATGTTAAAAATCAGTACCTGATTCAGGTATGAATTTGTTTGGCTTCAGTGTCCAGTCTGTGCACCTTGTAACACCCTTGTCTGCCTGACAAAATACAGCTACTGCAATACAAACACAAATAATAGATTACACTACGTGTCACCTAAAGAGCATTCCTCCTTCAGTGCACCCCTGGGACAGCTCTAACACCACCTTACTGGAGCTGGCTGACACAAAGCTTTTGGCAACAAGTATGTTATCAAACATCTGTTGTGACTCCCTTGGAAGCGTCCCCTCTCCCACACCATATGGCCATCGCCACCAGTGGTACCGCAAGGCCACAACCCAGCTCTCATCACTCCCTGTCCTCTCTGGGGACGCCAGACACTGATGGATAATTTCACACACACTTCACACTTCATCAGCAGGGAAGACAGCCCGCTGCAGTGAACGGAGACATGCCGAGCATGTCCATGTTACAATGCACTCTGTCCATGTCACTGTCAGAAAACTCTGCTCATGGAGTATGTGTAGTACACACTAAAGAACAGGATTTTTTTTTTTTTCCTAGCACTGCTTTTGCTCTTCCCAAGTGGCAACTGCATTCTGTGTAACTGGACTTACACTTGTGGCTTTGTCAACACAACTATGGCTGCTGTGGGTGCCAGGAAAAACAAATAAAAACCAAACATGGTCACAGAAACACAGCAAAACATTACACAGCAGATCAAACTTCCTACTGACTTAAAAAGCTTTGTTGGCACAAAAATTTAACTTATGATCTTATGACAGGATAATACACTAAGAGAAAACAAGAAATTCTTCCATAGGGTCAAGTGACAAAAGCTGTTATTATGAATCAGGTAAATACAGCAGCAGCATTACTACTGACCAGAACACAAGAACAGTAGTGCAAACAGAGCCACAGGGAACCAAGAGATTGAGTTTCCATGTGAAAACTCTACCAACAAATCAATTCAAGGAAAGAGGTCTGCTACCAGTGATTTTTCTTTCCCACAGCTACAAAATGACCACTTAAATCCTCTGTTCACAGTTACCAAAGTCATTAGAAAGGCTCAAAGCCAGTGCATACAGTACTAAATGTCACTCCCACAGTGGATTCTGTGCAAAGAAAGCAGAGCTAATAGGAAAGCACTCTTGATAACAGCAGGAACACACCAGCACCTTAAGAAGACAGAATTGAAGATAACACCGCTCCACTTTGAACATTGTGAAGGTTATAGCAATAAGAGGATTGAGGTTGGAAGGACCTTTAATATCATCTAGTTCCAACCCCCCAAAAATGGGCAGGGACACAGACCACTAGACTGGGTTACTCAGAGTCCCATCCAACCTGGCCTTGAAGACTTACAGGGATGGGGCATCCAAAACTTTTCTGGGCATCTTATCCCAGTGCCTCACCACTGTCACAGTCTCAACCTAATACCTAAACTAAATTTACCCTCTTTCAGTTTAAACCCATTCCCCCTTGTCCTGTCACATCTCCTTGACAAAGTCCCCAGCTCTCTTGTAGGGCCCCCCAAAGTACTGGAAGGCCTAGAGGTCGCTCTAAGTCTCCCCAGAGCTTTCTCTTCTCCAGGCTGAAAAACCCCAGCTCTGTCAGCCTGTTTTCAAAGGGGAGGTGTTCCAGCCCTTTGATCATCTTCATGGCCCTGCAGCAGGTCCACATCCTCATGCTGGGGTCACCAGAGCTGGACATAGTACTCCAGAGAGGGTCTCATGACAGCAGAGGCTGTCCCTTTCGAGAATACTGCTTTACAAAGTCCAGAAAGCAAAACATTAACTTGCCCTGAACAAAAGTTTCCTCAGGATTGTTCCCTTTTCTTCTTTCTGTGTTTTTTTAAAGAATAAATCAAGCTCTTCTTAAGGAAACTTGAAAGGCAAATTTTCCATTTGTAGCAGGAAATGGCAATATGGAGACACTTTCCTATCAGAGTTTAATCACCTCCACTGTGCCATAATTTCATTATGCAATTAGGTGATCACACATTGCCCAAGAGCTATTTCTGTTGCATCTGCAGCAGCTAAGACACTGAACCACTTCTTCTAGCAATCCAAGTGTCCAAGAAGAGGATCTTTAGCTTGACTCTCAAGCTGCCCTCTTAACATTTTTTCTCTTTTGGATACACAGTATGGCAAAACACTGCTTAGATGGTTATTAAACATATCTGTAAACTGAACAGGGAAATAGCTCCATATGAGGAGACAGGCTATACTCATAAGGCTGTGCTCTACCCTCTGCTACTTGCAGAACACTAATTTCCTGGAAGTGTTGCCTGACTCAAAGCATCTGCATTAGAGGCTGTCAGTTACATTTAAAGCAGACAGAAACCTTGATGCCTTGTAAGCATTACTGATACACAGGTCAAACTCCCCAGTATAAACCTCACCTTCCGCCTCCAGGATTTCCCCATACGTAACGCTCATCAACCGTGCAAAGTCTCAAAATGCAGCACCTGGAGACAGATGCTATTTGCAGCTGCTCTGTGACACATGTCAACCCTAGGAAAGTTTTGAGTAATTTAAGTCACATCATCTGCTGAACAACTGCCCAGATGTGGTTACAAACCAACAGCCTTATAACTCATCCTGAAAAACTAGACCTTTAGCCTATGCTTAGCTCTGGTCTATAGGTCAGTGCTTTGCTTGTCTCACGTAAATTAGCTGTAAGTATAAAAGTAAAAAAATCTCACACACAGATTTCATTGACCCATCAGCGCCCTTCTGCTACAAAAGCTGAATCACAGAATTGTTAGGGTTCAAATGGACCTGTGGAGATCATCTAGCCCAGCCCTCCTGCCAAGGTGGGGTCACCAAGAGCAGATTACACAGGATTATCCAGGAAGGTTTTGAATGTCTCCAGATGGGAGACTCCACAACCTCTCTGGGCAGCCTGCTCCAGTTTTCTGCCACCCTCAATGTAGAGAAGTTCTTTCTTATGTTGAGCTGGTACTAATTGTGTTTTAGTTTATAGCCATTGCTCTTTGTTCTGTCACTGGGGGCCCTTGAAAAGAGTCTGGCACCATTCTCTTGGCACCCACCTTTGAGATATTTATATACATTAATAAGATCCCTTCTTAGTTTCTTCTCCAGACTAAATAGGCTCAGCTCTCACAGTCTCTACTCATAAAAGAGATATTCCAGACCCCTGATCATCTTTCACTGGGCAAGTAGTTCCATGTTTTTCTTGTACTGTGGATCCCAGAACTGTACACAGCACTCCAGATGTGACATTACTGAGGCTGAGTAGAGGGGCAGGATCACCTGCCTTGATCTGCTGGCCACACTCTTCCTCATGCACCCCAGGATACCACTGGCCCTCCTAGCCACAAGGGAACTGCTGGCTCACGGTCAACCTGCCATTCATCAAGATTCTCAGGTCCTTCTCCGCAGAGCTGCCCTCTCGTAGGTCAGCCCCCAACCTGCACCAGTGATTGAGTACTCTTCTTTCACGTATGCTTATACAGAATATGCAACTGTGAACTGTGTCTGTGGGGAAAAATAAAAAAAAAGAAAAAGAAGAAAGAATACCTTTCCCAACACACTTTGCTATGTCTGCCCAGTCCACAGCAAGTCCACAGACACCCTTACTGACACTGTTATGGAAGTCAAAGCTTTTCTAGATTATAAGTCCCCATGCTTCATAACATCAACATATTTTCCTTTTGCAGTAAAGCCACTTCCTTCTACCAGACACACAGTTAGTTTTTACCATCGAAGATACAGAACAATTTGGTCAAAAACTGTACATACAAATAATTCCTAACTACTCACTTATTGCTGTGTTACCCAGTATCAGTGTTGACAGATAACTCAGGGTAAAGTATAGACCAGAAAAAAAGAGCTACAGTAAGAAAAAAAAAAAAAGAAAACAAATCAGAACCCACACCACCAGTCATAACTATAGAAAAAATAAACTGTGAGGGTACAGGTTCTGCTCCTACTGAATTCACTGGCCAGCTTCCCATTTATTTCTATTGGCCTGATAAACACATGAATCCCTCCAGCTTCTGTCCTGCCAGAGAGGAAGGCTGGCAGACAATCCATCAACATAAGCTACAAAGAATCAGCACTAGCACTGAGAAAATTCAACTGCCATTCAAAATAAAATTCAAAGCCAGAAAATTACAGGAAAAGCCTTCCAGGAGCTTCAACTGCCATTGGATATACAGCAACAGATTTAATTTAAAGCAATCCAAAAGCTACTGAGTGTGCTCTCTATGTAACAGAATGTTCCTATAACAACTTTACATTCTCAATTCTCTTTTTAATTTCACAAAGGCAGTACTACACAAACACTGTTAATCATATTCCTCATGTTTAAGGTCAGAGCTGGATGGAATGGAGAACCTGTTTCCATAAACTCACATCTAATTCACCACAACTGTATTTTACAGAAAAATGTAAGGCAAAAATCTGAAGAACTGGTTATATTTCACTGTGGTCAGCTACACTCCAGTGGAAAGGACAACTGCTAGTCAGTTCTTGTCAATCTTGAAATTATTTGGCCATAGATCAGATTAATTAATCTTGCTGGACACACTGCAAATTCTGCTCTCTGTATAGAAATCAGAGACAGGAAATGCTCTGTGCTGTGCCAAAAAGCAGGTGTATGCATTCAACTTCTTTCCAGTTGATTTACTACATTTTGTACTGGGTAAGAGCTTCTACTGGGTTGTTGGGATTTTTGTTTGTTTGTGGGTTGGTTCTGTAGTTTGTTGGTTTATTTGCTAATCTGGGGCTTTTGTTTTGTGGAAGGGAAGAGGGAGAGAAGTGGCCCCCTCTCCTTTTATCCACGTTTTTCAACAAGGGTACTTTGAGACTGGCATGGTTATTTTTAAGTCACACAGAAATTAAAAAAAAAAATTAAAATTTACATTTCTAACTGGTAGTTTCCCCAGACAAAGTTAACAGCGTTGTTCTTAAAGGTCCCAAGCCCTGATCTTACATCCAAACCTAAAACTCATTAGAAGTGAAAGCTGATGAGAACTGACTAATGAAGAGGAGCTGCTAACCCTTTAATTTGTTTTCAGGTGGTTCGTTTACCTGTGGTGGTTTTTTTTAGTTTTCTTTTTTAAGACTTTGATTTTAGGTTTTACTCTTGATGCTGTTATTTTCTGCATAGATTAAGCTTTGATTAATATCTCAGGATATCCAAACATAAAGCAAGTCCACAAGGATGCCTGGGATTTGTTATTTTGGATCTTGAAAAATCTGAAACCTACCTGTGTTAGGTTTTCTCCTGTGTAAATAAAGTACTTCATTTCTATGCTTCATATTCAATTTCTCCATAAATCAGACTTAGATGAGCTTTGTAAACAGGAAAAAAAAAAAAAAACCAGACAAAGCCTCTTCTGTTTTCCACTTCCAGAAAGTAAAACTAGCTTTTATATATATGTATACACACAGATTTAAGATCTAGCATAATGCTAAAGGTACTGTGAAACTGCAATAGTGTTTTAAGGGCTGATCAGAGACACGCAAGTAAATACAGCAGAGGAGAAGCGAAAGTAGAAAGTTCGCTATTCTCCTTGACTTCCTGTACCTTCTTAAGACTAATATTTTGCTCTTTAAACACTAACAAATTTGAATGATTTTCAGCAGTCCTGCAAATATTTAATTGGATACAAACATAAACATTTGATGACTGGAACAAGCGTATTTCCCACCTCCTTATCTGTGTGTTAAACCACAGGAGAAGAAAAAAAAAAAGAAACAAGTGGAAAAGAAAAAGACTACAGGAGATCTGCTAGAGCATTTCCAAGCTTTAAGCCTCAGCTGATGAAAAATAACAAGACCTTCCAAAAGAAATTTAATTTATCCAGGTGCTTTACTATCTGGGAAAGGAGTAATGAACGTGAGTTTTTGTCTCAGAAATTCCAGTAACGTCATTATTGCTTTTATACTCATTGAGGTCTTGAAGATTTTTTTTTTCCTTAGTTTGGGGTTCCTTTTGTTAGGATGCTTATTTGTGGGGGTTTTGGAAGTGGATCTTTGGTTTAGTTTTGGGTTGTTCTTTTTTTTTTTTTTTCTGCTTTTTGTGTTTTTTGAGATGACATCAGATCCCTCCACCATCATATTCCCACTCAAAAGAGAGCTATGCCCTATTCATGACTGCAAGATATGAAACTATCAGTGCACTCACACTGCACATGGTAAGGATCCATCATCCACATAAACAGCAACTGAAGTCAATGTTTCAAAAGGAGGCCCTGTATGTGTGCACAAAATTAAGTAAAATAAGTAAATGTCTATTCATTTTCCTATTAGTTCCAATGGTTAAAAGTGCCTTCCTAAAATGGTTAAAGATGCTTTGTTACCCTATTCCAAATGACACATCTGCATACAAAGCATTTAAAAAAAAAAACAGAAAGATAAAGAACTCCAAAAGCTTTCAATGTGTGAAAGCAAAGATCTAACAGGAAGTGGTGAGGTTAACAATAAATTTGTCTTTCAAGTGCAATTCTGCCTATAATACTTTACTCATAAATGCACCTGTAAGTAATCAATACAATAACAAAACAAATGCTGACCCAGTACAGCAGATTAGCAAGCAGCAGGGTCTGAGGCTGAATATTAACAGCTACTTCAAAAACAAACTAATGAGTTTCAGCTAACTAGACTACATGAATAGTGTTGCTACTTAAATGAGATGAAGAACAGGAGCAGGTTAGCAACATTCAAAGGAAAAAAAAGCATTTTGAAAGTATTTAAGTTAAAAAGACCGAACAATACAATAGCCATATGGAAGTGCTTCCTAATTTCATTATGGAATGCCAGTAATAGTCTTAAAAGAACTGACACCCCTGCTAACACTTTTTCAGTTTAGGTGAACTCAATAACACCTTTCAAATTACCTGATTCACCTGAAAACTTAACTAGTCTGACCCAACAGCAGTGGCACAAATCCTGCAAAATTGCAGAGCTACCCAATAGTTTGGGACTCTACACCTTTTCTATATACCTTTAATATTCAGGAACTAACAGAGACCATCAGGTTGATTTCCTAACCCCATAACCGTCTTGATTTCTACCACAGAATTTAGTGAATTAGATTGCAAGATAAATGCATCATAGAGATCACGCTGAGCTCTAGTAAAAGGATATTTAAATAGTCATTGGCACTTGTACCAGGCTGGAGGTCATTCACTGAATGGCAAACGTGTCACCGTTTCACAAAATAACTTTGAATTCTCAGTGTCAAATAAAAGGGAACATTAAGGAAGAAGTTCAAGCCCCAGGCATTTAAAAGGAATATGGTGATACAATCCTTTCAGAGGTAACTTGTTTACAGTCAGTAACATCTCCAGAACAAGACATATAGTAAAGCAAGAGACAATCAAGGTTGCAGAATGATGGAAGAGCATTCAGAGCATATTGTTGTTTCCTCTTGTTCTCTTTGCTTTAAATTCAATGCAGAATTTTATAGTCCCTTTGCACAAAGAGATAACTATATATTTTCTCCATAATTCTGAAGCAGTGTTTGCCCTATGTGCTGTGGATCTGTCTCTCATGGCATATAGATGACCTTGCTTCAGTGAGATAAAGACAACACACCCACCTCTGAGCAAACCAAGTCTTAACAAACAGCTCTCAACATAGCATAGTTCAGCAGTGCATTTGACTTGGAGCATGGAGAAGTGGGAACAGGGAAATCAACTCTCACTGGTAGCACAGGCTCCCTGCCACTCAGAGAAAGCTCAGCTCCAACACACCCTCTGCAAGGCACAGAAGAGAGCAGAGGGATAAGATCTGCTGCTTCTTCGCAGCCCCTCCACCTCTACAAGGCAAGACACTCATATTGGGAGCTGTTGGATTATAAACTAAGGAAGATATCCTCCTTCTGCATCACTCCACTTGATAAAACCAATAGTGAGCTGCACTTTAGGGACTGTACAAGGCAAGGAATCATTAATCACTCCTGGAGATGAGCAAGAATCCAGGCCGTGCTATGGCAGACAATGTAAAATGCTCCCTGTGAGAAAACACAGCCTAGCAAACTGGCACTCTGCCCTTCTCAAAATCTCAAGTGGTATTCAGGGGCAACCTTATTAGAGGATGCTACAGTACTTCCCCTGTTAAGCAGTCACAAGCACAGCATACTCAGCTCCCAAAGTTCATGGTATTAAAATAATAAATTAGAAACACTTGTCTCTCTGCAGAAGTTCCTGCAGCACAGTCTGGGACAAGCAGCAGGAGGCAGTGACAGTGCAAGAAAAGCGTATACACAGCAGGAGGAAAAATGTCAAGTCTACCAAAGGATGCTCCAGAATAAACAAAGCTACTCTTGTCATGAATTCACAGGCTGTAGTGTGACATCATTATGAGCCTTCTATAACAGCTTTGTCCTGTGAAGCTTCTGCCTGAACCTTTCACACAGCATACATATGGGTCTTCATGGTGGAGCCCTCTGTGAGCTTTTTTAAAGGTTTCATTCCACAAGGGAATGAAAATATATTTCAGTGTGCAAGACACAAGTTTAGACTCAATCCCGCTTTGAATTCAATCTTGTTACCCATTCAGAACTACATTAAGAAAATCAACACAGTCCTAAAGTCCACAGCATGGTGTTCTGACTGTAGCATGGTGATTTTCAAGTGTGCTCCAGCTGTTTGACTGAATAATGTTCAAAGTCTCTGAGCACACTAGTTAGCACAGCAGTTCTCAAATATCTACTACTTGAACATCAATCAGGTGCAATAGAGAGAGATGTACAACCCAAGAACTCACTCTGACTACACTGACTAAAATTACCAAGGCATACATGGCCCTGAAATTCCACTTCAAGTATCTAATATTATAACGTTCTAAAATCTGGGAGTATTTTACTCTATTCTGTATAAATAACAGCATAACTTATGAACAATTTCAAAAAGATAAATAAAATAATTAATAATCTCCAAACATAGCTGACAAATGTTTCACAATGTCCCCACCACAAACACAGTCACATACAGCTATACATTATATTATTTATAGTACTGAAGGTCTACAGTGCTTCAATGGTCTCACAAGGGTTTATTTTGTAAGGTCATGTTTAGCTTCTAAAAAGTACCATGTTCTTCAATGATTAGCTTTATATTATTTGGACACTTAAATACCTATCCCAATGAAGCAAAAAGATGGAGGAACTACTGGTAGGTACTTCCTCCAGAAGAAATTGGGAGGCTCATTTTACCTATCTAATTTTGAAAACATTTTTTCTGAGTTCCCCAAGTGGGACACCAGAGCTTGAACGGTAGAATTGGCAAATAAATCTGGTCAGTCTTGAATACTTTGAGCAGGCTAATTCAGGTGGTAATGAATGTCTGTAATGATGACAAGGAACTTGATGAAGTACCACTGTGCATTTTATAGGCACAGCCTGTAAAACCAACTGATTTGTAGGCAAGTGGCAGACATTTTTTTCAGAGAAGCAGGCTTCTTTGCATCCAGCTGGAGCTTCTGGAATGAGAAGGCTGTGGGTCATGAGAAAACTGAACAAATATCCAAAATTTTCAAGTTCAACTGGACATGACCAAAGAAAAAGGACAGGCAACTCCTGCAAATTGGTGACTGATAACACATATGTTAGCCCTAGCATCATACAATGTCTACCAAAGGCAGCTATCATATAATACAAACAGTAATGCCTGTACTTCCACAGGAATAAACTCATAGAATCATAAAATGTTAAGGGGTTGGAAGAGACCTTAAAGATCATCTAGTTCCAATCTTCCTCGCCACATATAGGTAAAATTGGAACTAGATCACTAAATCACATTGCTCAAAGCTTTATCCAACCTGGCCTTTAATAGTGTCAGGGTTGGGACATCGACAGGCTCCCTGGGCAACCTGTTCCAGTGTCTCACCACCCTTCCAGTAAAGAATTTCTTCCTAATATCTAGCCTAAATTTCCCCTCTTTGAATTTGAGCCCACTAGTCCTTGTCCTATCACTGCAGTTCCTGATGATGAGTCCTACTCCAGCTTCCCCGTAGGCCTCCTTCAGATACTGGGCAATTGCTATGAGGACTTTACACAACTTCACAGCAACCTCTTCTCCAGGCTGACCGGCCCAGTTTTCTCAGCCTGTCCTTGCAGGGCAGGTGCTCCAGTCCTCTTATCAACTTCTTAAGGTACCTTTTGTTTGGCCTTATTACATACTTAGTAATCACTTGTAATATATCAAAGGACATCACGTCACAATGAATCAAAATTCACCTATTAAAATCTCACCTATATCTCATTCCCTCTTTCCACCCAAAGCAACAGTGTGTCTCAAAGTACACATAGGCACAGCAACAAATACACATTTCTGGCAGGAATACCTTGAGTGCAGTTTTACCCGTTATTAGAACATATCCTGAAGAAGTTCTAAAGAACCAGAGCAAAGCATTATGTAAAAGGAAATATCACAGTGGAAGGAGTTTAAATATGGTCTTAAACTGCTAGCTGTAAAAATGTATTGAATTGTTAAAAGTGTGCATTCTGTTAAACACTGCCCTTCCTACAGGCCTTACTAGTAAATAAATAACATATACCTCAATGCAGCAGCTGGTCTCTGTGCCAGAAGAGAGTACAAAAGGGACTCAAGTAAGTGAGTAATTAGTAAGTTAGAGTAAGTTAGAATTCAGCTGCTATGCCAAAATGATTTCTATGCAGCTTTAAAATCACATTTTAAAATAGATAAAAATATTTATTGTTTATAATGGTATCATTGAATAACAAGTTGGACCCTATTGAACTAGACACTGCAAACACAGAGTGAAGAAGAAGTGCCTATTCCAAACAGTGCACAAGCCATTTGGATCGGTCTGTGCTTATTACAGGTGCTCCATCCTCTAGATACACAGTAAGGTTAATGATGTATATCAAAAAAGCTCACCTCTCAGGTCTCAAAAATAATACTTAAAACCACAACATAGTTGGACAGCTTGGGAAAACCCAAGAAAACCCCGAAAACAACCCCCAAAGCTTTGCTGTGCAGTACTGAAGGTCAAGGGGTGCAAGGGTGGCTCCAGGGCAAAGCACACGGGCAGGAGGTGGGAAGCCAAAGGCCCACGGAGAATGGAAGCCAAAGGCCCACGGAGAATGGAAGCCAAAGGCCCACGGAGAATGGAAGCCAAGCCCAGGGAGCCCTAGACCTAGGGGACAGAGAGGAGATACGGGACAGTCAGGCTTCACCGGAGCACTCTGCCCGGCCAAGCCGAGAAAACGGTGGAAGCGAACGGAAAGCACCCGAAGGGGTTGGGGTTTAAATGCCAATTTTGAAATTCAGAGGGGGTCAGTACCAAACCGCTGTATTTAGCCCAAAACTCCGCCTGAGCGGGGCACACGCAGCGCGGTGTTTCCGCAGCGGGGCTCGGCGGGGCTGCGGGAGGCAGGGTCGGGGCGGGAGGCGCGGCCGCCCCGCTCCCCTCCCTCCGCTGCCCGGCGCGGCTGGGGTGGGAGGTACCGTACCGGCGGGCAGGAGGCATTCCAGCGGCGTGAACGCGCGCTCCATGGCCCCGCGGGACGGGCAGGCACACGCTAAAGGCACGGAGAGCCGGGCGGCGGGGGGACAGGCGGGCAGCAGCCGTGCCCCTTCCCGGTCTCCCGAGGAACGCCTGCGGCCACACAGCCACGGAGGCGGCTGCGCCCGCCCTTGCAGGCGATAGGCGGCCGCGGCGGGGGACGTGGCGGCGGCGCTGGCCGGGTACCTTCGGCCGCACGTCTTCCTACATCCCCCGGGACTGGCACCGGGACCGGGTAGTGCGCGGGAGGGAGGCAGCAGGGCAAGCCAAAGGAATCAGTGACCGCCACAATCCGTTGCTCGGCGGTGGATTCAGCAGCTCGCAGGAAAGGCGGGACACGTTGATTGGCAACGGCGGCGGCCTATGGGGCTCCACTGAGGGGGCGGGGCTAAGGGAGCCCGTGCGCGCTCTGAGGCGGGAGAGGGAAGAGAGGAGGGAAGACAGGAGGGACGGGAAAAGGCCGTGGAGAGGAGCAAAAGGGAAGGGACAGGGAGCGAGCGAAGGAGCGCCCAGCCTGTCTGGGCACCTGAGCAGTGTCGACCGCGGCACAGCGACGCTGTGAGAGGCCGGGAAGGGCCGCCTCGCGGCGGGCACCTGCCGCGCTGTACAGAGCGGTTCGCTCGGAGTGAAAGTCCTCAAATCGCTGTCAGCCCATCGAAACTGATGAGAAATAAAAACTCTGCCACGAGTGCTCGTACCCTCGCATGCAGCCCGTGTGCCGCTGCCGTCGGGATGCAGGGAAAGCCGCGACGGAGGTCTGGCAGCCCGGCATCCTGGCCCCGCTGTCCCCGCGGGTCCGCGCCATGCCGGTGCCGCCTGTGCCCTTCCAGCTCGCACAGAATAATGCGGCATTCGTAGGTGCAGCTTCAGTTTCAATGAGTATCATTTCAATAACATCACAAAACTTGTTAAATACATGGTTTTTCCTCGTTCGCAACTTTTAATTAGGGAGTTAATCATCCTCAGGCATAAAATGGGCAACACTGCTAAATTTTAAGTTTGCTCTGGGAGCACGAGGGGGCAAGTTTTGACCCCTCAAATGTGTCAATAACGTGTTTCCACCTCCTGGACCGACCTTTGTCCCTGCAGGTGGCCGTCTCCGGCCGCTCCATCAGGGACAGGGCGGGCATCTCCTCGCATCAGGAGTTCCCAGCGCCGTTCCCGTCTCCTCGCTACACGGAGCTGTCCTGGCACGGCGGCTCTCCGGGAGCACGGAGGGAACGGAGCGGAACAGCGCGGGGCCCCGCAGCAGAGGGCAGCAGAGGAGCGCCAGACCCTCCCTCCATGTCTTCCTCCTCCCTTTCTTCCCTTCTCCCCTCCGTCCCGTCTGTCCCGGCAGCGCGGCTCGGAAGATCCGCTGAGCCCCGCAGGGAGCCGCAGCGCCGCCTTGCTCGGGTGTGCCGTGCAGGCCGGGTGGGACGAAGCGGGAGGACGAGGTCTCCTTCTCGAGGCATTTGGAGACAGCGTGAGCGGGGTCCCTGGGCTGGATGGTCACAGGGGTATTTCCCGACCACAGAATGATTCTGTGATTGCCTGTCAGGGTTTCCAGTGAAGTCGGAGGGAAATAGCACCAATATGCCAGCCCCGCCACTCAATCCGCCCTGTTAGAGTCCGAGCCTCACACTCAGATCAACATGACTTAAGTGACTTCCGTGGTCGGAGAATCTGGGCCACGTTTTTAGGACAAGGGGGAGTGGCTCCAAACTGAAAGAGGTCAGGTTTAGATTGGGTATTACAAAGAAATGGTTTACATTCCATGTAGTGGGTGTATTGGAACAGGTTGCCCAGAGAAGTTGTGGATGCCCCATCCCCTGGAATGTTCAAGGCCAGGCTGGATGGGGCTCTGCTCAACCTGGTCTAGTGAAAGGTGTCTCTGCCCATGAAAGTGTTATAAATAAGGGACCAGATTACCAATTTAACAATTATCCATTTATTTTGTACTACATTGTAGCTTTGTTTGAATGTAATTTTGTGCTTTGTTGTAGCTTTGTTAGGATCTCTCTTGTAGTTTAAGAAAGAAACCCACACTTCGTTGTGGAGAAACCAGCTTCTTATCAGACCTTACATTGCTATGCAAGAATGTACCACCCTTACCCCTTTAGGAGCTGACCTGCCTGGAGGGTAGTAGATAAGGAAAAGACAGAAGAAAAAAAAAAGGAAGAAAAGGGGCTGAATATGCAAACTAGAGCTGCAAAGACCCTTGGGAGTAAAAAAACCCCTAAAAATAATAATTTAAAACGAGCCAACAAACTTTTAAGAAAAATGAACCAGGCTACTCGATAGGCAATTACTACCTGGCCAGCTTTTGAGTTCTCCAAAAAGTCACCATAACAAAAAAGTCTATTGGAGCCACTGCCCTGAGGACGGCGAATTACCACCATCGCCTTCGTATACCCTTTGGTATACAGCCACGCCTCGTGAGGAACGCTTGAAGGCCCGGCTCTATCACAGGGAGTGATAGAGCCGAAGTTCCTCCTCCTCCAAGTCGAAGCTGGGGGCAACGAAGCTGGCCGGAGCCCCCACCCGAGCTGATCACTTTTAATAAAGGCTTAAAAAGGACCATCAGTCCTGCCCTTTTTATTTCAAAAGGAGGATTGAAATGATCTAGATGACATTGAAGGTCCATTCCAACCCATACTTTTACAGGATTCTGTGGCTACCACGTTGATTGTAGATGCACTTTTGGTTTTAATGGTGCAAGCACTAAACCTTTGCTTTGGACCTTTCAGACAAGCTGCCCTGCCACCTATAAGAGATTACACTTTATAAGCAATTTTGATTTATGAGGACTGATAGAAATTTAGAAGTATTGGAACCGTTCATGCCTTCACAATGAGAGAAATGGGAGATTATTTGCAAACAAGGAAAAGATATTAAGAACATCAAGATATTACTATTGTGTACATGATAGAAATAAAAAATGTCTTGTTTCACTTTTGCGTCATTTAAAATTTTTTTCCCTCTCCATTGAGAACTTGAATTTCAAAGGCTCTTAGGATTTTGGTATCATCTCAGTGTCCTTCTTCAAGCAGGTTAAATACAACCAGCATTAGGAAGAAGCAGCTTGCTGTCCTTTCCAAGAAAGCAGACCATGTGGGCGCTGCCATGCAGTTGGCCAATGCTCGCCTCCTCTTAATTATCTTCTCTTCTACTCGGTCTCCTCACCCTGCTTCCTTTCAATTTTGACAGGCACTTTCCAACTGCCTGGTAATATAATTAAACCTTCTCCAGGATAGCTTATTTTTCTTCTTCAGTATCTTTCAGTGTCTCTGTCATTATCATTTTTTTTTAAATCCGCTCTTGAGGGGGTACCATCTGCTACAAATAGTTACTGATAAGCAGCTTCTTATGCATGAGAAGAGTCATATTTGCTTGGAGGGAAGGTCCAATTCAGTCAGGACCTTGTTCCTGGTAGTGTTCATTTACAAGTCTTTCTCCTCCTGTTCCCCTCTTCAGCTTTTTGTTGTTGTTGTTGGTTTTGGTTTTGGTTTGTTTTTTTACTGTACATGCAACAACTTCAATCTCTCCATTCTCTTCATGTCCCACAGGATGCTTTTTCTGCCTCTGTCACATCTGGGCTTCCAGGCAATCCTTTGCCAGCTATGGCTGCAAAAAAAATTAATTGTACCTCTCTCTGCTAATCATAGTAATGCATGATTCATCACAATAATATTGCAAAGAGAAATTGGTCTTGAGAGAACAGGCTTAAAATCCTTTCAAGATGTGCAAGGGTCTGCAAGGTAAGGCAAACTGCCAGCCCACTCCACAATTAGGCAAAGGGCAAACAAGTCAGACACGCTTTCTCTCCCTGAACTCAGTCTTTCTTTCATTGCTCTTTCCTTCAGATATAAATTGCTCATCCACAGTATAAAGCTCTTTTTTAGAATCAACTCCACAGGAATAGCTTTAGCAGATGCTATAATGCACTGATTTTGAAGGCAGGACCTGACAGCTATTTAATACTGTTTATCAGAGCCTAACAAAGGTATCTAGTAGAGGAAGAGTAGAGAGCAAAATAAATAACTCCATGCAGACTGGCATGTTTCTTATGGATGGTCCCTTAAGAACACTGAGCAGTCAGGAAGCTGATTTGCTTTTTTGAAAAATAAGCACTTTCAACTCCTTTTTGCACTTTACATCTATACAGGGATATCCATCGAATTTTGCTGTGAAAGGCTACCATTTAATAAACTTGGTGATGTTTTTTTCTTGTCACACATGAGAAATTCCTCAGTAAATATTACACCTGTTTTTTTTCCAGGTATCTTATAGATTCAGCAATACTATTTTCCTCTAGCTGGATCTCAAACCAAACCTTTTCCCCTGTTCTTTTCCTCTGGTTGTATTTTTCTACATTACTTTGCAAGATTTGCAGAACAATGTACAGAGAGGCTATTCAAAAAGATATTCCCTGGAGCACCGGTACTCTGCTTTGATTACTACTGTCTCCTCTGATTAACTAAAAGAAGGGCAAGTGACCTCAACCCTAAGTGAGAAAATAAACAGGCAAGCAGATGTAGTTCCTGAGTGACAGATGGGACTGTCTGACAGAGAAAGTTTCAGAATGACAGGCAGGAAAGTTTGAGGGAGTGTACAGACCTTTTAGACCTCCTCCTGTAACTATAGCAGCCAGTCATGCCTCTCACCTGAGATATTATCCATTAAATTTTTACAGACTTGATGGCTGGACTGCACAGGGAGAAACTGCAATTTATATATATTACTATATACGTTTATATATGTAAAAGCTTATTACTATCAGACTCCAGATAGCTTCCTCTTCTTTAGGAAAGCTATGCTGAAAAGCTGTCAGTTGGTCAGCTTCTGTGGATCACAGTTATGACATTGCTGGCACTGGTCTTCAGCACCACTAAAACTGATCAGGTGGGAAGGGTTGAAGGGTGATTAGGAGTGCAACAGCTTTTATTTACTCATAACATCTTCTGGGACTTTGCAGGGAAAGAAAAGGGAATTTGAATTGCAAGGGGATTTATACACCACGGCTAAGCCTGCAGTGTTTGCTGTTCTTCCTTAGATGATCAATCTCTGTGTATTCTGGTACAAATACACTGCTGAGGCTAACTTATAGTAGCATTAGTTGCTTTCAGAATTTATTGTCCTTCTTTCATATAGACTAATCTTGTTGTGACTGAAAGGTTTAGAGGTATTTCGGGACTTTGTCCAGCAAAATGATTGGACATGTCTCTAGTATTCACAGCATCGTGCCTCTCTCCCAGACGAAAGTCAAATAGGTCTGGTGATGCCAGACATCATCATTTAATGCTTCATTTTTTGCCCCCTTCCTATTCCCATTTTTCACCAAAACAAGAATCCCATCTCTGTGCTCAACTGAAAGTACTTTGGTTTCTGTTCTAAGGCTATGGCAGATTTCAGTAACTGGCATCTGAAGCCCTTTGATTAGAAGGTATGTAGAATCCAAACTACCCAAGTACCTCCAGAGGTCCCGCTTGGTGATGTCTAAAACAAGCTGCTTGTAAAGCAGTGGGCATTTGTTCCTCCAAGTACTCAAATTTTATTGCTGAAACAGAACAGTCTGTGCAAGGTTGGCAATCAGGATTCATGCGACATGTAAATGTTAAGAGCACTTTCTCCTTCTCTCCACAACTTAGCTTTATACTAAAATGAATCCAGAGTTAAAACTAGCAGGCTGGGATAGTTCATTCTGCTATCTCTTCCAGCATTTATGCAGAATAATAGGGTGGTTGAGAATGTTTAGCTAACACAGCTGTCTGATTGTCTGTACATCCCTAAGTGTTTGATAATTCAAAAAGCGCAGGCATCAGTTGATAAATGGGACACTTTATTATAGACATGATATCCTTGCAGTTCTCCCATGCCAACAATTTAAGTCCTCACAACCTTCTCAAACTCAAACACCAATTTGAAAGGTACAGTCATTGAGGGGAAAAAAAAAGGACAAGACCTGCAGACAGAGGCAGACAATCTAACACATATACTCGTTAAGTCCAGGTCCTGTAACAGTTAATAGAGCCAAATTCACATTTGTTTCAAGTCCTGAAGACATTATGAAACTGAAACCATATAACGTTAAGTGCAATCTGTTTCTATAGTGGTACAGAGAAGGCTGGAGAATTATTTATGGATTATTCTAGGCCACACAGTAAAGCAGAAGAAAATAGCGAAGTAATCCTGTGGCTCACCAGGCAGGACACTGCATTCGGAAGACCTGAGTTTTAATCCACTGTCTACTACTGGCATGTGTAGACAGAACCAAACCCCATGAATCCATAGCCTCTAGTGTATATGATGTCTTAGGAATTAACTTTGCTTTGAGAGATCTAGCTCATGGCATTCTATGCCTTTGTTGCCTTATCTATATGATGGCATCAATGAGGTATACCCATATTTTTAAATCAACCTGAGATCAACAGCCAAATACAAATGAATTTGTATTACTAATGAAGAGATAGATGGCATTTGTTTAAGAATCAATTCTATACAAATTGAGAAGATTTATTATGATCATCAACAATATTCTGTCATGAAGATGGATGAAAGATAAACTTTGGAAAGAGGATTGTGTACTGAAGTGATAACTTTTAGAAACAGCATTTGCATCAAATCAGCTGCTGTCAAGACACTATGGACAGCAGTAAACAGAGATTGTGCAGGGTAATACCTATGATTATATTCTTGACTTCATGAGGTCAGGAGACTGTATGGATCTTGAGATGATAGGCAAGCTGTTTGACTAAACTGGCAAGGAATTCCTTGGGAGGCCTTTGCTGCGGTGACCTGGCAGCACAAGAAGAGTTAAGAAGTAGGAAAAATTCAGTGGTCTGTTACACTCAATTCTGCCTGGAAGAATTGTCTTATTTTGACTGACATGTACAGGAACTTCCATTGTCTTTTCAGTGTGGGACAACTAATGTGGAAAATCACTCCACAGTTTCCTCTCAGGACTTTGTCTCCAGCACAGCCTGATTTCTCTTGTAGGTGCATTCCACAGCACTAAAAAAGGCTCACGTTTTCAGTTCTTGGTGCCTTTACCTTGAGTCTTGTTAAGACTGCTACTTCTACAAACAGCTCTCTCAGTAGGTGACCCAAGGAAGCAGCAATTTGGAAATGAATGCTGTGCTTTTGGTCTGGATGTGAGGTGTGATATACACTCTCCTGGGTCTCTGGCCTTGTCTACTGCTTTCAGGGTGATAGAAAGCAAGTTGCAGTAGCTCCACATGGTGGCTTTTCAGGTTCTCATCCCTGTCTCATGGAAATGAAGCAGTCTTTTAAAACTACAAAGGACAACATTTACCATTGGTCATTTGAGTATGCATCAAAGTGGAGGTGACCCTAAGGCTGTGGAGATCAGAAGATGAATAGTGCTTTAGGATAAGAACAGGGCAAGCTCCTGCTCGCTAATCAATGCTGTCACTTCTGCCTTGGCTGGGCTGAGTTTGGCCAAGGACTGTGTGGGATTCTCCATGGTGGTGACTTACTACAGTGATGGAAAGTTGGGCTGTTGATAACTGGCATTTACAGCTGTATTGACCTCTCCAAGTCACTTTTCTAAGTCATCAAAGAAAGGGAAGAAATGTAGAGTCCTGAAAGGACCTAAATCTGTCAGGGCTAGTGTCATTGAGAGGGGGAGACACTTAAGCGGATCTCTGGACTGGAAATGATGGGAGGCACCCAGCTGCTTCAACGTCTTTGTTAGGTTCCATAAAAGTGGCAGTACTGTCTGACTAGCTGTTTAAAAGGCAGCAATAGGGAAAAGATAATGGCTGCTGTTCTCTGCCTGAGCCTGCCCTTTCCTCAAAGGCTAAATCTGTTATGACTTGCTTGCTAATTCTGTGGTTGGGTCCCAGGTGGAGAGAAAAGGACATCCTGCTGGAAACAGAGGGCAACCCTCAGATATACCTAGAGGAGTTGTGTGAGGAAAACAAGCTTCTCTCGTTTGCACAACCTTTCTCAAGCATGCTTAGCTAGAGATGCCTGCCATTAATTCTTTTTTAACTGAGAGAAAAAAAAAATCCTAAGACACCTTATGGAACAATGGAAGACCTATAGCAAAAGAACATTACACAAGGCACAGTACGCCATTTATTCACATGTATTGGATGCTGCCACTTGTGGACATATGTACAAGTATGCACATAGATAAATATGGTGCATCTTCTTTTAGTTTTGTTGCTTAAGTTAGCTGCAGGCTGACTTATGATAGAGTCCAGGTTTAAATCTTCCAAGTAAAACACTTTGAAAGCAAACCTATTAAGGTTAATAGAATGAACTGACAATACCCATGGTTAAGAAGGAGGGGGGAGTGAGACACTCAGTAAATTGTTCACCAAATAACCTGTCACCTCTTAGTCTGCAGCTGAAGGCCTGCCAATGGATCATTCCATTATCTTTAATAAGCTTAATTTTAAAGTGGTGTGTACATCAAATGTAAAATATTTGTCAGTTTTGTTATCTGTGATCCCAGATCTATTTTAAATATGTTAATAAAGAGTATATACAGTATGAGAAGGTGCAAATGCATTATACATACAACATTCACCTAAAAAAATTTAAAAAAAAAAGTATTTCTGTTCCTTAAGCTACTCCCTGCATAAAAAACAGTACAGTATGTACAAATATACCAGGTGATTTCTAGAAAATGCATTCAAAATTGAACAAATTACCAAGTCAGTTGTTTGGGGGTTTTATACTACTCTATGATAGCCATTTTCTTAAGGCTTAAGCTCAGATTTTCCAAGTCCCTAATAGAAATTAGAACCCTATGAGCTCTCTTCTGTACTTGATTACATTCTTCCCTTGGATACTTCGTCACCTTAGAAAATTGATTCATGTATTTTAAGATGTTTTAAGACAAACTACCACTTGCAGGTGGGCTACTCATGCATTTGATGAAACATGCAGAATATTTTTACTCCTGCCCAATCCCTGCTTTTCCTTGCCTCCCCTTTAAGAAATTGTTCTCAGTGTGCCACAATATCAATCACATTTGCTTGACACCATTTCACAGAATCATAGAATGGTTTGTATTGGAAAGGACCCCAAAGATCATCTAGTGGCAAGCTCCCTGCCATTTCAGATGCTTTGATTCCATTGTCTGCTGCAGAAGTAGCTCCTTCCCCAACAGTTCCAAGTCATGTCCCAGCTTCTACTGCAGGAATATTCTGAGTCTTATCAGGGACATTGCTAAGAGGTTTCTCATCATGAAATCCAAATACCAGTGAGGAATATGTTTCAAACTGAGATTCAATATGTATCAGCCCAATCATGGGGATATAATCACTAAAGTTCACTAAAGCAACATTATTATTCGCATACCAAGGCTCTGCCTATGAACCGTAAAGGGCAGACAGAAGGTTGACAGCTCAGCTGGGAAAAGGAAGAAATGGGTAAAGTTAGCACAAAGCTCTCCCTCTATGAAGTAGAAGTGGCAAGTGGGACAGAAGGCAGAAGAGAAGACCCAGCCTAACAGCAAGCTATGGCAGCTTGCTACTGCATAAGTACCTAAAGATGATATAATTCCGGCAAACTTTGTAGGTTGATGTTAGCAGATGCTCATTTGTAAACTGTTTATCATGTTTATCATGTCCAAGCACTCCTTATGAAAACGTGACGTGTACTTTTGCCTGATTTCTACTGGCTTATTAATTTTACCTCTGAAATCCCTTACGTAGACTGGGATAAATTCACAAACACAACCAAGGTCTTAAATACGCGTATTTCGGAACACCAGATTGTACTGGCTTAATTAGCATTGCACCATGCTACCTGGCAGATTTTATTTAAACTAGTGCAAGTTTGTATTTAGACAATTCTTTTAGCTCAATGCTTTAAAGTATTTAAGCATTTAAAGGCTTAAAATTAATACTTTACCTGAACATCACTGTGAATCAGGACCTCTATACTTTGTGTGTTTCTTTTATTATTGTTTTCTCTCACTTTAATATTTGTTTCCTCATGCCTTTCTTTCTCTCCTAGCTGCTCCCAGAGTTTTCCTTCCCTTCTGTTGAGTTCTAACCTTGTCTTCCCATGGGCCCTCCTACCTGAAATAATGGAGCACAGTAACTTTAACAAAGCTGATTAATATTATTTCCTGCCTTGGCAAGAAGCGGAGAAGGGAATACTCTTGCAAATATCACCTACTTAAGATGCTAAGCCAAAGAAATCTGTGTTACACTTGAGGCTGTACACTGCAAATGGTGTATCCCAAGAAAAGCCAAAGTTCTTTGTGGGGAGGAGGAAATTGCTGACTCTCAATGAAATTCTTTCCTAAAGATATTTAATCTGGGATATTACTCCTGGCTCATCTCAATATCATTTTAATGCAGGCTACAATTATAAAAGGTGCAGTTCTTTTGTTTCTGTCCCCCTTGCACTCCATTTCTCTCATGTAGGTATACACAGGGTTTTTTACCAAGTTTGTCATTTTTGGGCAAATCTATCCAGTGAGGAATGACCTTAAAACTTCTTTAAGGAGTATGTTGAGGAGCTGTTAAATCACAAATTCACAAATTGTTGCAGGCTGTGAATTATGTTTTGTTTTTGCCAGATGCATCATTAGAGAAACTGATTTCAAAATGTAGTAGATTTGCATGCCCTAAGCACAGGAATTGGTTACACAAGAATATTTTATAAGGAAAGAGAGAAGCCTGGTAGGCCAGTTTTAATTAGAGGTGAATTTTAGTCCAACAGTCATGTTCTGAGATTAAAGACCAAAACAAAACAAAAAAACCACTCAGTTCAGTAGAAACTAAGAAGTAAAGATCTAGCATTGGGTTATTTACTTCATTCTCACTATGGAATATATTTTACTACAATACTGTAATGTAAAATATTTACTTTGACCATAGCAAGGTGCAAGTTAATATAGCAAGTACTGTAAATAACACATACACTACCAAAAGGCAGAAATCAGACCATAATGAGTCATACATTCTGTAGTGCCTATGGTAATTTAAAAGCATCCTGTATAGTGGAATACAAACTTGCCATCACAGCATAATATGTTGCCTCAATAGCAAATCAAATGAAGAGAATGATGGAAACATTTTAAAAAGTCTCTGTTATTCAGAAACCCTATTCATAGAATACAAGACAAAGAAACAACCTCAGTGCTATTCTTTGATAGGCTAAAATGTTGGTTTAGTCTGTTTTGCAAAGAAAAAGATGCTTTTCAAAATTTCAGAAAGTAATTAATGAGGATCTGTACACATGAAATCCCAGGGAAAGGTAAGAAAAAGAGAATTTGGTCATTCCTAGTAATTTCTGAGTTTACAGCTGAGTTTTCGTCAATGTTGAGAGAAAAACAGGTTTCTTCCAGTTTTATGATAAGAAAATATGATGAAGGAAAGAAAAATCAAGACTCACATGTTAAACACACAAGAGAATCCTCTTGGAGCAACTCACATTCTGTGCTTTGCAGTATGGAAGAACAGATTTATTAAGTATTTACAATTATTCTCACATGAGTTGCCTATCTATCAGTATCTTAGCATTTCAGCCAAGTAAGGAAGAATGGAGTTTGGGGTTGAAGGGCAGAGACCTAGTAAATGAAAGCTTTGACAAGGAATATCGAAGAAAGGGAAAGACCAGTTTCTCGTTGGCTAATGACATGGGGAATGTCTCACTTCCACTAATTGAAGAGCAAGGCATTAAGCTTAGTTTTGCTTCATCTTGTTAGAATCAGAACAAAGGACAAGTCCAGCTATGTTAGTTCAGCAAAATAATGTGCATCAAATTTAATTTTCTTGGGTTTATTTTTGGCATCAGAATCTTCTTATGAGCAAAATTTTATACATCATCTATTGAGCTAAGAATTATTTTTAGTCCATTTACTGTTTTAGCAGTCCAATAGTCCACAATGATGTCATTAATACAGAAAAACTTAATTAATGGTGTGGTTACATTTTTTTATACAAAATGGCCTAATACTAGTTCTGTTTACTGTTTAGGTGTACCTCTGAGTCCTAAGCTTGACTGTTTCTGTCTCCCTCATCTCATAGTGATGGTGGGGAGTCACATCAGTAGTATTCTGAAGTCCTTGCTGGGAAGACCTTAATGGTGGGATTTTGTTCCTGTTCAGACTCGGGGCTGCTTGGGACTAATTTTGTTCATTTTCTCATTCCAAACTCATTCTTCATCAACTCCCAGCCAAGGTTTGAAAGTTGTACAACAGGCTCGTTTAATCCAAGGGCTGCTGTTGCGACACAGGGACAAGGGGGTCTGTCAGTCTGTCACTCCTCACGAGGTTCACCAGGCAGAAGCCCATCAGCTTAGGCACCAGTCAGATGTCTGCTGGCAAGCATTAAGCCAGCTGCAGCAAGCCTAGGCCAATGCAAACCCGTTTAAATCCTGAGACCCTGTGCTGTCAGGTTGACATAAAGCTGTAGCCTTTTACCAGTGATTGCAAAAATTATATTCCCTTTCCTAAAACAGCCCAAATAATTTTTACTAGGCTACAATTTATGCCATATATAATTGATTAATGTATAAATCAGCCAGTATGAAGATAAGATGCTGTTAAAGACTGGCTGTTTGGATCTGTTCCCCAAGGTGATATCACAATGGATGTCATTCACATTATCTCTGCAGTGCAGCAGGTGGGATGCTCAGGAAGTCTGTTTCTTGTTACAACTGACTTTGACTTTAAAAACAAAGGAAGTGGCTCATAATATGCTTTTTTTTCACTTTTCTTTCCTATTGCAAACACAGCTCCTCTTCAGTAACTTCATCCGCAGCTCCTGTAGAGGGATGGACATAACAAATACAATGAACTAACTTGAAAAATGAACAATAGTAATGAGAAGTAAAGTGTAGGTTTAATGAAGTAAGAAATCTGGCTTCATTAGTTCCAGGGTTCACAAAACTGTTTAATGTTTTATCAGGCTGGATAAAAGTTGCCCAGAGCCTTTCCTAGAATGGTTACAAAAATTAAGATCCTCAGTATGACTGAAAAAATCCCCTTTCTCTGATGTCAGATCTCAGAGGGCTGCAGTGCGTAAATCCGGTAAGTAAAGAACACTGTCAGAGTAGGGCATCGACAACTCTTGTACTGGATTACTATATAATAAATGTGATGCTTGTTTCACTAAACTCTTTTGGTAGTTAAAAAGAAATCAAACCTCCAAATTAGTCCACCACAACCAATAAAAGTGGTTGCAATAGCTGCCAAGCCAATGGAATTGCAGCCCTTCACAAAGAGTTAGAAATTCAGTGTGCTTATTTCCTACCTTCCAGCTGACAGCGCATTTCCTTTTAGATGCCTGATTAAGAAGAGAATTCAGGACATATATAGAGCAGGTATTAACAGCAGCATCTAGCAGGAACTCTACTGGTGCTGCAGGATCAGGAAACATTTCTTTGCCTACCTAGTGGGAATTCCAAGACCACTTCCAAGTATTAATCCCTTCAGATAAAGTGAACAAGCAAGTTAGAAAGAGAAAAAAACAACTAACCACAAAACAAAATGAAAGTGATTGAAGAAGTTCATATCCTTACACAATCTTTCATGATTTAAACACTGCTTTTGAAATGAGATGACCAGGATGTGATAGGTGGACAGATCTCTCATCTAGCTGGGGAAGGGAGGTGTTTGAATCATCTGGAGAAAAGGCTGGAAAGTACAAAAAAAAAAAAAAAAAAAAAAAAAAGAAGACAGGAGACAGAAGACTGGTGTTTGTGTTTTAAAGATGCATGCACCAGGAAGTCTGATCTCCTGGCTATTTGTCTTCTGAAGTGACAGTATTAGAACATCTTTTCCCCCTCCACTCTCCATCCCATCCATTCACTTCAGATCTTTTCACAGTCAGAAGCTATACTGCTATCTAAATCCGCAAAACACCATGTGTTGCTCTTTCCCTCGCCTTGGCTTATAGCCAACACTCTGATTATTTTGGACAAAGCCCTTCATACCACCATTGCTCCTGACAGAATAAATGATAATCACTGCTCATTTGTCTCCTACTGATGAAGCTGTATAAATTGGACCATCGCACCATTCAAGTAAAGACAAATGCTGCCAGTTCCCACTTACTATTCATTTCCACAGCAACTTCTCATCAGCAAGTTGTATCCACACAGTTATGAAAAGTGGGCTTAAATTTGGAATTTTATTAGTGTTTACCTAAAAATGCTAATGCCACTGACAAAGACTATTGGAAAGGAATTCATTCTCCTTTCAATATCTTTTAAAGCGTCTTTCTATAGTAAGCAGATCATGAACCATATTCTAACCTCAGTGATTTTTTAAAACAAGCTCAATTTAGTCAACCCTGAATTTCCAACAGCAACAAAATGGAATTTGACCCCTTAAATAAGCCTGTGCTCAAAATTTGATTCAGGAGACGATCTGAGTAATGCAATAATGATGAAGTTGCCTACAAGGGAACTCAGCTGGAGACTCAGCTTTTTGTCTGTACTCCAATGAATTGATCAGTTGTTAAGTGATTTAGACAAGATTCTCACAGCTTAAAAGAAAAAAAATGGAAATATCTGTTAAAGTTTCTACATATAATAACTTTTGGTATAACAATCTATATGGTATAAGTAAAGAATTTAGCAGTTGTCTCTGTTAATCTTCTGTGTCTGGTCTTCATGCTTAATATGACATCACCTCTTTTGTCAGTGACCATCAAAGCTCCTTTCTGCTCACCAAGGAGGATGACAATCAAATAACCAGTTTCAAAAAAGAGCTCTCTGTAGAGATAGAGCTCATTTCCTTTAGCCAATTTCTTTTTTCCCTCATAAAAACTTTGAACTTACCCAGTGTTTTCAAAACCTAGGGAAATTCTGATGCAATCAGAGGTGGGGAAACTGGCATATCTGGAAAAGTGAATCCTTTGAAGAGAAATTCAGACAAGTGCTTGAAAGGAAGAGAAGTCAAGAGAGTGCTGTGTAAATATGCGACATTCGCAGGAAAATGAGAAAAGTCAGAAAGCAGTAGATTTAAAATAACTGTAAGGCCCTCTGAGCAGCATCATGAGTCAGAGTTCTTGGTTCTTGGTTCAGAATAGTGGTAGCAAGAAAATATAAGGCAAATTGGTATTGGTTTAAAACTGTCAAATCTCATCCAAATAAATCTAAATAGGTTCCACCAAGTCCCCAATCAACTGCCTCTCTTCAAAATGCATCTTCCTTGTGTAGAACACTGAACACTGAAACTTTTGCTAAGCATCTGCTGATCTTTAGCAAATAATGATCTTTCAAACTAGTGAATGTTCTAGATGCAAAAGATTCCAATAAATCACCTATATACTATTGTATTTACTACTAAAAGAAAGACACATGTGGAACAACATAGTTACGTTATTTGATATGAGATTAAAAAAATCTGAAGTAATAAATCAACAAATTAAATCTAAAATAGGTAAAAAATAGTTTAAATGCATGCATAATAGAGTTCTTAGATCTGAAGTCCCTGTTTATGAAGAGTAATAATCTTGCATTTTACAAAAGGGACTGCAGAACTGCCTAACAGCAGTCAGAATTCCTCGTGTATGTTATCAGAGCTGGTGCCTCAACAATGTATTTTCATTATGATTTCCTGTAGTCCTCATCCCTGATTTAGCATGAGGAGCTCCCTTGCAGTCCTGAAACACTGTCATCACCTCAATCTCAAGTACACATCAAGGCAGAGTGTTAATTCTGTTGCAGAGCATAAATGAAGATAGGTGCAAATGGCAAATTATGGTTTGCTAAATAAGCAATGCCTGAATGGTCCCTAAAATGAAGACCTTCCCATACTACAAAAAAGAATCTATTTTAACCACTTCTGTTGCTACAGCAAACTGAAAAGCAAATTAATACAATGCTACCACTTCAGAAAAAGGAAATGCTCTCTGGTGGATTTAGCTGGACATTAACAATCACAATACCAGAGCTGCTTTATTCATATATCTCACTTAAAGCCATACTTCTCACCTAAAGCCACATAACAATTGTGGGCAAAGCTTCTTCCCCCTGTTTGCAAACAAGACCAAATCGCAAAAAATTAAGATAAACCACAACAAAACAACAGACCTCCCCTGCCTACCCCCCAAAAAAAACCCAAACACAAAAAAAAGCAAAAACCCAAACAAAACCTGACCAAAGGACATCTCAAGAATTTAGAGAACCTTAATTAACACTTCGGAGAATCAAATTTGACGGTGTTACATTCTGTAAGGATTTCTTATGGTCTGACTAGTCTATGGAGAAATAAGGCCTCTAATTATATTAGTGATGATGTTCCATGATGCATATATGTGAACATATTCTACCCTTCAAACCTACTTGAGATTTTAAATCTGTGCAACTTGACTAAGAGATTTGTTATAAGGTGCTATCAAAAGATTTATGCTTTAATACACTTCCAGGCATTTTTCTTCTAAACTGTTCTCAATAACATTTTTTGCAGTATATTTACGCAGAGAATTTATTTTATTCCAAGGTGGGAGCAAACACAGAGTGACAGCTAACATCACAAGTAGGAAATTTTGCTCCAGCCAGCAATCTGAAATGAGGCACTCTAAAGGTACACAGGGTTGCACAGGAAAGAGTTTGAAGTTGCCTTAGGAGAGCTCTTCACTACTTTTTTATCCAAATAAAGGTGGCTGTATAGAAAAAACATATGCTAGAAAAGCCACTTTTCCCTCATGTCATGCATCAGTAAACAGATTTTTAGAAACCAAACAAACCATAAACCCAGAGCATGTTATGAGAGACACCTTTATAGTGAGTGAGTAGGAGCCCTGCTCATTAATGTTGTCTTCCTACCTTTGAAATTTGTTCTTTACTCCTCACAGCACAGACAAGAGAGTTCATGAAATCTTCGCCAAGCTACAAAAGCTTGCCAGTTTAAGCCAACATGGAAATATTATGAAGAGAGGAACAGTTATCATAATGACAGATGGACTGTACATAATAGATAGCAATTTACTCCTTCAAGGGTAATTACAAAAGTTGTTGGAAAATAATCAGGCCCTTATTCGCCAACCAGGAAGATAGAAGGCAGCTGTACAAATATCAATGTTCATTATGAAGTGCAGCCAAAAATGAGAGCTGAGGCTGAATTGGGCATCCTGGAAAAAGATGTCTAAATGCATCATTGCTTCCTGATGAAACTACTCAAGGGTGGTCACAAGAGTATTTGGAAAAAGATAGTCAGAGTGAAAGTACAGTGGCTGGCTACTGATGTGGATGTATCAAGGGTTGCTACAGGGGCTTTTTCTGGGTCCTAGCAGTATTTGCCCAAGCACCAAGAATGATGAAATGGAAAATAAGTTTGTTACATTGTCTGATGAGCTCAAGGTGGATGTAACTGCAACACTCTAAGATATTGGGGCCAGAATTACAAAAAAACCTAAGGCAATTACATGACAAGAAATATATGATACAGTTATCTAGGAACAGTCAAATTTCCCCCATGAGACAGTGTAGGGTCTGACAAGCCCCTGTCTTGGCAGGAAGCCCTTGTTTAGATAAAGGGAACTGCAACATCTCCAGACGTGGGGTCTGACAGGCCCCTGCCCTGGTAGGGAGGCCTGGAGATAAAGAGGTAGCACTATCTCTCTCCAGGCCCCTCTTGGGGAAACAAAGAGCCTTTTTAGTTAGAAAAGATAGATCCAAGATCCTCTAGGAAACTGTATGTAAAATACCCTAATACCCATTGGTTTCTTACCCTTGTACGCCCACCTCTGTACCCCCATAAAAGAGACCCCTCTGCCCTGAGTCAGCGGAGGATTCGTCTCTGGTCACCCCTTCGTGGAAGATGGAAGAATAAAGCTGCTTCTGCGGAACCACCAGAGAGTCCTCTCCTCTCTCTGTCCAGGCCTGGCCCTGGGGTTCTGCCTTGCAGAGCAGAGCTGAAATCACTGCTGAATCACTAAGAGCTGATGGCTGCTGAGCCAGGCACTCTGCAGGCAGCCCCGGCCGAGGGCTGAGAGAAGCCACGACCCCCTGGGAGACGGTTCCTCATGGGATCACCTCTCCGGGTTCGCTACGGCTTCTTGGGTCTGAGCATCAGACCCCATCCAGCCCGGAACGGGAGAAACCCCCCGCCAGCATAACAACTTTAAGACAGCAGCTTATATACTTAACCATGGGGAAAAAATTGATATTAGAGTAGATTTTAAAGACATGAATCAACAGTAGTGTCCTATTACAATTAAGACAACATGCAAATGAGAGTGCTGCCTGTCAGCATAGGGGTATATTTTCAAATCACTCAGAAACTGAGATAGATGCCCTTGAGTGGAGGTTTTTGGGCAGTTTTGAGCATGTTTGTTAATAAAGATGGAAAACAGCTGGGCATAACAGAAGCCTAGGAAATATATCTGGACAAGAGGGGGTTGTAAAGACAAGACAAAAGAATTAACACCATACAGTTAACACCATAACTGTTCAAATATGTAGCATGCTGTAGAATACAGGAGAAGCATGTCCTGTTTCTCCTTCTCCACAATGAATAGGACATGAATTAAGTTAAACTACAGCAAATAAGATTTATAGTAGCTGTTAAGAGAAGAAATAGTGATAGTTAAACAGTATAATACACTTCCAGGCAAGACTGGGGGTCCTTCATCAACAGTTTTTAAGAACCAGTTACATCACTGAGAATGGTTTATGTACAGCTAGTACAGCCTTGGGAGGTGACAGTTTTTATTTTCCTTGATTGTATCCTTCTTATGTGCACACACATACCATGCATCCTATGCATCCTATGCATATTCATGTTTGAAAAACTAATTAACTTCATCAAATTTGATCAAATTAATTTGATCACTTCACAAGTCTCCTCTGCTCTTTCACATCTTTCTATACCTCTACTCACTTTCCATATCTGTTAGAACCTGTCATGTTTTTAACTTCATCTTCTTCATTCCCTACTCCCCTTTTCCTTCCTTAAAAGCTGTCATCTTTCTCCTCTGAAAATGTCAGCTACCAGGAAAATGCACAAAAATTAGAGATGGATAATTTTTGACCTGGAAGAATGAAGGGTAGGAACATAGGATGCATTTGTCCAATTTGCTCTATCCTTCAATTCACATTTTTTAATGTTCAGTAATGTTTATAAAAATAATTTCCTACTGTGTATTCCTCTCTTTTCCTGTTTTTTAACAGTCAGAACAACTCAACTTCCCATCACTTCATGACAAGTCTGCTCAGAGGCTGCTGCACCCCTGCCTGGCAGCTCTCCTGCCAAATTAATCCTTTTGGTTGCTCCACTTCTCTGCACCTCTGCTGGAGCTTTGATCATCTTAGGCTCTTTCTACAGTCAAGAGAAACATAGAGGCATTTCCAGAGGACAAGTAAGCCTAGCTGTGGCTCAGATCTGCGCTCTGGAAATACTTCTCTCGCCTGGCTACAGAGGGCTTAAATTGTGAACTTGCCTCTGGGAAGTACCATACCCTGAAGAAAAATACACTGAATTGCCCTCAGAAACCTTCTTACTTTCAAGACAGAAAGTTTTCCCCTGAGGCAGGGACATCTTCATGCTGCCAGTCAGTTGGCACATGCTAGGTGCTACAGGGAGAAAGGGGACATTTAGATTTTTAGAAAACATCTTGTCTTATTTACAGAATTCCTACAAATAACATATATACTGAAAAGAGTACAGCCCCACAATGAAGGCATTCTAATTAGAAATTCATCCAGATAAGTGAAAAGGCTGTCATGTGGGAACTTGAGAGCTGCTGGCAGAGAGCATTGCCTGGAAAATAGCAGAAAGTAAATGGAGCTACTAGGCTTTGGAGCATGGAGCCTTGAAAAAAGCCCACAGAGATGCAAAATATTAAGTATCTTCCCAGTAGAGAGCAAGCACCTAATGAAATGGGAACATTTGATAGCTGAATAGACAGATAAATAAGAGAGGCCGCTATAGAGTACATAGGTTTCTGGTGACATGATTAATCATGAGAACACAGCTCATCCGGATAAGAACATTACTAAAATCTCTTTGTTTATGTCCTTATAATTTATGGTGTCTGCATTATAAAACAGGATTCTCAAGAACACATACTACTACATACTACCAGAGGTTTTTCTGCCTTTTTTTTTTTTTTTTTGGCAGAGCTTTATCAAACAAAGAATTGCAACTGTCAATTATTTTTTGTCTACAAGATGATGATCCTTTAGTTATTCAGATTCTTTTTCCTTGATGACTGAGTTGAACAGTTTAGCTTTTTTGGATGAAGTAATGTATGTAAAATTAGAATTTCTCATTGTTGCCATGTTTCTGAATGACACTTTTCATACCCAAACAATAAAAAATTCTTGGGGCTTTTTTCTTCTCTCTATTTAAAAGAAAACTGAAATCACATTCAGCAGGATATTTCAATTTCTGATGAAGTACCACATGTTCAATCTACACTGGTATGAAAATTTTCTGAAAATTTCTGATCTGCTGTTGCACTACTTTTTATGGTGACTGCAAAATAAGCATGGTAGTGTGGACACAAAAATAATGCTAGCATGAGAAATTCTTGCTATTTTTCTAGTCCTGTGGGAGGCTTTTCTCTCTCACAGAAGCTGTTAGTAAGTTTTAACATCTGTGACCTTGTAAAACTTTGGTTATAGTTCAATAGAAAAAACATTTTGATAATGAATGTTTTAGGATTTTGGCCAATGACCCCAAGGGGGTGGTGTGTCTTTGACCAATTAGCTTATGAAGAAAAGGTCTTTGATATAGTGGAAATTAATTAATAAAGCCATTCTTCTGGGAGCATCATTCCTTCTCTCTCCCCTTCTCTCAGCCACTACCCTGATCCTGCTGCCAGACGGTGGTGGTTTTCTGTTACCATCACCTTTACTATTTTTCAGAGTAATTGTGGCAATAGCCTAATTTCAAATGACAGCAGCCTGAATTATCAGATTGTTATCAGATTGGTTGCAACATCTACGTAAACATATGACTATAAACAGTAGTTAAAGTTGAGGTAGGAATCATTCCGTTGTACTGGAGCTTTGAAGTTTTATTTAAAAATTCTCTTTGAAATCACCTATAAAAATGAAATCTAATTTTTGAGTCATAAAGATTTCATGTCATCAATGAAAATTAGGTTGGCACAAAAAGACTTACAAATTAAACTATCAATAATTTTGACAGCTAGAAAAATGTAAGCTGATCTTTCTTCAAAAGAAATCTAAGCCCCTCTAAACTCCTCATCTTGTCTCAACTATTGTTTCTGATCTGGTCATCAGTTTTCTTTTCAAGATGTTTGCCTCGATTTGTCATTTTTTTCATGACAAATAACATAAATAAATAAATTTAAGAGGCAAGCCCAAGTTCCAACCTCTGGCAATGATTACATTTTATGTCCAGAAAAGAAAGCTCTCATACCATTGAGCGTGACAGATGACACATTGTCTTTTCAAATATAACTGCTCTGCCAGCAGAAGAGAATCTGCCCTGCTTTCCTACACAGTTACGTGCTTGCTAGGCATAAGTGGCTCCATGAACTGACAGTATAGCAACAGAGTTAATTTTTTGTGTGTTTTTCTCTTCATTTACAGCAGCTTTGTTCTACCTCCAAATGCTCACAAAATGGGGCTTTCATCAGAAAACACCCCAGCATCCCAAATTTTTGAAACACGTCTATTAAAAAAAAAAAAAAAAGAAGAAAAAAAGTCTCTTGCAACCCACATTATTATCCCCAAAAGATATCAAGAATCACTATACACCTCAGACTCAGGTTTGCAAAGTGACAGTTGGTGCTTACTGGTCATCACTTCATCCAGTGGAGAAGACCCACTGCCCCAAAACTGCTGCAAGATCTTAGGAGGTTTTGCATTGGACTGTATATACCATGGCATTTTGATATACAGTGTTTTGGAAATTGAGTCCATTAAAGAGATAGATAGATAGATAGATAGATAGATAGATAGATAGATAGATAGATAGATAGATAGATAGATAGATAGATAGATAGATAGATAGATAGATAGATAGATAGATAGATAGATAGATAGATAGATAGATAGATAGATAGATAGATAGATAGATAGATAGATAGATAGATAGATAGATAGATAGATAGATAGATAGATAGATAGATAGATAGATAGATAGATAGATAGATAGATAGATAGATAGATAGATAGATAGATAGATAGATAGATAGATAGATAGATAGATAGATAGATAGATAGATAGATAGATAGATAGATAGATAGATAGATAGATAGATAGATAGATAGATAGATAGATAGATAGATAGATAGATAGATAGATAGATAGATAGATAGATAGATAGATAGATAGATAGATAGATAGATAGATAGATAGATAGATAGATAGATAGATAGATAGATAGATAGATAGATAGATAGATAGATAGATAGATAGATAGATAGATAGATAGATAGATAGATAGATAGATAGATAGATAGATAGATAGATAGATAGATAGATAGATAGATAGATAGATAGATAGATAGATAGATAGATAGATAGATAGATAGATAGATAGATAGATAGATAGATAGATAGATAGATAGATAGATAGATAGATAGATAGATAGATAGATAGATAGATAGATAGATAGATAGATAGATAGATAGATAGATAGATAGATAGATAGATAGATAGATAGATAGATAGATAGATAGATAGATAGATAGATAGATAGATAGATAGATAGATAGATAGATAGATAGATAGATAGATAGATAGATAGATAGATAGATAGATAGATAGATAGATAGATAGATAGATAGATAGATAGATAGATAGATAGATAGATGGATATAGATGAGGTTTTATACACGACACAAATATATAAATGCACATACATATGCGCTAAGGTACAAAAAAAAAGTGAGCCGCTGATTTCATTTGAACATAGATGGTTTTGTGTTCTCTGATGACTCAAGAGCTAAAAATATAGTGTTAACACACTGTTTTCAACACTCAGGTTCATGGGTAATTCTTTTCTTGTTTTATGACCTGCATTCATTCATGTATTTTTGCAGCAGTTTTAATGCCAGTAATTACCTGAATCTTTGCATTTCGTAGCTCTCTTGTTCTTCCAGGGAACTGAAAAGAACATGGATATGATTAGAAATACTCATCTGTTACATTTTCAGTAGATCCTCTTCAGCTGTAGCATTCTCCAAATGTGCAAACACAGAATTCATGAATTGTGTATTGATATAAATTATTGAAATCACAAATGATTACAGTTGTACCATCCTCTGCTGCAATATTAATAAATGGCATAGCAAGTGCAATGAGAATGTGCATTTCTCCAGCAAGTTCTCTGCTGAGGCAAGGCAAATAAACTGTTCTTCCCTTTCCTATCTATTTTTGTTTGTACTCTGTCCAAATTCTAATTAAAGTGCGTTGTACCTGAGCAGAACAGCTCTAAAGTAAAATTCATGGTTTGAAAACACCCACTTCAGGTCACTCCTACTCGAAAAGCTACCCAGGTTGTGCTTCATTGCCTTTCAAGATACGCTCAATGGTCACCAATCCCTGTCTGCTCTTCGCATTAAAAAACAATGGACATGAACCTCACCATCCTTTGGAGAATCTTGGGAGACAGGCAAATGCCTGAATGGAATTTGCTGATGATTATTCCTCCAAGGCTGGATCTCCTGGGGATTGCAATAGTAGGCCAGCAGGAGAACGCTGCTGTTGGAATTGTGCCACAGATAAGGTTGGCAGGTCCTTAATTACCCACACTTGAAAACCCAGCCAAGTTCTTGTGGAGTTTGTGGAGTTAGTGCTTTTAAGTTACACCATCAGGACCATGAGATAATAATTTATTTTTTGCTATGCCCAAAGTTAATGGGAAGTTTAAAGCACATACGTGCCATTAGACAGTCATGCTGTATGTATGGGATGAGAGGGAGTGCGTACTACAAACATTTTAGATTCACAGTGTTTCTTTCCCAGTTCATGCTGCCTAGAGACACTGGGCATGTCAAGATGCAGCTGTTCAGCTGGCCAGTGGGTAGTGGAGGCCATGTGGCTACATGAGATTTTCTCTGAAGTTGTACTAATCTCATAAGAATGATAAAAGTAAAGTGAGGAAAAATAAATGAGATGTGTAAAAAAAAAAAAAAAAAATAAAAGGTAAAAGGGACAAAAATGTATAATAAAAATAATGACCAAAAGAGAAAATGCATTCTCTACTGCCATGTGTAGCTTGTGTGTTAGCATCCATTCAACATGTCCTTGTCCCTTGTCCCCACAAACTCAAACCCTAAACCAAGCCCAATGAATTCAAGATGCTCAACATTAATGCTTCCATCCTACAAATATATGTGCTTTACACTGCATTACCTGCTGAGGTTGACATAACTCTTGATGAAATTACATTTTCATGAAAGCACCATTCTGTGCCATTGTGCTCAATGCAAACAAACTTAAGAGTTTCCTTTCCAGACACCAATTTGTGTATAAAATACTTGTCCACAATGTGATGTGTTTTTTCTACCCCATGTAGCCAGTTAAGATCAATCCTGTACTCTGGTTACAACCCCTGTGACAATATACTCTTTATAAGGCCATTACCAGTTGGTTAAAAGAGATTCAACTTCTAGATTCCATGTCTTTTGAATGCCTTTGGTCTAAGAAATGAAGCCCTTCAAGTCTGGCATCTGAAATGCATTCCCTTCTGTGTATCTGAGTGCTGACAGATCTCCAGAAGAAACATCACATGGTCCAGTTACCCAGGACCTTTAAAGTCAGAGCAGAACCGTCGAGGAAAAGAGAAAGTAATCACGCCATTTATCTTTAAACCCAAATTTAGATGCCCTCCATAGTCAATGGAGAAAAGGAGATATTCTCTAAAGACCAATTCTGCTCAACTAAATTAGGCTTCTTTTCTGAATTACCCTCCAGAGAAGTATTTGCTTTCCACTGACAATGGGGGATGTCCAGGGAAAGCATCTGGCAATGTAAAATCACCACAATTATGTTGTGTGAATATCCTTCTGTGCCAGAGTTAAAGCCAGAACCATACACAGGGCCACTGAAAGGTGACACATACATAGATGCCATCCTCTCCCTTTATTGCCTTGTCTCTATTATAAGGTGTCTTTCTTTCCCAAAGCATCTCAAACCATCGTACCTCTCCTCATTTCATTTGAGGATCCCTCTCTTTCTCCTTCACCCCTCATCCTTTTTGTGATTGATGGGGGAGAATCACTGAAAGTCACTGTCTGACAACTTATCTCACCTTGCTCAAATTTGCTCAGCATGAAACTCTTAAGCAGTAGCTCTTTTACTAAAATTAGGGATGAAGCACAATGGTTGCACTTCCAGCTGGAAAAAAGACTTCAAGCATGTTTTTTACTCTCTGAAAAATGCCTGCTTTGAACTAAATTTACCAGAAAATCTGTAGTGAATTTTCTCAGTTGTTTTCATTGAAAAATCAGAGGGGGAAAACAAAAGCCTCTGCAAATTTTTCTACTAAAATGAACCTCTGACAATTTATTTTGTGTGTGGCTTTTTTTGCTTAGCTGGAAAACCTGAAACAATTCACACTAATGTGGTTCACAGGTCTAGCAAGTTGCCAGTAAAAGACATTAATCAAGTTTCCATTCAAGACTGAGGCAAATATATAATATGGCTTAAAAAAAATCTGATTTGTAGTACAGTCAAATATAGACAAAATATCATAAGCACCCACCTGCATGAATAACAATCAGAGAGAAAAACGCTCATGAATCGATGTTAGAACCACAATCTGTTAGATTGTAGTCACATTACAAAGAGGGAACTTTGCAAAGAAGTCAAAACTCTGGTTTAATAGCAGTATTTCATGAAAAATGAAGTCAAGAATAATTTTGAATTTATTTCACTGGTTCTTATCCTTTGCCATTAGTAGAAAGGGTGGTCAAATATTGCACAGCAGACAGAAGTGACACAAATCTTATGAGTTTAAGGGCAAATTATTTCAGTAGTTGAACAGAGTGCTTTGTAGTGAGGACTTTCAATCCCTCTAGTAAACTGGCAAGGCTGGTTAAGCTTTTTGTTTTCATCTCTAAAAATAAGTAAATAGCATAAGTTGACCTATGGCAAAGTTCATTTAATTGTATATACAGCACTTGTGCATCCCCACATGAAACCTACCATAGAACCTAAGATAGTGTTGACCCTTTCATCCAGTAGTCCAAATGAGCCCAAATTTACTTGTGGTTCTGCAGGGACATACTACATGGTAAATCAGCACGAAGACCCCAACACTAAGCACAGAAGTCTTACAGAAATCAGCATCCAAGAAATGCTACTTTCCTTTTGAGTTCCTCTGGATATAGGTTATTACACAGCTCATTAAAATCTGTTCCTAATAGAAAGTTACAACTGTAAATTCTGATCAGTAAAATTTAGGTAAAATCTGCATATCATTCCGTTTTCCTTGTGAAGTTTTTCAAAGTTGGTTCAGAACCAGATCTAGAAAATTCCTGGTGATGTTCAATAAACTCCTTTAATTTTATCCTTCCTTCCACAAAGTGAAATTTAGAACTAAATTCATTCTACATTTCTGCAGGGTTATAGCAGAGATAAATTTGGCCAATATGTATTCATTGCTCTGCTAAACACATTACAGTAGCTTTCTTGTGATGTTGCAGGGAAGAACCAAAAATAACTTGTTTTTCCAGTGTCCTCATCTACTTTTACAACAAATATAGTTGGTGAATGTAAATTAATGGTTATTACAGCATCTGCTCTGCATTTCACTTACTTTTATAGTGAAAGGCTGACTAGACTTTTTATTTTGATATTGCAATAGTAACACACCTGCTGGAGCCTTCTATATTGCTACTCGAGGGAAAGATGGTTAATTGCATTTTCTGCCTATTAAAAATAGAGGGATTTAGATTTAGTATTGTTTTCCATAAGGTTCTTTAAACATCTTATCAAAGCTTTCCAAAAAATAAACAATTCAGTCCTCCTTGCTGCCCACCAAGAAAAGCTCTGCCAAAACAAACTTCTTGGAGAATGATTCCAGTCTAATGAGTATATTTTTTATGTAGAATAACAAACATTCCAACAGCTACAGTTAAAATAGTAGCATTAGTTATGGCTTTCTTACGTGTACTAAAATGACACTTCAGAAGAGGACTGGAGCAGTGACTAATGTAGTGTGAACTGTAAGACTTAAATCTAGCTCACCAACTAGAATGGAGTTTTACAGAGGTAAAACTGCAGGCTATAACTACTGGCAAAATGAGAGGAAAGGTCCATTTCTCTTCATTTCAGCAAGGAATAAAAAAAATTAGGGGCCAAAAAGTTAAACTTACAGTTGTTTTATGAGCAGAATTTTTTTTGCAGGTACTCAGTATAAAAGCAGGTATTAAGAATGCTGTTGACTTGCTGGTGGGTAACTAGACAGTGGGATGGCAAGGGAGGACACTACTAGTAAAACTGACAGGTGATCTGCAAAAGAACCATGAATATTGCCCTCCTCTGAGGAAAGGGTCTGGGAGGGGAAAAAAAAAGGCAAAGGCAAAAAGGAAGATAACAGAGTTGGAGTCTTAGTCTTTGTTTACCTTGGTAATAGGTAATTTCCATGGATGACCCTAAAGGATCTAGTTAATGTGCCTTTTAGTCACCACCCAAAAGAATAAGAAACAGGTGTTGATGACATGGGAGTCCTGGAGGGACTATGGCAAATGAAAAGCAGCAATGATCAGGCACCCACACTAGGAACAGCTGCTTGATGAGGACCATTAAAAAAACCAAAAAACCCAAAACCAAACCAAATAAAAAAAAACAAACAAAAAACAAAGCAAAGCAAACAACCCCAACATGGAGTAGGGGGGAGAATAATAAAAGAAAAAGAGCAAAATAAAGCCAAATCTGGAAATAAGGAGACAAAACCAAAGCCAGCTTTTATTGGCCAATGTTACAATTATCAGTGGAGCCATTACAAAACTCACAATACTAACTGTAACAGCTTTGCACCATTTTCCCAGGTTCCTGGGATTCCCTTCTCTTGCACAGACTGCAGCAGTGGGTCCCTGTTCCAGCACACCTCCTACCACCCAGTGTGAATTAGGAGCCTCATTTTACTGCCTCTGCCTAGACAAGAGGGAGGGTGTTTATGTTCTGCGTGTAGGAAACTGTTTTGAAATCCAAATTGAACTGCATAAAATTGACTCCCGTACAGTTTCAGGCAAGTGTTTCCTTCTACAAAAGTAATTGCATCCTGTAATCTATCTTAGAGTAACAGACCCACCAAGCATCTTGGGTACTTTGAACTAAATCGAGGGGAATAAAAATAACCAAGCACATTACAATCTTTTTCAGCATCTGAAGCATACAATTTGCATTCCAGTATATCCTCTGATGGCTGTGTCCTGTAGTGTTTACCTTTATAATGTGTTGTTTGCATTTATTCTTCTTATTGTTAATGCTAGCATGAGACATAATTCATTTTGTCAAAGTGTATGGAATTACATGACTATAAAGAGAAAGTAAATAAAAGACATGTAGGATTGAGTGAGAAAGTTTGTTTTCACAGTGAAACTAATATAAAACTAGCCTAGCTCCATTCATATTCACAATTCCCTCTTTAAATAAACCCACCCCAGAAGCAAGCCTGTATCTTAAACTGCAAGTATTTCAGGTTGGGACTGTGGTATTTGTACAGTGCCAGAATAATATAACTGATGTTTTCCTACACTTCCATGGTAGGGATGAATTCTATGAGTAAAAATAGCTAAATAGAAAGAAGAATAAACTGCATATGGATGAGAGGGAAAGAAGAAAAAGTAATGAGCATACAAGTCAGGCAACTAACAAGAAGGTTGAGGGCTCTTCAGGGATAGGAATGGTAAATGGCATCTTACTGTTTGTCTATAATATCTTAGTGTAATACGAAGGCCAGTGCAAGATCTCTTAAGGGACCTGAGGGTGTTACAATAATGCAAATAAGAACAGCTTCTAGTTCAAGGCTCCAACCATTAATGATGATTCTTTTTTTTTGGTAAATAAGCCTCTAACAATAGGTGTTATATTAAAATAGCTATCCCACAAAATTACAAAAAAAAAAAAAAAGGAAAGCAAGCTTTATCAGCAGAAGTAAAGACATTTTCAGATTCTTATAGTAGAACTGTATTATAAAACACAAGGTAAAGAAATATGAAAGAAAAATATCCAGATTGATTCTTCTTGAAAGGCTGCCTACTGCATTATAAAATATCTGAGCCACGACAAAATAAGACACAACAAATGTTTAGGAACAAGGCATTTTGGACAATACAACAGTTAGTTACCACCAGGAAGTATTTTGCAAAGGCTTCTTCTTCACCAGTACTGAGTAGGAAACTTGTTTTATCAATGCAGCAATGCTGAATGTTTGGGCTCTTTCCCAGGGCCACCAGGATGTTCCTGAGGTCACTGTATAAGGCAAAACCAGCAATTTCAGAGAAACAGTCTCCAAGGACAAAGAGCATTTGCTTATTGAGGTGATGAGGAGGAATTAAAACACCTGCTCAAATGCTGTAGTTCAAAGAAAGCTGATATACTGAGGAGTAATTGTGAGACTTGCAGTTGGAATACAATATGCAATGCTATGAAAGAGGCTAAGATACAGGAGCTGGAAATGAATGCAGTGTTCTGGCTCTCCTGGGGACTAACAGCTACTGCTTTGTTTTCTTTCCATTCAGACATCTATAAAATGGGTATAATTTTTCTTACATACTTCACAGTAATGTTTAATTACTTGCTTAAAAAGTGACCACAGATTTTAAGGTACATTGTGCTACAAAAGCACATTCTGTAACTGAAAACTTAGTCTATGGCTCTCCTGAGTTATCTTCTATCCAGGACTTGCATTTCATTTACAAAAAGCTGTATTGTTATGAGCAGTACCTGGAAGATGGAAAACATTTGAGTGTTTCAAGAAAATGAAAAATTCTGCACTCTTAAGCTACGCAGGAGTTGTAGCTTACCAGGAATATTCCATCCATGAAGCTCTGTGATGAATCATGAAGAGGTGATGCCTCATAGGAGATCCAGTTTGGACTAGAAGTTTGTTTCAAAGGGAAGGTAGCCCTTGGGAAGCATCCACTTAAAATTTCCAGACAAAAGGTTTGGGGTGGTAGAAGGTTGCTTATATTCCTTCAAGGTAAAAAAGCAAGATTTTACACACAGACCATACATATAAACAAATCAGTTTTTGCTGTGTGCATGTTACATGTCAAATATAAATATAAATAGAAATAGAAATACAGTTGTTACAAAGAAAAACTGGTTCAGACAGTTAATTACATTAGACATAGCAATAATTAATACATCATGTGAGGAGTAACTCTGTCAGCATATTTCTGCTGGTGAACTTCAGACTGGCAGACTTGTACCTTAGAGTGGTCTTTGAATGAGTTACCTCTGCAAGCTCCAGCAGGAGTCATCCTTCTAGAGACATAATCTTTAGGAAGTAAGAGATTACTTACCAGTTACATAAGAGAAGTCTAATCAGTCCAACTAGGGAAGCAATTAAAAGCTTTTTTCTTCTCTGGTACTCCAGGAACATAGTAATAATTGAAATTTTACTAAAGTCAAGTTCTACTTGGTGTTCAGAAGTAGCTGAGCTGTGGTAGCCTTTTCTCCATCTGCCTTGACTGAGGCAGTGAAGTAGTCTGAGAGAGATGATTTTCATATGTGGCTTTGGCAAAGTCTATGCCCACTGATTTAGCTGATGGATGGCAACTTCCTTGGCCATTACAAATCAGATAAGTTACAATGTTCCTGAGCCCAGATTTTTACAGCAGTGTGGTGTAACATATGGTAAAAAATCAGGAATGGATTTGCCCTGTTTTTAGCTTCATTTGCGTTCTCTTTTCCCACTGCCTCTGCTGGGACATGCAGCTGAGGAGCTCACTTTTCCTAAATCCCACTTACTGCCTGTATCAAGGCTTTAGTCTTAAATATTATACATCCCAAAAGTGATGTGATGTTCAGACTTCTCAAGCACTTAGGAATCCTACTGATTTTAAACAAACTGAGGGGGAAAAAAAAAATCGAATAAAAGTCAGTTTCTTGTTTAGTGCTTGGTGAATGTTTTGAATATCTAGGCGCAGACAACCAGATAAGGCTGTTTGGCCTAAATAGCCTAAGACACGCTAAGACGAGCAGTTAAACTGCCAAGGAGGCAGCTAAAATGCAGCAAACACTAATAAAAAAATCCCCAACCATATGCTTGGGGTGCTTCTCTGGGGAAAGAGAGAAGCTCTGTTGTGCAGGCTGGGGCTGTGATCAAACATAGTGCACCTGAAGTGTTTCACCATACCAAAGCTTAATCAAGAGATCCCAATGCAGTCTGAGCCCATTAACTCCAGACAAGCATGAAGTGTGAAGCTACTGCTGCAAAAAGAGGTGACTGCTGTTTTGAAATGCATAAACAGTAGCATTACCCAGTGAGTAATCAAGGGAGCAATTGCAGCACTATTTTACATCAACTCTGTAAGGCCAGGCATGCATTTGCACTCACCACTCTAGTGCTGCCATTACCTTTGTTTCTGTTATGCCAAGATTTATTTTGTAAGTCAAGTTGGTGCTGGTGGAAAAGCACTGGCTTTGACCCAAAATATGAAATAAATCAGAAAGGAACCAATGAGGGCAGCTAAAGTGATAAAAGACTGAAGAAATATGTTCAGTGCAGACTGCTAGGAGAACCAAGTGTGCAATGTGTAGAGACAACAATTTGATAGCATGCATGTACCTGGAAAAGATTAACTGTGAGTGCAGTTTATTCTCAGTCATGAACACGTACATGAGAAAATAAAAATTTAAACTAGTTTCTGAATATAAGAAAGAGTAAACCCCTGTTTTCTATGGATTCATGGGTAACCTTTTATGTAGACTCACTGTTAGTACAAAATCGCACTTATCTCATTTCTCCTCCCCAGTCTCTTCTCACCATAAAATTTGTAATTGAAAAAATTCATAGTCTGAGGGGTCTACCCATACAGAGAAGTGCACCTGAAATTGGAAAATATTTAAAGAACTCTAGGGGTAAAGTGGAAAAACGACAGAAAACCAGTTTACTAAACACAAGATTAACAATAAAAGTACATGACTAAATATCAGAGATTTTTTTTTCAGCAATAAACCAGTGCTGTATTAACTAGCTAAATTATGTCAGGAGAGGAAATGGATAATGGATTCTGGCATCTCCTTATGTCATCCTTGTATTATTACAGGAGGAATACCTAAGAATAGAAGTTAAATGGTCCTGTCAACTCTGTTTACTTCTAACTCTAAGTCTCTGACACTTGGCAAGACACTTTTTGAGAAGGGTAAATTTTAAGGGCTGCAACCTTGAAATTGCAAGACCTGAACTGTTCACAGCATCTAACATTGAAAGGAAAGTGCAAAACATAAAAGCATACTGTCTGAATTTTGAAAATATATTGGTGGCATAAAGCACGGGGTCTTAATGTGACCATGTATCAAGAGCCACCAAGCAAGACTTAAGAAAGTCAAAGGACAGCAGTTCTTTTTCTTTTTGACAAAACAGTTTTGTAGCACCAGCTGCTTTATAGAAGTACATTGAAGGAATACCTCTGCTGTTAGTGACATTTTCCATGGGAAATAGTAATAAATAGATAGCTTCAAGAGGGAAGCCTATTTTTTGGACAGTTTAACATTATTAGATGAGGTTCAGCATTACAGGCCCACCCTTTTTCAAAATCAAGGAAGTTATCTATGCCTTGGTTTAAGCGATATCTTACCATGCAGTGGCTTTATAATGAAACTGAAATGCACACCAGTTTTCATGTAGAGAAACCATTGCCTTCAGGAAGTTACTCCTGATATCTGTATATTTATTGCTTGGCCATACACACAGAGAACACCAAGCTGATTTGCTGGAGGGCAGGAAGGATCTGGATGGGATGGATCAGTGGGCTGAAGCCAACAGTATGAGGTTCAATAAGGTGAATTGACAGGTCCTGCATTTGGATCACAACAACCCTAGGCAGTGCTACAGGCTGGGGGAAGAGTGGTTGGGAAGCTGCCCAGCAGGAAGGAACCTGGGGCTGCTGGTTGACAGTGACTCCACATGAGCCAAAGTGTGCCCAGGTGGCCAAGAAGGCCGATGGCATCCTGGTCTGTACCAGCAATAGTGTGGCCAGGAGGACCAGGGAAGTGATGATTCCCCTGTACTTGGCACTGGTGAGGCCACACCTTAAGTATCTCAAGTTCTGGGCCTTTCACTACAGGAAAGGCACTGACATGCTGGAGTGCGTCCAGAGAAGGGCAACAGAGCTGGTGGAGGGTTTGTGACATAAGTCCTCAGATGAGTGGCTGAGGGAGCTGGGGTTGTTTAGCCTGGACAGAAGGAGGCTCAGGGGAGATCTTATCTCTCTCTACAGCTTCCTGAAAGGAGGTTGTAATGACCTGAGGCATTGTCTCTTCTCCCAGGAAATCAGTGGCAGAACAAGGGGAAATGTCCTTAAGTTGCACCAAGGGAGGTTCAGGTTGGATATTTTGAAAAATTTCTTCAGGGAAAGAGTGGTCAAGCCCCACAAGTGGTGAAGTCGCCATGCCTGGAAGTGTTCAAAAAACGAGTAGATGTGGCACTTGGTAACATGGCTTAGTGGGCATAGTGGTATTTGGTCAAAGGTTGGATTCAATGATCTTGAAAGCCTTTTCCAAGCTGAATTATTCTACAATTGTATTCTGTGTATTTTCTGATGGGTTATGGCTCATACCAGTTTCCATGTTATCCAGGCTGCTCATCAGCCCAGGGAATCTTCTAATTTACTTGTTCTTTGTGCTCGGTGTATGTTTCTTTAGTGTAGAAGCATTAATGGGTTTCTACTTTGTACCAGGCTCCATGTATAACAGAGAACAAAAAAGAAATCAAGTCACATAAAGTAAGCCAAATATGGTGTAGAACACTATCCAAATGTACTCTGGGTTAAAATGGCTGTAGGAGTGTTTCAGGAGTAGTGTTATTTTCCAATTACTTTTCATCCCTCATGAGTTTATTTTGAGTATCTTCTTTCTCTTGTAAAAAGAAATGGAAGAAGGCACTCACCTGGAGCTTCACAGGCAGTCATTAGTAGACCTTAGACCCTGAACGAAAACAGTGCTGATGAACTTCAAGCTGGCCAGCTCTTTGAATGCAGACAGATGAGCAGCAGGTGTTGTTATCTGCCAAATGGATGTCAAATTTGACCTACTTTATCCAATTTTTATTCTTTTGGTCAGTTTCTGGTATGTTGTTTGGTTTTAAGAGCATGTGTTCCATCAGATTAAAATGGTGGGGGTGCTGGATCTAAGCAAAGTTTTAGAGAGTTGGTGACATACACTGTTCATTGGCACATCCTGATTTAACAGCACTGTGTAAATGCTGTCCTCCAAATCATCCTTTGTTATGTTTCTTGGATCGAGTCTTTTAAATTCTACTACTAGTCTCCCTGGTGCAAAACCATCCTTCACAAATGTGATGACATATTTAAAAAGTTTGGAAGTACACTCTGGCTGCTTTCCTGCCTAGATTTTGCAGGCTCAAAGGACTTAAACCTGACATTCCAGATGCCTGTTATATATATCCATTGTATGTGTGTGTATATATTGCTTTAGTTTACAGGAAAACTATAACAATGCTTTATTTTTTTGTTGGGAGGAAGGATGGTTAATGGTCAAGGAGGATGGATTATTATTTTTTTAAATAAATGCAAACATATTTGGAAAGAAATTTTAGTAACTGATCACTGTTTGCAAACATTGTGAACATTTGCCAAACCCAACATGGCACCATAACAAAAATGCTGTAGTTTCTCTGTGATCAAGCTCAGGGATTTGCAAGGCAGAACTACTACCCTAAAACATTTATTTTGGGCTCCTATGCACTTCTTTTATCGTGCTTTTCATTAAAAGTGCAACAAAGCCAATGCAAATGATAGACTACTATTTAATAACCACTGGCTTTATCGCTTTTGATAAAAGAATTTCACTTGGTTGCATTAACCTCACATTTGGGAATAAGGAGGAAGGGAAAAAACAGAGCTTGATACCTAGCATAAATGATCAACAAAACTTTTTTGTTTGAATACAAAATATACAAAACATTAAACTTAAGTGGATGTTAAAGAGCAATTAGGGATTATTTGATAAACTGAGAGAAATTTTAAAGTGAAAGCCCCTGGGAAAGAAATTGCAAAATCATAACAAGACCTTGATTTAGATAAGTGTAGCTGTGGCCTTGTTTTATCTGGCCAACAAACTGCTTTCTTAAAATCGGAGAAAGTCTTGGGAGACTACAGGAATATCAGAAGGAAAAACATATCGCCAAGAGTGAATTAGATGAAACCAAAAACCTGCTGGTTTTATCCAAAGGAGTAAACAATTCAAATCTAGGGCCCTGCAAGGGCAACTTCATTTTTTCAAATCAACCTTCAATTATTGTCTTCTTTTGACAGTAGTGGTATTGCAGTAACTGTGATATGCTAATATATAATGAAGCCAAGGTTGGAAGGAAAAGGTTAGAGATTTTGACAAATAATGGGAAGACAAACTCTCAGACACAAATCTTCCTTCTCTGAGTCTGAAACAGAAGCAGCAAACTTTGAAGTCAAATTCAAACTAAAAACAACTCCTCTAAATTTTACTCAGATTATATTTTTTAGATTAGTACACTGCCTATAGAGCTGAGAGAGACAGGCATAAGATTGTCTCTGTAGGACAGAAACAGGGGGTTATTTTTTGTTGAACAGACGAGGCCTCAGAAATAGGGAAAGCTATAAAATGCCATAAAACTAGTATCACTAATGAATAGATGTTTTTAATGCCTAATAGAGTAAGGAGTTTTTGATTTGTATGTGTCATTGAGAGATACTTTGCATGATGTGTTTTTGAACATTTATTGTAGTGCATGATAAAAAGATGTGCAATAAAAGAGATATATTCTGAATCTGACAACAGTTCATTTCTGCAGAAAAAAAAGCTGTTACCGTCATCTCTGTAATATTGTTTCCACACCTTATAGAGCGAAGAAAGGAATACTCCAGGTAGCAGGACAGTTATGTTACCAGTAAAAATATGGAGATTACAGATAGAATACAGGCATGTATTACCAAACTGAAGAAGTCACTCCAACTATAGTTGTTGAGGCAGAGACTTTTCCCACATTGCCGAGCAGCTAAAGAACAAGGAGCCAAGAAGAGCGCTTAGCAATCAGTTTCAGACCCTGCATCTAAACTAGTAGCCAGTGCTTCCTCTTTTTGTGCCTGTAAGAAGTTAATTTCACCCAACCCAAATATTTTCAAGGGAGATTCTTACAGGCTTTATTATAAATAGTCCAAATAAATAAGGATTAGAGTTTACTAACCCAGTTTTTAAAGAACTTTACAGGAAGACATTAGGCATATTCAAGTAATTATTCTACCCCCTCCATCCTCCTGAAATATCTGTCTGTGACCATTAATTAAAAGAAGAGAAAAAGAGTTAACTAAATTTATTAAGTGGATAACCTCTTTCTCGTAATGAGAAATGCAAACTATATTGAATTAACAGTCACCTGAGGACAATATACTTAAGACAGACATCATGGAAGCATAGCAAGAAAAATTAAACGCGAACTCAAGGCATTTCATTTAATGTTCAAGGAAAGATGATTGAACACTTTCAAAGCTGCCACCGAGAGCTATAGATTTATCTGAGAGATTTGGTACTTTTTGATCAAATGAAGATTCAAAGCTTTCCCAACTCTGCTGTATTTATGGAATAAAAAAACGAAAGGATTTACTGGTTTGGAGGTGGAGATCAGTAAGAGTTTGTCAAAAGCCCAAGTTAGAAACATCTTGAACTGAGAAAAGTGTTCAATATTGAGTTCATCGTTATAGACTTTAAATTGTCCAGTATAAAAAGAAGGACTGATGTTTGACCTTCACCAGTTCCTCTGTGAGGAGGCAAAAAAAAGGTATATTTACAGGAAAAAAGGATGAAAAATGCCCTTAAATTGAAGTGGGAGATTAGGCACACCAGTTAAAGGTGATTGATGGGCATTTCCAAGCAGGCCTTGGCAAGGCAACACAAGGCCTGATGCTCATTTATAAATAATTTGTTACTGTTCAACTGCATTAGCCTTTCTCCAGACTCCAGAATTCTTTGTCAGACAGCAAAAATATGTTGCAAGTTTTAGGTATTAGCTAAACTACTCATCTATCTATAGGGGCAAATTTTGAATGAAATTAAAGATTTAGGACTTCTTTTGGCAAATGAAAAGGCTGCTAAGGGCTGTTAACCTTTGTCTGTTCTTATGGGACAAGATCTTAGCCTCCCTCATGGGAGTTTTATACAGTAATTTCTGTGAGGCCAAAATTTCACCCACAGTCTTTGGGGAAAGTGATGCAAGCTTAACTGGGTATCACCAACTGGTACCTCCACCTTAAGAGTTATTTTTGATTAGTTAAGAGCCTCTATGTCCAAAAGTAAACTAAAAAATTCAAAGAAAACCTCTAGGATATTGCAATTCAGCATCAGCTGAATTAGAGTGGATGGGCCAGGAGCCTGTTACAGGTGTGAGATTTAAGGACAGTGATTTACACTCAATGCCCATTTCATGGCAAATTATGTTCTTCTGGGAGTGGTTCCTCAGCATTTCCCAAATCCTATCTCTCTCCATCAAGAAGCAGGTTCATTACTGGGCATAGAGCAATATTCTGGAGTCACAGGTCATCAGTATTTCCTCCTCCATTTTCTTTCTATAGGAGGAAGAAAGCAAGTCTCATAAAAGCACAGTGTGTTACTGACACAACCCCAGTGAGGATAGGGGATCCCACAGACAAATAAAAAAGCAAAGTTCACAGTTTTGCAGAGGTAAAAGAGCTCGCTTTGGACACTATGTTGGATGTTCCCTTAACACAGACAAAAAAGTGACTATGGAGATGAGGTGGACCGGCTTGAGATTACATCAGCAGGGACTGTGGCAGCAAGAACTCAGACTTGTGCCTGTTGTCTAATTCAAGCATGGACATGGACAAACCACTAAATCTTGGAATTAAAGGAAGAAGGGCAGGAAAAGATGTATGTTAGCTGTACATGATGCACTTAGACATGAGTGAAACCTTCTCATTAAATATATCTTTCAGTTTTCCCCCTCCATGAAATCAAGGTCACATCGACTATTTCACTATCTTGTCTAGTTTTAAACTATTAGCTTTTGGAGTTAGGGCTGTAACCCCTAAAGAGAATAAACTAAAAGAGGGCTTTAAGAACACCTAAATGGTTCAGGAATCTCAGGCTTACTGGACTTCAGTGAGATTAAAGAGACTCAAAAAGCAATTTAGCACTGTGGGAAAATGTTGTGTACAGTACTTAATCCACTGAATTCTAATTCCTACAAAAATTCAAAGTACAGTATGACAAAAAAATAGAAAATAAAGAACCAGGTAATGAGTTATCTAAGGCAAAATCTGAACACATAAAATGGCTGCTTGACCAAAGTTATAATTATTGTTATTTTTCTCATTTCCTCATTTTCTTCACTACAGAACACAAACACATTTCTAACATAGTTTAAAACTGTCCTGATGTACAGAATACTTAGTCTCAGAAAGTAAACCTTTCCTTTCTTAGATATGTATTTTAGAGTTGTTTTCATACTCCTTTAGAGTAGTCATAAAGCAGCTACATGAATAGGAAGTCACCTTCCTCCTTTTACCTACAATAAACTTGCTTCTAAAATCACCATTAAATCATGGGAGTTGTTGGAAAACTGTCACAAAATGAAAGAAGATTAAAACCACGGTCATGAGAATAAAAACTTCTCTGAATTTTGGGTGGTTTGTTGTTGAGATGCCCCTCTACCACTGAGAAGATCTTTGCTTTCTTCAGGGTGATGTGAGAGCATATCTGGAGAGAATGGAGAAAGCAGGGAAAGGAGAGCAGTTGAAGGTATGAGCAGACTGAGGAGATAAAGTAAAAAGAAAACAGTGCTAAATTCTGGCTAAAAAGTATTTTAATAACACCAAGGTATTTTGCTTCCTTTTACAAAGACTTTTCCCCTCCCTTCTTCTTCTTTAAAATAACACAGATAAGGTATTTCTGAGCAGTCAAAAGTGCAAAGGTTAATGAATGATCTCATTAATCTTTCATAATTGTAGCATGCCCTTGTGACCCTTGGATCCACAGTATAACAGCAGTATTTGGGTTATGATTCAGAAGAGGCAAAAATAAGATCAAAGTCCTGTAAATAAAACCCCAGCATGCCTCAGAACACTAGGTGTAGAGTGCCATGCAATTCATGGCTGGGAAGGTAGCTGGCTTCTGGGAATTTGCTGTACCAGCTGTTAGGCTGTATGGCTCAACACAGAGAAGGCAAGCACTTTATTTCTTTCTGCATTTTTGCCATTGTGTTTGTGATTCAGTAGTGGTGAAACACTGGTAGACAGTACCATGAGTAGAGAGGAGGAGGACAAGGTGTAGGACAGCCAGGGCGGGCTGCCACGCAAGTTTCTGAACCACCATCAGATTGTCTCACTTAAAGTGCATCCTTTGGAATAAAATGAGAGTAACTGCAGACTGCTAAAAAGAGACAGAGGGAGCCAGGTAGCTTTTGGAGTGGAGAAAGCAGTCATTAGCAAGCTGGAGGCAAAAATCACTAAAAAGGCAGCCTGTCTTCTTCCCTTGTTAAGAAATGCCAGCCTGCAGAGGTTCCTTGGGCATGCAGGAACATTGGCCCCCGCACCACCTTGTCACAGCTTGTAAAGGGAAGCTTTACAGGCCAGACAGGTGCTCTGGGGAAAAGAACTATAGCCACTGGGGTGTGACTTCATGGTGGTCACTGTTTTGCTGTCTAAGTGATATTCTGTCTGGTTTTCCTTTTTTTTTTGCCTTTAATCTGTCTCACTACTGGAACAAAACAGTTCATCCAGACCACTTCAGATGTCTGATAGGTGATACAGATCCTGCTATCCTTCTTGAAAGATTAATCCAATCTACAATCTTATCATTCTACCCACAGGCTTACGTACGTTTTTGCTCTGAAGGGTGTAAAATTGGCTTGCTATCTCTGTCTGATAGAGCAGTACAAGCAAATAATAGTGGATCACTCTTTCTGTTTATTTGTATCACACTGTTGGGTAGAGATTATGACATCCATTGTTAGGTGCCATCCAAACATAGTGTGAGAAATAGCACCTCGCCTTGCAATTCATCAAAAATGGGTTATCAAGAAAGGAGGATTTCATAGAAAAAGGCTCAAACATGGAGTAGGGATGTTCACAAATACAGTGCAGCTCTGAGGATACTCAAGCCTGGAAGATACTCAGCTTATCAGTTAGAGGGTTAAATAGCCTAAATAGAGTGCTGTGTGAATGGCAGCCCTCTTCTTGGTGCCTAATTAGCTTGGGAATATTTCCACACCATTGCAAGTTATCTGGTAAGCATAGATAAAGCTGATTTTGAAAGCTCATGAAGGAATTCTGTAGCATACCTGGGACTTGATGCTGAGTCTCATGTCTCTCAGCTTTGCACAGACCACTGGTTGTCTCATTTAGCTCTTCCCTCCCTCCCTCCCTCCCTGCCTCCCACAACTCATATTTAGAAAGCAGTGAAGAATAACAATTCATGTCTAGCAGACCCTGGACCCTCCCTAAGTGACGCCTCTGGTGTGAGAGAGTTCTTGATCTGTGCCTAGTGAAGACAAAGCAGCCAGGGGTGACTAACAGAATGTAAACTACCACTCTTAATATCATGCAAGCAACTGAGACAACTTAATGTGAATATTCAGACCTGATTCACATATGTAAAAAAAACCCCAACAACATAAAGCAAAGCTTTATTTTAAGCTAAAGGTAAAACCGCACGAATTAATATTTAAAATTCATAGTGCTTCAGATAAAAAGGTGACAGCCCTTATTATTAAATGGAACTCCAGCTTCAGTAGAGAAAAAAATAGAAAAAAAAAAGACCTCTTTGATATGAAATTACCTGTAATGTTTCATTTATATTGATAGTAAATCTTTAGTACGGAGAATGTTGCTTCTTTATTCACAGGTGTAAATAGGATTGCAAGCTGCTAGATCAGATCCCCAGTCGCTACACCAACAGAACATCCAACAGCAAATTTCCTTCCAATGCAACCACCCAAAAGCAAGCAACTCCATCCCAAAATGCATACAATCTGCCAAACCTAAGCCATCTTGATATTAATTAGAAAACGGGGAAATCAGATGTCACAGTTGATCAGCTTCCAAGTACACTCTTGTGACATGGTATTACCTTACTTGCTTGATAAGATAGAGAAGGAAGGAGAGAAGAAGAGAGGAAGATAGGAAGAGGGAGAAGGGAGAGGGAGAAGGAGGAGGAGGACAAGGAGGACGGTGAGGATGACAAGGATGAGGAGGAGGAGAAGGATGAGGAGGAGGGCCAGCATTCTGCATGGCAAGGCTCGACCCAGGTCTGAGGGCTCTACCCCGGAGAGCAGCTCTGCAGAGCAGGTCCCAGGGCCCACCCAGGAGACTGGGACAGAGATGGGCACACCTATAGCAGGGGTCAGGCAGGGACTGAAGGTCACAGGCGGAGCTGGGACACGTCCCCCAGGCCCTTGGCAGGAGATAGTGGGAATGGGGCTCCCAGGAGAGGCCAGTCCCAGCCACTGAGGCCTGTGAGCACCCCCAGGGTCCTGGCAGGACTAGACTTCAGTGGTCATGTGCTCTTCTTCAGACACTGGTGGTTGGAAACTTTGGAGACCACTTCCCCTTCTCAGGAAGCTGTAGGGAGCAGTGAGGTCACCCCTCAGCTTCCTCCTCTCCAAACCAAACAAACCCAATGCCCTCAGCCACTCTTCAGAGGACATTCCAGCCAGCCCCTTCCCTGGCTTTGGTGCCCTTCTCTGGATGCATTCAAGTACCTTCAAATCTGTCTTAAATTGAACTGCACACAGTTCTCAAGTCTGCACCAATGCTACTAAATACAGTGGGATAATCATCTCTTTTGACCAGCTGGTGATGCTGTGTTTGGTGCACCCCAGGATGAGGTTTGCCCTCCTGGCTGCCAGGGCACCCACTGCTGACTCCTGTCAAGCCTCCTGTCAACCAGCACCCACAGATTCCTTTATGCAGGGCTGCTCTCCAGCCACTCCTCTCCCAGTTTAGTCTCATGTCTGGTATTACTGCATCCCGGGTGCAGAATGTGGCATTTCATGCCACTGGTAATTGTTCAATGCTTCAATCTCTCCAGATACCCTTGCAAAGCCTCCTGTCCCCTAAGACAGCCAACAGCACCTCCCAGTTTGGTTTCATCTGCAGACTTACCAACCGTGCATTCAACTCCTCCAACCAGATCACTGATACAAATATTGAACAGAACTGACCCTAAAATTAAGCCCTCAGGAACGCCACTGATCACTGGTCACCAGCTGCATGCAGCCCCCCACACCTCAACCCTTTGAGCTCTGCCCTTCAGCCAGTTCTTCACCCTTTGCACCATGTACCTGCTCATGTCAGCTGGATAGCTTGTCCAGAATGATACTGGGAGGGTCACTGTCACCTTTCAATCAAACTGGGTTTTACATACAGATATGTGCACGAGTTATTGCCTTCTCCCCTCTCTGTTCAGCTTTCTCACATCATAGTCTTGTGTCTGCATTTATTACTTATCATCTACAGTCTGAAACCAATTGGCTGGGGTACAACTAATTACCACTGGGGATCAAGCCTGAACTTCAAGATCCTCTAAATAATAACAGCCATAGTAAGGTTAATAATGGTAATAATAACGTGTTGTTGTGGGGCAAAACATCTTTATCATTTCCTACCATGTTTGCAACATTTACTTGGGGGCACTAGGAGTCCTGGAGACTTCAGTGTAACATATGTTCCTGCCACATTTCTGCATGCTCAAAGGCTGGTGAATACATAAAAATGGCCTCCTGCACCAGAGATCAGCTGCAAAATCATTTGGGATTTCAGAAGACTTTCTAGTGAAAAACCCATGTAATTCACTGAAGGCAGTATTTTCAATTATATCACATCAGAGCTGCGTATAGAGCCATATCATTTGATGGTAAGGCCAGACACAAAAACACATCAGCATATGTAGCCCTCAGGGGTACTAGGCAGTAACCCATTTTATCAGGAAAAGCAGAAGGTGATGTCACATTCAGAAAAAAAGTCCTTAATTTATAAGTTACATAATTTTACACATTCTAAAAAGAGAAAAAACAGTGTAAAAAGACAGGAGTAAAATAAAAACTGTGTATTCTGCTCCGAATTTTACTTAGATTTTTCACAGATTGATTACAAAACATTCAAGTCACACATCTCTAAGGAATAATAGCTTCTGGATTTATTAAAAAGCTCTTATTACTCCAATTTTATAAGAAAGTTCTTTCAATTTAATCACTTTTGTGACTAATGGAGCTAATTTGACTTTGTCCTAAAATCTTCTAGGTGATTTAATTCAATATATTCATCATTCATATGAAGATCTCTGAACAAAAGTCTTTGCCAATAAATGGCTTTCAGAGATTTACAGCCTCAGTATATAGGAAAACTAGACATTACCAAAAGTTACCCAAATCTCTCCCCATGCATACTGTTGTGTAGATGTTTTAAAACTTGCATGGATCTAAAACTGGTCTGAAAAGCTAAATATACTGGATCGGGTTGCTTTTTATACCGAGTTCATAATTTTTCTGGTTTCAAGAAAATGCACACACGTGGTTTTTTTGCATCATGTAATTAATTCACTGTAGTTCCATAAATTGAACAATGCATCTGTGCTGAATAAATTATTTGAGCATTAATCAAGAAACACATCTTCTGTCCCTTTTATCAGGAAGCCTTTCAACTTGTCATCCTATCATATAATAAATGAACAAATTCCTTGAAATTTAACATTGTCCTGATCATAGTAGTTGCCCAATGGAGGGTTAGATGACACAACAAGGATTTATATGGCTTATCATCTAAATAGCTAGATTAGATGCATCTGAGAACAACTTGCTAACCCATTCATGTTTGTCATTACAACTTCATTTGTTATTGTATGACAACCTCCTCACACATAAAGCTTGGTGCAAGCACAGTGCCCTCATACTCCTTTTTGTTTAAGCTGCATTTTGTTTATTTTTATGTTTATTTGAACCCTCTGCAATTTCACCCAATTATAAAAAAGCTCTAACTGATCTTGCTCATATTTACTTGCACACTGCTTACCTTTCCTCTGAGACCCAGGGTTTGCTTATTTGTAGAGTACTTTTACCCTGGATGGGATCATACCTTAACTCATGGTCTGACAGATGAACTGTATCTGACATTTTCCACAAGCAGGATTGATAAAGTAGCAGCGGAGACCTTGCAAGGACCAGATCAAACCATGACTTTACATGGTGGTGTGGTTTAACCCCATCCAGCATCCAAGCCCCACACATCTGCTCACTCACTCCCCTACCAGTGGGATTGGGAAGAGAATCAGAAGGCTAAAAGCTAAAAAATTCATGGATTGAGATAAAGACAGTTTAACAGGGAAAGTGAAAGCCATGTACAGAAGCAAAGCTAAACGAGGAATTAATTCAGTGCTTCCCATGGGCAGCAGGTGTTCAGCCATCCCCAGGAGACCAAGGTCCCATCACACATAATGGTTACTTGGAAAGACAAACATCATCAGTACAGATATTCCCCCACCCTCCTTCTTCCCTCCACTTTATATACTAAACTTGATGTCACATCAGTTTGGTCAGTTTGGGTCACCTGTCCCAGTTGCGCCTCCTCCCAGTCTCACATTCACCCCCAACTTCCGGGCCAGCGTGGCAGCAGGAAAAGCAGAAAAGACCCTGGCTCTGTGTGAGCCCTGCTCAGCAATAACAAAAAGATCTCTACTATCAACACTGTGTTCAGCACAAATCAGAAACATAGCCCCACACCAGCCACCATGAAGAAAATTAATGCCACCCCAAGCAAAACCTGCACACATGGACCTGATATGATAGTTTTTTCTCAGTAGGACAAGATACAGAGTTGACTTAATTTCATCTATTTCAAGAAACTTTTTTTGAGGTGCCAGATGGAAACATAGTAATGAGAGATACTGATCCTAATAATACTCTTTTAGAAATAATAAAGATCATTGAGGTGACTGACACTGTTCCTTTGCACTTTATGTTAAAACAATCTTAGCTCATTCTGTCCAGCTGCAGTTCTTGCAAGGTGGAAGAGCATCACTTTATCTTAACATTTCTTTTAAAATAGGAACCGGGAACTACATGCTTCTTCAGAATGTAGAAACTGTCAATATAAATTAATTTTATGGTTCCGTCTGAGTTTCTGTGGAGAGGTTCAGTGTTTGCAGATGTAATTTTAGCCTGGGAAATAGGATGCCTGGGAAATAGGACACCCAGGAAATAGAATGCTTTTGTGCATGTGGCTTGTGTTGATTTGCCCACCTGTTCATCTTTTTGCCCTCACCCTCATGAGGGACTTGTGCCATTGGTTGGTTTCTAAATGATCTGACAGCAAAACACATCCTCCAGTCTCTGGTACTGCATCCTCACCAGCTTTGGGAAAAATCAAAGGTTGGGTGGAGGAGAGACACCCAGATTAGAACTCCATTGATGAGCAGATTGCATCACAAAATGATGCTGCCTCTAAGAGCAGTCTCCATCCTTGTTGGTTTTCAAGGCCCAGCAGGAAGAAGCTCTGAACAAACTGGTCTGATGGCACATTTAACTCTGTTTGAGTAGGAATTTGGACTAGAGACCTCCTGGGGTCCCTTAAAACCTGAGTTGTCTATGACCTCAAGAGTCAGCAGTAGTTGAGAACACTGATGATACCTCATACCAGCTAGAAGAGGGGACAGATTTTTATGAACTTTAATTAAAATCTAACATTGTTATTGTAGTGGTGAAGGTGTACACATGGAGGATGCAAATCCAGAGAAAACCAGACTTCGTTAGTGTTGATGTCCTCCCCAAACTGCTTTTATCTTATATTTCCATGGGCAAAGTTGCCTTAATCTTTTTTAGTATTTTAAAAACTGGGGTGCATCAACAGTAAAGCTTGCAAATTATGAAGAAAATGAGCTAATTTCCTGTTTCTACTTTTATGTGGAGAGTGACATAAACGCAGCAATAGCCTGCCATTTTATTTGATAAACTTTTTTCTTAAATATTTCAAAGAAACTTGACTTGCAATGGTACACAATCTGAAATTAGTTCCCTGACATTCCCTCATGGTATCAGTTTCACTTGGGAAAAACTAATTAAATGTGAGTTCTCTTTGATGCAGGAAATAAATGTGTTATGATTGCTCACCCTACAGGCAGCCCCCGTGCTTAATTACACACACCATATGCAGGGCACGACCAGAATCCATCAGTCCTTCCGTGGGTGAGCAATAGCGAGCAGGCCTGCCACCAAACTGAGACCAAAAGGGAACTGCTGATAAAGAACTCTTGGGTCCATATTCCATTTTTAATGATGTTTAGGCACTGATTATTCCCCAAAATATGTAGGAGGAGCAAAGTTAAGAATATGGTCACCAGAGGCAGTTTCTGTACTCAGTGTAGATAGGCTCTGCAGCACTTTCTCACTGAGCAGAGAAAGGAACTTGTTCAACACTGTAAACCCCTAACAGAAAACTTGATCTGGGTTCCTTAGATGGACCATACTTTTAAGGCAAAGTCAGAAGGGCTGTTTTCCTCTATGTTTCATTTAAAACATGCCACACAGCAAAAAGCATGCAATTCATCTGTTTTAAAAGGAAAGACGCAGCTCCACTGGATGGCTTCCTCACTGCTCCCCCTTAGGATATTGTGTGATAAGCTGATCTTTGCCTACTGTGTTTCAGCTTTAAACAAATCCTGAAATTGCCTCTTGTGATAAAATATATGCATCTGCCATTGAATGTAACTGATCTATGAGACCAATTTGAAAATTTCACAGTCACTTCAGGTGCAAACATAAATAGCAGATAATGATTTCTTTCTCATTTTTCCTTATTTGTAAATCCTTGATATGGCCTTTGCTAATGCTGCATCTATCCTTTTTACTACCCACTTGATGTGTGAGTAAACACAGCATTGACTTAAGCAATAAATTTCTCCTAATCCCCTATTAAGAAACCAACTAGGCCAATAAAAAATGGATCCAACTACTTCTTCAGTCACAGACAGTTTTTAACTATTTTCACACCATAGTCGTCAGATTTAGACAATGTCCATTTCCAGTCAGTCTGCTAGAGAGACCTGCTTAGTGGATTATACCTTTTTTCAATCCAGAAAGCTGGCACTGGGTTTTTTTTGGGCTGTAACATGCAAATGCCCAAACAACTCCCTTTAACAAAAGGGCAGAGAGAGACAACAGCTGAAAGGTAAGCACCTCAGGTCATTAACACAGACAAGGAGAAACGCTTGTCTGTGATTCAAGAGACTCAAGGATTTGGTTCTGTTAATAACCATCCCAGAGTTTCTAGACAGTACTAAGAATTGCTGTCAGTAGATTTAGAATTGTGTGTTTTGTGCAGACAACAATTAAGAAAAAAAATGCCTCTTCCATTTAAAGCCCCAGAGAAGAGAGAGGGAGAAGAATCCAGGTCTTTCCCCTTCAGGAGAGAGTCAGGTGGGGAGAAGCAAGTCCAGAAAAGGTAGCAGGTACAATAATTGTATACAATTATTTTCAAGGTACAATAAATTCCAAACAGCAAGGCTCAGGGTTGTATTTTGCTCATCATCTTCATTGTTTCACTTACTATCTGGCCTGTTACTTCAGCCTACCTGCTTATCTCCTGCTTATCTCCTCTATCTGTGCACCACTGGCATGCACTGGTTTGCCACTTGCACTTCCTTTTGACCCCTTCCCCCATCTGGCCATGCCAGTCAAATCCCAATGTCTGTGACATCCCATTCCATTCACAGCCTCTGGCATTGCTGCTATCTTATTTTCTGCCATCTCTTACGATATCTCCTGTTTCAATTCTGCTTACCCTTGCTGGGCTCACCTCCACACCTCCACCACCATCTTCTCTCTTTCTGTCCTCTATTCCTGTTCATCATTTCTGTCCTCTATTCCTGTTCTTCATTGTCTCTTGCAGCCACATCACCTTACTTGCTGCTTTCCTTACTGTCTCATCAGTCCCTGCCTTGCCCCATTTCTCTTAGTGGGGCCTTACCTAATTCCCTGCAATGCCTCTCCCCTCAACAACCACACGATCTCATTTTACTGCTTCATGTGCTGTTTTCCTGTTCCCTTCCTTCATGGTCCCATTGCTTTGTCTTGCTCTTTGTCACCCACCTTTAACACCTCTCTGCTTGCCTCTCCTTTCCTTTCTCCTAACTGCTCTTTTCCACACCTTGTGTTTTGCTACTGTTATTCACTACTTGTTCTGGCCAGCCCCCTTTGCTACCTGTTTCCTCTCCTCCTCCTCCTCTTCTCCTAGAAGCCATGTTTGCTCTCTACCTACACTATTTTTGTTTACTGTTCCACTTACTGTTTGCTCTTCTCCCCGAATGACCAGGACCTTTCTCAGATCAGCTTGCCAAGCCATTAATTATTGCCCTGTTTGCCATCCTGCTTGTTCCTGCTGCTTCATTTTATCTCCACCTGTCTGGAGCTGCCCTGTTTGCAGAGAGCCCTCATGATTTCTCTTTCCCACTTGCTGACCATGCTTGTTCACTCACTGCATGCCACCATTCACCTTCATCACCAAACTTCCCTTCCACTTACTGCTTCCTCCTGCCTCTCTGTGACCCCTGCACTTCCCACCTCTCTTCACTGACTCATTCCCATGTCACGAGCATGTATTGCTGCCCATGGCCAATTTCACACAGTACAAGCCCCTTCTTTTGCTGCTTGCCTTCACCATCTCCCTTAGCTACAGGCTCTCAGTGCCTATTTTGCCAGCTTGTTCTTGCCAATTCTTGATTCCTGTGATTGTAAACATGTCCTTCCTATCACTTTTCAAAGCCACGTTTCTGGATTGCACTCTCAAACTTTTCTTGCTGTGCACCACTGTTTCCCTACACTGCTTCTCCCTGGACTCATCACATCATTTCAATACCTGACTTACTGACTCAGTTTCAATATTAGACCATGTTTGCTTTCTGTTCAGGAGTGTGTTTGGGCTCTCCTGCTGTTGCCAGCCCCCTGCCACTGCTTTGCACCTCATTCTTACCCTGTGCTCAATGTGTCCCCTCAAGCGTTGATCTGCTGCATTTGTCCATCCTCAGCTTGTAGCCCCAGATGCTGCCTGCTTTCTCCCCATTGCCCAGAAGCTGCATCTGCTGTCTATTTTCTCTTCTTCCTTGTTCTTTCTCACATTTTGCCCTGCTTGTCCCACTCCTCCTGCCAGCCTGTCAGACACATATCCCTCCCATTGCTACACAGCCTGCAGCTTTGCTCTTGTCATATCACCAGCACTTTCTGCCTGTGATTGCTACTTCATTTCCTGGCAAGCCTCATTCTCTTTACTGACTGCTCTCAAAACTCCCCTTGCCTGTAAGCTTGCAGCTGTAATGCAGCTGGCCTTTTACTTCCCATAGCTGCTTCTCCTCCCAACTCCTTAGCTGCCTGCCTTCAGTGCCTTTCCAGGCAGCAGTATTTGACTCCATGGTGGGTTGACCCCAGCCAGCAGCAAACTCCCACACAACTTCTTGCTTATTGCTATCCCAGTGGGATAGAGAAGAGTACAAGAAGAACAAAAGCTAGAAAACTCGAGATAAGGCCAATTTAATGTAGTTAATGAATGAAGTTAATAAGTGAAGACAGTTTAATAAGCAAGGGAAAGAGGTGGGGGGAAAAAAAACTCCAACAATGCAAAAACAATCACTCACCACCTCCCACATGCTGACTAATGCCCAGCCAACATCTAAGCAATAGTTACCTTGGAGGACTCTCTTCCCTCTATTCCCTTTGTTTTGTTGCTGAACCTGATGCTGTGTAATACGGATATATCTTCATCCAATTAGGTCAACTATCCTGGCTGCGTCTCCTTCCAGTTGCTTTCCTGTTGGAGTGTGAGGAGTGGAGGAAGGCCAGGGGGAAGCAGATAAAACTGTGATGATGTACAAACACTGCTCATCAACAGCAAAACCGGTGGTGTGTTACCAACATTGGTTTAGTCACAAATCCAAAACCTAGTACCATATGGACTGAGAAATAGGGAGAAATGAACTCCTTCCCATCCAGATCCAGTACAATCTCCTGCCAAAACAGCTGTCTTTAATGATTCTGTGATTCTATATTACTGCTGCTCTTCTCTCGCCTTGTAGACCTGACATCCTGCCCTGCCCTTTCCTCACTGTCCCCTTTGCCACCACCACTTCCCTTACCCTATGACAGCCCTTTCCACATCGTTAGCTGCCCTTTACCACCCACCCCTCAACTGCAGTTCTCCACTGCTGTCCTTTTTACTGCCAGTGCTTCTCTCATTTTCCCCTTTTACTGCATCTTCTGACTAAGGGGGAGGAATCTTTTCCATATGCAATAATCTCCAGGCTTTGATTCTTCCTTTACTCTATCCTTCACCCCCTTGTTTCTCACCTTTTCTTACTGTTTTCCTTTTTGATTCCAGGCTATGTTTGTCCCCATCACTCCCTTTTGCCCTTTCCCTCTTCTTCTTTATTTTGATCTGTTTATCACCTGGCTTCACCTGCTCCTAAACTTGGCCTGTCACAAGGTTATTCAGCCCATTAGCCTTGCTGCCAGGGTTTCTGGCACTTCACACTCCACCTTCTCACCCCACTTGCCAGTCCCTCCTCAAGATACCCACCACCTCCTGCACTTTCTTCCTCTTCACCATCACTGCTGCCCTGTTCCCCACCACTACACTTATTTTGTACCTCCAAAGGAAAATTGCAGGCAGACCACAACCTGTGGTCTGGCTGCAGCTGTGTCGCCATCCCCTCCCTCAGTGCCTGAGGCCATTACAACCTGGTACCACTGCCTTCTCAGCCCCTGGTCACTGCTAGTTCTGTCCATGGCATGATCCCTATTCTGCCATCCATTGTAGCACTTCATGCATAATATGCAATATCTGGAAGAACCCATATGATTTATTTTCTCAAATTCTTCAATTTGGAAAACAGGCTCTTTGGCTCTTAACAGCTTAGGTTTTATTGCAAGTCGATGAAAACTGAACTACTAAATGCCCCATGTCTGAATTTTCAAAGCTATTCAAGCATGTACAAAATAGCCTCAGGGACCCAGCCTAATTTTCAACCATATGTGGGACATCTAAGTTGGCTTTTGAAATTTCTCTAGGCTGGTCTTGTAAAAGGCCTAAATACATGTGAAAATTTGGCCACAGTTTCCCTTTGAGGCTGAGGAAAGAAGGGAAGAGTATTCTGGGTTTCTAAACAGCTTGCATGCTTTTAAAAAATGTACCACTGGCTTTTTAACCCTAAAATGACTAATTATAATACTAAAGAGTTAATTATAGTACAGCACCTTTCAGAGAACCTTTCAGGAGAAATATGTTGTATAAAGGCTAAGTATTAAGAGTGGAGGTGTGAACTTTTTTTAAAGCATTCAGATCATTGCTCTCTCCCACACACATTGCTAAGATGGGTTAAGCTCAAAAGCAATTTTGTACAAAATATATCTAGGGGGTAGATTATAGAGGGCTACATTTAAAACCTATGGTACCTGAATGGATCTGTTATTTATTAATGTGTCTAAAGAAAATTAAAAAAAAGAATAGAGACTAAGATAGAGTGAACTAGAATTGTTTGAATGAGCTGCACACCTAAAATGTAATGTTGCGAGCTATTTCTTATGCAAAGGAACAAGAACTTCATGTTAAATATACCTACTTGTACCATTTTACCTACAAAAGCCTAATGTCCATTTTTCCACGATATATTCCTCCAAGGGAGAAAAAGAGGGACCAGCCATATTGTAAACATCCAGACTTGGAGCAGTTGAGTAAGCAATAACTTATTTTGAATAGGAGCAAATGGAGGGAGGCTGGGAAAGGCCAGTGGACTATCAGTGAAACATTTACCACATTTTTGGTGCCAATCTTGGGACCAGGTAAGACTTTTCTTGAGAAATCATGCAAGTTCACAACCTGCCCTTCAGATTGAAGGGCTCAGAGAAATATTAATGAGACAAAGTCAGCAGAGCTACAAGAATTTCCCACTGAATGGTATCAAACTATAGCTGCTTTATTGACTTCCTCTGTGGTGGGTTGACCTTGGTTGGATGACAGGTGCTCTCTCACTCCCCTCCTCAGCAGGACAGGGGCAAGAAGAAATAAAAAAGAAAAAAAAAAACTTCATAGGTCAAGATAAAGACAGTTTCATAAAGCAAAAGTAAAGGTCATTTGCAGAAGAAAAGGCAAACAAAGTATTTATTCTCTAGTTCCCATCAACAGGGATGTCCAGCTACTTCCTGGGAAGTAGGGTTTCAGTACACTTAGCAGTTGCTCTGTGAGACAAATGTATTAAAATTGGCCCTTCCCCATTCCCTTAGCTTTTTTTTGCTGAACAATAAAACATGGAATATCCCTTCGGTCAGTTTCAGTCAGCTGTCCTGCCTATGTCCCCTCCCAAGGTTTTGTCCATCATTGCAGAGGCAGTGCTGATGTTGTGTGTACAGTGCTCAGCAGCAGCCAAAGCACTGGGGAGTTATCATCTTTCTAGCCACCGATGTAAAGCAAAGCACTGTGAGGGCTGCTGTGGGGAAAATGAACTCCAGCTCAGCCAGATCAGATGGATATGTCCTCTCAATGGGACCACACCATGAAAGAGCAGTGATACTAAAAGACAAAAAGCTCTAGTCTCTTCCTCAGCCGTAGAGTGCATAACTGCAGTGAGGTAATCTTACACAGGCATGAACAGACCCAAATAATTCTCATTTGGCTCTATTTATTAAAATCCATCTGGCTGGCTTAGCTTAGGTTTCTCCACAGCAAATAGTGTAATTCAAGGATGACTGGCTTGGGACTCTACTTAATAGGCAGACCTGGATTGCCCTTTGGATGTTCTGCCATATTCTTCAAAGGGTGGTACTTTTGCTTCTCACCTTTATTTGCTACATTCACATAAGGAAGACTTAATAATACAAAGCAAAAAAGTATGGGAGGGCAAACTCCTCCAATAATCAGCTATCCAAAAGCAATTGCAACTCTTCCTCCAGATAGTTCTACTTAGAGACTGTCTTTTACCTCTGTCCCCCACGGCTACTAAGCTATTACAGAAATATAATGATCTGCAAATGAGGGGGGAAAGTGTGAAAAAGGAGGAAAAAATGCAGAGAAAAACCTGTATTTAGCAGAATCTTGCTTTGACTGTTTGTACACCATTCCTAGTTTTGTCAAATTCCAATGCAGTGGTCTTGTATCTTCATGGTACCTGAAACAGCCTCAAATTAATTAATTGTCTCTCTCACACTAGATGAAAGAATTGAGTTTACCTTTTTTTCAACAAACCTATTTTTTCTGGGTTATGCAGCTTAATTTTCATCTTAGCTTGATCAGAAATTCTGCATCCAAATAAGCCTCCACAGTTTTAACCTAAAATGGAAAATGCTGGTGCTTTCTATATTGACTGTCTCTCCAAATTTAAATACGAAGTCATTAACATAAATAGAAATAATTTAGAGAATCAGCTGTAAATGAGAGGGTACTTTGCAAACACTGTTTGTATTTAGCCTTTATATACAGCCAATTAATGTGCAGGGCTCCAGAAATGTGCACAGAACTGAAAATGGATCAACTGTGCCATAAAAATAATAGGTCATTGCCCCAGGTGGTTGATCCTTGGAAGGATTATAAGGGTGCAAAAAAAGCAATCTGAATTACTGAACCACTAAATTATTATGCAGTTTCAAAAACTCAACATACATTAGTATAGTTTATGTGGTGTTATAAGGGCTTACTATACAGTTAGAGTGTATAGGTATGGTCCCCTCAGTAAGAAGCACATAATTCTGAAGACCAAAATGCTCACAGGCCAATTAAAAAGAACACTTTTTGATGTAATATTAGCACCATATTGAATTTTTCCTTTAAATCTATCAGCAGAAACAATTCCAAGAAACACCAAAACCGCTGTATTAAAAATAAGCAATTCTCTGTTTCTCCCTTCTGCTATTAAGTTCTTACTACTTGCACTTAAGATTTTCTTTTCTGGAATAAAAACAACCTGATGCTCATCCAGCCACCTGGCATAAAAAATAAACTGTAGTTATAAAGGTCATAGAGACTCTGGGGCTTGAGCGCATAGCATTCAGAAAATTAAAAAAGTAAAATATTAGAAGCATCTATGTAATGTGAAATTCTTCCAAGCTGCATACCAAGATCTAAGATTTCATCTGCTACAAAAAGAATAGACTGCTCCTCTACAGCACCACTATTCTGCTGGATTTTACCTGGCTATGGCACTCAAGGTATTTTTTTCTGTGAAGTTAACTGCACAGACAACGCTTAGGCTAAAACCCTGAATAATTTCTCTTACATCTGTAAATGTAAGAAAAACTTTTGTGCACATTTAATTCTCGTATATGTAATAACATGTTTTTAATAATCATATTTATTAACATAGCCAACATGTTATTTCAACCATTTAGACACTGTGTAGAGTAACTTTCAAAGCTAGAAAGTACCCTAACAACAATGTAGTAATAAACAAAAAATTGGTTTCAGACATTGGAGAGACAGATATAAACCCCTACTAAAAACAATTTCGTAAAGTACATATTTATTTAATAAGTATAACATTCTGTCTGTGTGTCTTTATGTGAAATATAATTTGCACTCTGCTCATCTTTAGAATCATCTGCCCTCCAGTGTAAGGACACTTTCAGTTTTTAAAGCTCTTTAATGTCCTTTAGAAAAAGATAAATCCCAAAGTCTCCTTCGCTCCTTGCCATGGACTACAAAGTAGACACTTACTATTGATCAGATCTAGTCATATGAAAGAGATCTAAGCCCTAAAGCCCCATTTAACATGAGTTTTGAGGGCTTTGGTTCCCTCAAACAGAATCAGTCATCCTGGTCTCCTCCTGTGCAAGCTTTGCTTCATGGGGCTGAGAAAAAACCAAATGCCAGTTGATTAAATTCAGTGATGCTGGTGGAATTAAATCTGTTTATATCAGTTGAAAAGGTGTATCTCAGGAGTCTGACCTTTTACAAGAGAAATCTGATCCTTAAAATACTGCAGATCTGTATTAGAAAAAATATTTTAAGACGCTGTTCAGCTCTTAATAGGTTTTGCATCTGACATTTCAGTATTCTGTATTCTAAATATAGGTTCCTGGAAAGAACATAATATTTCTTATAAGAATAATTGTTCCAGTAATTGTAACTACCAGTAATTCTAGGCTTTCAGGAAATAGCAATTGCTCTAGCCCGTTTCCCGTTTCACGACATCTCTGTTGCAGCACCTCCTCTGGCTCCTGGTTTGTGAACCACAGCCTTCACTCTATAGAATAGAATCTATCATTGCAAGCAAAAAGAAAATAAAAAAGAAAAAAGAAAAAAAAGAGTGTGTTTTCTATTAAAAATGTACAAGGAAAAAAAATCTTTATTGTTTTGCTTGACACCTTCAGGGAAAAATCTCTGTTTTGAACTAGATGAGATTCTCCCTTTTTCCTCACTTGTTTTTCCCCAGTGAAAAGAAAATTGGAGAGAAGTAAGTATTCACATTTTTACATTTTACAAAAAAAAAACCTTTCTGATGGAGTTTACCTCTCCTTTACCTCCAAGAACAGAAAACTAAAAATTTTTATGCAGATGAAAAAATTCCATGTTAAAGCTGTGTTAGTTGTGAAAATCTCAGTCTTGACCAAAATGATGAAATACTTTCAAAAAGTTTGTTCAGTTTATATCAAGCCTGATGAATTCAACTTCAAGAATTGTATATGCTGATAGCTTCCATGACTTACTTCATCTTTCAGTTTGAAGCATGAAAACATTTCCTTTTTTCCCCTTATAATTCAGGTTGCTGTTTCTGTGTATTTGATGTACATTTTGATATGTTGTCATGCTTCTCTCTGATCATCCAGAAATAAGACTGATTCTAAACTAATTCTAGTTGTAGAAGTTTATGCCTTTTCCTACTAATCTAATTTCTCCACCATTTCAGATTTTTTGAAGCTAGAATTTTGAATGCAAGACAGGAATTGTTGTAGTATTCTTTTCTTTCTAGAAGGTACAAATCCTTTAGGCTTCCTAATTAAGAAAAGCTGTTGGAATGGTAAATTTAGCATTAACAACAAATACAATACCTTAAGGCTAATCTTCCAATATTCCACCTGTTTTAGCACAAGGAAAGTTTGATGACATGTAGTTAAGTCAGCTATCCAATACTATTGTTTAAAGCCTGGGAATCCAATTACAGTCTTTCTTGGGTGTAATTAGTGATGCTTTTTTGTTAAGTTTTAGCCAGGGCTTTAAAAAGTCCTGTAAAGAATCTATTGTCATCTGTCCCTTACAGAAATAAGATGGTCACCTCAAAAAAAAGGACATAGACAAGGCAGAGATGCTTAATGTTTTCCTTGCCTCTGCCTTCAACACTGATGATGGCCTAAGTAAGTCCCAGTGCCCTGAGCTTTCCTATGAGAATGATCAACTCCCAGTAGACCCTGAACTTGTGCAGGATCTGCTGCTCCAGCTGAATCCCTTTAAGCCTATCGGGCCTGATGGGACACATCCAAGAATTCTCTCAGAGCTAGCTGAGGTCAATTCAAGGCCTCCCTCAATGATTTTTGAGCAGTTTTGGGGATCTGCAGAGGTCCAAGTCAGCTGGAAGCTGATTAATTGTCCCATTTTTCATGGAGGGTAATAAGGATGAGCTTGGATACTATGGGTCTGTCAGTCTCACTTCAGGGGCTGTAAAATTATGGAGAAGATTATTCTGGAAGGCACTGAAAAACACCTGAAGAACAATGCAGTCATTGGTCACAGCCAGCATGGCTTCATGAGAGGAAGGTCCTGTTTGTCAAATTTGTTTTACGAAAAGGTAACTCAGCTGGCTGATAAGGCGAAGCCAGTTGATGTAATCTTTTTGGATTTCTGTAAAGCTTTTGATACCATCTCTCACAAGACCCTGCTGGACAAAATGTCCAGCCCACAGCTGGATAAATACATCATACAGTGCGTGAGCAACTGGCTCACAGGTCAGGCACAAAGTGTTACAGTGAATGAGGTGACATCAGACAGACAACCTGTTACTAGTGAGGTTCTGCAGGGCTCCATCCTCGGCCCTGTGCTCTTCAACATCTTCAGAAATGACTTGGGTCTCAAAGGTACACTAAGTAAGTTCACAGATGATACAACATTGGGAGAAGCTGTTGACTCCCCTGAAGGCAGACAGGCTGTGAAGAGGGACCCGGACAAATCCGAGGACTGGGCAAGCACCAACCATGTGAAGTTTAACAAGGTCAGATGCCAGATTCTGCACCTGGGATGGGGCAACTCCGGATGTATGTAAGTGGAAGTATGGTCAGATTGGGCAACAAGAGGCTGGAGAAAGGCCCCAAGAAAAGGGACCTGAAGGTCCTGGTTGATGGCAATGTTGAATGAGTCAAAAGTGTCCTGACAGCCAAGAGGGCCAAGGGTGTCCCGGGGGGCATCAAGCACAGCATTGGCAGCCAGGCAAGGAGGGGGTTGTCCTGCTCTGCTCTGCACTGGGGCAGCTTCACCTTGAATGCTGGGGGCAGTTTTGGGTGCCACAAGATAAGAAGGATATAAACCTATTAGAGAGTATCCAAAGGAGACCAACAAAGATGATGAAGGGCCTGGAGTGGAAGCCATAAAAAGGAATTGCTGAGGTCACTTGTCTTGTCCACCCTGGAGAAGAGAACACTGAGGGGAGACCTCATCTCAGTCTGCAACTTCCTTGTGAGTAGAAGAGGAAGGGTTGGCATTGATCTCTTCTCTCTGGTCACCAGTGATGGGACCTGAGGGAATTGCCAGAAGCTGTGTTAGTGGAGGTTTAGTTTGGTTATAAGGAAAAGGTTCTTCCCCCAGAGGGTGGCTGGCCACTGGAAAAGGCTCCCCAGGAAATTGGTTACAACACCAAGCCTGAAAGAGTTGAAGAAGAATTTGGACAATACTTGTAAGCACATGGTATGACTCTTGGGGCTGCTCTGTGCAGGGCAAGGAGCTGAGCTCAATGATCCGTGTGAGTTCCTTCCAGCTCAAGGTGTTCTATGATTCTGTCTGTCTTGACTTTTTCTTCCTTTTCTGTTCTCTGCCACGCAATGGTCAGGAGAACTGGAGACAATACACAAAGTAAGAAAAGCTGTGTGGAATATAGTCTCATCTCACATATGTAACAGGCCTTTGCTCAGTTTTCAGCTGAGACTGCTAACATCAACTAAATTTTGAAGTGAAGAGCATTTAGGACAATCTAGTTCAATCTTCTGTCAAATCACAGACTGTAGGCACTGGCCTGGTAATTCATATGCCAAACCCACATGACTTCCTTTCACTTAGGTATTCTTGTTGAATATTCCAAGTAGCACCTCTATAGCTATAGAAAATGACCCAGCAAGAAGAACAGGAAGTTAAATAATATTTACTTTGCCATTTTTCTGTCTCTTATCATCATTGTATCTTGTCGTTTTTGAAACTACTGATAGATTGTGTTCTCAAAAATGCTCTTAAAATTGAGAATTGCTATTTATAAAATGGGCAATAGAGTTAGAGGGTAGATTAAGTGATTTTTCTGAAGGTCACAGTATTTATGAATAAACCACAAAATGAGCTGAAGTTTTCCGCAATCTGTCTTGACACACAATGTTTTTTCTCAGAAAAAATACAAAGCAGATTTTTTTCTGTGCTCTAAGGTCAGGCAGAATTCATATAATTCAAAATAGCTCAAAACAGTAAAAATAGCCACTCAACATAGTCAAAGTCCTTTCATGAGTTACGATGACAAAACAAGTACCCTGTGAGCAGCATAGGCAGACTCCATTCATCATCAATAACAGGCTATCTGGGTCTTCCACCCTTATGATATAGGCTGCCTCATTTTTAGTAACAGACCACACATTAATCTTCATTCCTGTAGGCAGTGTATATTTTAGTATCTCCTAAAAGGAAATCTGACAGTAAGAGGCCCAGCTATATATACATTTATATTCATATACAACAGCTGATCGGAAACGAGAAAGTTCAATCTGACAATTGAACAAATTTTTTTAAATTTTTAGTTGGGGCTTTTTGCATGATTTCTGGATCACAACCCTTTCATGACTTGCAAACTTTTTTGTGAGATAGGGCTTTATTTACACACACACACACACACACACACACATATATATATATATATTAGACACACAATAGCTAAAAAATATTTTGTTTTTCGACAGTGAAACACTGCATAACATAATTGCAGTCCTCAAATAATAATTTCATAAAAGTTACAATTATGCAAGTAAGTATAATTTACTTGCTCACAAACTAAATTACTCACAATTTAGTGTGAGTTCAGGGTTTTCAAAATTCATCCATTCCAAACACGTATTTTTCTTTCAGTGAGACAGTACTGCAATTGCAGTGCCAGTGATGTTTTGCATCCATCTTGAAGACTTCTGCTGTGGGTCTGAAAAACAAAACCAATGGATCAGATGCTGTCACTTCCATAGGCTTTTCAAAGGCCTTCCTGTTTCTAAAATTTTAGCAAACTTCCTGAAAGTTTTATTCAAACAAGTATTTTCAGTCTCCATTTGAGACTACCTCCTCTAAAGTAATTGCAATTTTTGATATAAACGGCAGTTTCACATTTTAAAATGTGATTTTATTCACTCTGTATTGGGAGGTGATATGCCACAATAGGTATAGAAATCCCAAAGGACAGATTTAATAGATCTAGGATCCCTTATCACATCCCTTTTTAGTTCTTATTTGACAAATGGCTTTCAGATGAGCTCTCCTGGGGAGATAAGCCAGAATCTTTTTATCAGTTCCATTGCCCTTTTCATAAGGGTTCTTCTAGCTAATTTTCTTTACTATGTGCCTTTTTTCCTCTCAACAGTTTATTAAGCCTGTGCTTTACATTAATAAGCATTCTGAATCACTTTGGATTTCAGGCAGTCTGAAGACCTTATTTTTTTAATTTCAAGAGAAGTATTTTTGTTTAACTTATTAGATATATCAAACAATATTTTTCAAAATATTTAATTTGTTATATCAGATAAGGCCAATCTTTAGTGACTATTTTTTTTTTTAATGAGGGAACACTTCATGTGCTTAGTCAGTCTCTGGGACATCTCATAAAGGCCATGAAATGTTAATGTTACCTACTTGTAACTTCCAGGGATTTATTTTAACACAGTTTATGCTGCTATGCAGTGCACCATTTCTGACATAACTGCTTATCACATTTGATTTGGGAATTCCCATTAATGCATTTTTCCCTGCTATACATGTCCATTGGGTGAAGGTGCCCAGCTTCTGGCAGGCGGCTGCCGGGGTGTCTGTGAGAGGAGAGGATGAGCTGCCCCATGCTGAACACAGCCAGTTCCAGTGGTCCCAGAGCTGAGACTGTGTGAGGGGACAGTGAAGGGATGAAGGGTGGTGTTTTATCACCTGTCTTTCTATTTCACAACACCCAAAACTATTTTATGTGGCAATAAAATTAAATTTCCACAAGCCAAATCTCTTTTGTCACTGAGGAAGGGTGAGGGAGGTAGCAGCTGTCTGGGCATTTTGCCCTTAGCCAAGGTGTGTCCCCCACCACATGCTGTTGAATATTTCTCCCCCGAAAGAGTGACTGTCACTTTGTCAGAGGCAGCAGCAGACTTAGGAGATCGTTAAAGGTGGCTCTAACCCACAGCATATGTTTGGGAAGTTGCTTTCCACATGGCACAAAGTTAATTTGCAACATTAAAACTCGCATAGCCCCTGGGCCATGATTCAGTTCTTCTGCTGCCGAGAAACTTCATGGGGTATCTTGTTTACTTAGGAGGGCTGTTTTTAACCACCACAAAACAGTTCCTTCATGCTCCCTGCTCTCTGACCTTCATAAGGTGCACACTTGGCACCCTATGCTCCATGGTTAACATCTGGCCCTAGGGAGTTACCTAAGGCCCCATCCTGCCTCACTACTGATGTACTTCCTATCTGCAGTAAAAGATCCTGTAAAACACACTGTCCATTCCTCTCTGAAGACAGAAATTTCTTACCCTGCAGATATGCATATAATCTCTGCTTTCCAAGAAAAAAAGTCTCTCTCAGACATACACACATGCTTATTTTCATTGGTATGTAGAGAGATAAATATATAGGAAGGCTGATCCTTTCCTTTTCTTCTTAAGAAAGTCAGTTGTCTCCAGTTTTTACTTCAGTTAAAAAAACCAAATTCAAAAATCTGATTGTTTTTAGCAGTAAAGTTTGGAAACAACTTTGTAACTGTACTAATTACAGAGTTGGCACGGCTGAAGGAAGCAGGCTCAGATAGTCCCAGGAAATGTGAATAGCATCCTTTTAAAACTTTACATAAATATTACAAAATTAGAGGCATCACTCTGTTTATCCCTGAAGGAAAAAAGAGAAAATTCATGCCTCATTGAAACTGAGTCCTTCACTCTTTCTACAGAGCTTTTTGCATTAGTTTTACCTGTGTACACAAAACATAGGAAAAAAAGATGGGAACTAATTAAAACAATTTGAACTGCTTGAGCAAGAACCAAGAAACAAACACCCAAAGGGGTACCTGAACTGTCCATTAAAGAAGAGCTATTCATAAAATAACTCTCTTCATAGGTTCTTCCACCTGCCATATGCCTTTCACCACCTCCCCACCAATCAAACAGGAAGAAAAACATTAAGTTTTCTTACCCTATGTCCAAGGAATCCCCAGCTTTTTTTCCATTTCCCAGTAAATACACATACAATAACTTTTAGTATTTCTCTATTAAAATTTGTAGCTTATACTATTTAAACAAAAATACTCCCTATTGCACTCTTACCCTAAAAAATTATAGACACTGCATAATTTAAACATAGTTTGTTATAAATTCTACATTTAAGCATATTTTTTCCCCCTTCATCCTTCACTGCCTATCTGTAATTTCAAATAAACCTGGAAAAAAAACCAATTTCACCAAGCCTGAGCACATGAGTGCTCCTTTTCCTACTCTCGCTGCTCTATATAAGAATGATATGTTGGACACACAGATTAACTGTTATCATTACTTAGATTATCTATGCAGTCTGCACATTAAATTACTTCACAAGAATTTTAATTTGTGTTTTTTTTCGGGGAGGTTATTTTTGTAAATGAAAGTCTTACAAGACTTCAAAGAACAAAGGATAAGCAGATTTCTTTCATTCTGACTTATTCGAGAGAATACAAGTATTCTTTTCCAAGGGGCATCAGAGAACTTCATCATGAGGATTGCTGTAGTCCCAGTTAAAGAGAGCTCATTAAATCATGGCTTAGAGACCAGATAATAGGGGAGTGCAAATGACTGAACTTCCCAGATTTAGTCTGCCCTGTATGGAAATTCAACTTCTGCACTCCTTGCAGTTTTGCTTCCCAGAATAAAGTAGATTCATTATTAATCTGAAGGAGCTCCTGGGGCAGTTTCTTTACCAGTTTTGGTATCTTGAGAAAGAATTTAGATAAAATAGACCAAGGACCTTATGACCAAAACAGTATTCTCAGGGCTATTTATATCCTATGAAAGAATTGTAATTTAAAAACATATTTCAGCAAAGAAAGCTTCTCTTATTTAGAGAAGTGCTTAAACTACTAGTTCCACTGTGATCAACTTGCACTTTTTCATTAATAAATGCTGTTTTATATCAGGCTCACAAATAACAATCTCAGCTTCAGGCTAATTAGCCATGTGAGCAACCTTGTACCAGTTTGAGCAACTGGGTCAAAATTTGGCTTTTCATTTGTAAGCACTCTCAAGTTCTTAATTTCAAGTACCAGTAAGAAGTTAAAACTGAATCCAGCAAAAACATCAAGGTGCATCTTCCTTGGCTAATTAGGGTCATACATTCTGCTCTTGAAGAGCACTAAATATCCTTTTGCAGGTTGTGATCATTAAATATTAGGGATTCCTAAACATATACCTGAAATGCCAGCTACACTGGGAAACAATTGTGTTGTCATTCCTAGGAGTGGGCTATGCAAGGCAATGAGGTAGTACTAAGGGAAGGACTAAGCTTGTTTTACACACAGATTTTTCCTGCAGGTAGTTAGTCAGGTACTTATCTGGGTACTAGCATCCCCCTACTTTTTTTTTTTTTTTAAATTATGAAAAGTATTATTTCCCTCAATAACAAGGCATAGACAGAAATTATTTAGTATGAATCACTTATTTCTAAAGAGCCTGGAGCTAGCACTCAGTTCCATAACACTACAAACATGACACATCAAACAAGTAAACTCCATGCCTACATTTTCTTCTCAGTAGGTTACATTAGTGGTAGAAGGTTATTAATACTAGATGAAATAAAAAGAACAATCATTGAATCTAACTATAAATATACTGCCAGAGTTCTCATTTACATTCATCTCCTTCTATTCCAGCAGTGAAAAGTCATCTTACAGTAAGCAGTTCCTGATCACTAGCTTGTATTCTGTCAAGTAGTTTGTAATTAGAGAATAATCTCATAAGGCCATTCACACACCTTAGGAGGCTGTGCATCCACAATAAATTCCAGAAGTCAGTCTGGCCCCAGGAAAACATCTTTGCGTGACAGAGGAGAGATATGCTTACAGGTCCCATCACCCACCATGTCAAGAACGTCACAGAAGTGTAATATCCAAAACTGAACTTAAGTTTTAAAAATTTAAATAACCCAAAAGAATGTGATGAAAGACTTCTCTAGACAATAGAATGCAAAAGAAAGGAGACTGAAGAGAAAGCCCAGACTACTGGGGAGAATTTGCAAATGAACTTGTTGAGCAAAATTAAATAAACACGGTAAAGAAACTCAGTCATTTTGACAGCTTTCAGCAAATATGCAGAGAGCATTTGTAATTAGCCTACTGTCACACCTCCTCTGACATCTGGAATAATTAGGACTTCACCAGGACTCCCTTCTGGCTTAGAGGAAACTTCAAAGGAATGGGACACACACACACACACACACATATATATATATATATATATATATATATGTTGTCTCTGAAATGCAGAACTCAGGTGGGAGGTTATAGTTGTACGTGATATCAGCTGCGCAAAAATGAGCACTTACTAAAGAAACTGCAAGAGAACTTCTATGGATCTTAAAAAAAGATTAGGCAATTGCTAATACCAATTCAACCCTGCCTTATTTTGGACACAGAAGTCAAGTACTGGATCCCCAAAGAAGTTCTCTATTTTTATTTAATCTCATCAAAAGTTGGTGTTAAGAGATGAGAAAATAGACAGCTGAAAAGGCTGTAGAAATATCTTCAGTCTTTGCCCTGAATGCTGTGGCTTTTAGATTCTCAATTCACAATTCTTCTCTACAACAAAAAGTTCATTGTTTATGTCTAAGAAAACCCAGGTTTTCAGTGAGCTGATATTTTAATTTTGATATTAAATGTCATGACACTCGCAGTTTATGTGAGAGCTGGCAACTCTGCAGACTGTAGTGGTGCATGGAGCTGTGATTAAGCATGTACATATTAATTGAAGATTTGGGCTGTAGTTTTCAGGCATCCTGGTGTAGAGGAAAGGTTATAGTTCTATGCATTCATGCTTTCATTAGAATTCAGATAGGCTGTAGCTGGCACTTTATTTGCTTGAAAAAAACTCCAGAAATATCTCATATCTTGTCTTCTTTTCAAGAAATACATGCTCATGTCAAAAGCACATCTTTTAAGGTTATCATTTATCAAAGTAACACCAACAGAAGATAGAGGAACATTGAATATCCTTATATTGTTTGTTTATTATTTTCCTAAGGAAAAAAAAAGCATTTGGAATTCTCAGCATTAGTGTTATATTTTAGAGGAGTTTCTTGTTGTCTATGTGTAAAATTGTGTAAGTTTATATCAAACAATAAAATACATGTAAACATTTCAAGATCAAAAGGTTAAACTATCCATTACTGTGGATTTAACATCACTGTTTTTATGTCTCTTTTCACTGATTCCTGAACTGATCATTGTTAGAAGCCTTAAAACTCTCCAAATTCCTACATTGTCATCGTATTCCCCAAGTGAAAAGCTTTTATCAAATTGTGGCACAAGGTCTGAGGAGAAGAGGTATTTACCATTTACACTAAATATGAGTATTATGAGTCATGATATAGAATGCATTAATCCTAGTGCTTCCTGGATGTCATGGCTCTCTATCTCACACAGTACCATAGCTCTCATCCCAAAGATCTGACCTTTTAAAAAGCAAGTCCCTTGTCATCATTTTCTGTAGAAGACATGGGTTCTTACAAGGCAGCTTAAGGCCTTTCTGAACCATCACTTCCAAGTTTAGCTTAAAAAAATAAAATCTTTTTTGCACACCTCCTCAAAGATTTTATGCTTCTCCTGGGCTTCCAATGACTGTGTCATTTAAAATGAAAAATGAGGCGAGGTCCAACATAGTTTTTCTTACCAAGAAAAACCAGCCAACTCCAGTCTTTCAGTGGTTTGTGACAACAAAAGGGTATTGAGGAGTAAATTTTTAAAGGAGCAGATCTTGAAACAAATCACCAATCTGGGAATTTTCTGAAGAATTTTCTGCAGCCAGACCACTCATTCATTTTTTTGACCCTTAACAGTAAACTGAGTAAATTGTCTCTCCATATATGTTGATTAGGAATCCATAGGAAACAGCTGGTAGAGAAGGGAGAATTACAAGTTCAGTAGAAAGAGACATAAGACACCTGGACCTCTGCATGATGGCAGAAAAGGATAATGAATTAAATCTGAGGAGATTGCACCCAATTCATCTCCTCATTAGAGCTGCTGGTGAAATTGCATGGGTCTCTGGACTTCCAGCAGCCAGGATACAGGGCAATTCAGACAATGCAGACAAATGGTCAAGGCTGATCACTTTGGACATCAGCATGGAACCTGGCAGCTCTCACTGAGAAGGCTCTTGGGAAGTTTTCTGATGGAGAGACCAACACAGGCATCCATATTAAGAAAAACCAACTCACCTTAGCTAAGATATTGCCTCATACATGGTAAACATGGCCATGATATAGTCAAAGAGCTAGAAAATAGAGTCTTACTTATTCATGCAGCCTTGGTCCAGTCATTGAAACCACATTTAGGCACATATGCACACAAAAACTTTTGTTGATGCACGTGTATTCACTGTACTGGGTCACGAAGATATAATTTATTGTTAACAGGTATTTAAAACCCACTGAGGGAGAAAAGAAATCCTAAGACACCAGAGTGGCAAAACCTTGTTACAGATTTTACTTGATTATGAGCAAGGTTCAAGATTTAAATGAAACATATTTCATGCCCTGGGAGATCGTTCTGGAGATAAAACCCTTTGAATCCATGTTATTGAAACAGAAGCTTGCTTTCCCTCCAGGAATTATGAATTGCTGTGTCTGTTCAACTCTAATTGAGCTGAATGGCAGACATATGAGCCCCAAGTGAAATTTTTTACCCACTATTCAAAGTTAAAATTACCACAAATTTGTTCTTTTTTTTTTTTTGAAATCCAAGCAATAACGTTAGTATTTGGCAGCAGCTAGTAAAGCAAGCCAAAATAAAAAATCCAACTGACCAATGAAAAACACCACCCTCGGAACAAAAGCAGAAACCAACAAACCCAGAAACAATCAACTCTACCCCTAAACCCTAATCTCATTATCAAGATATGAGCATTTTTTAAATCAAGCTATTTCAAAATTCATACTAAGGGTTAAACTATTTTACCTCTGCACATCTTTTTATAAACATATAAAACTATAGAACTCGAATGAAACCTATAATTCATGAAACTTAGGCACTTGGCACAGAAAATTTTTATTAACTGTAAAGATACGACCGAAGTCCTAAAGTTTATGCTCAATTTCTTTTTTACTTTGGGTTTTTTTTGTTCTTTTTAGTAAGATTTGGTCAGTAGACTTTTGGGTTTTGTTCATTGCACTTCTGCTGAAGGAAAGTAGACAGAAGAATATAGCACATACCTGTAAACAAGGAATAATCAAATTTAAGGGCTAAGTTTCACATTTAAGCACCTAAGGTCGAGAAATACAAATGTGCATAGTGCCTTTGCAGTCCTAATGCAGCCACTGGGATCCATATACATGTTTACACTAGGCTGTCTGGACGCTTAGAAGATGGGTGTTAGAAACAGTGGACAAAACAGGAACTGCCTCAAACAGGACTGTTGGCCACAGAATTCCTGGAAGCGCATGGGCCTGGACATTGCATGCCTACATATGTTTTGCATGCAATCTTCATGGGTGCATTTCAAGCACAGCACAGCTGGCTGTGGCATTTAGAGGTTGCCACAACAAAAGCCAGGCCAATACATTTTACATATAAGCTTCTCAAAGCCCCAGCACTGTTTTTGTAGCTGCTGAGCAAACATGTACTGAGCACTTGCGCCAAAAGTGGATTCAATATCAGGTTGCATTTGAATTGTCTGGCTCTGCACTATCCCTTGCACCAGAGAACTGGTGAGGCAGGAAGGGAGACCCTGTTAGCCTTTTCATGTCCTAGCCAGATCCCTCTGTTGGATGACCTCAACATCCTCACGTTTTAGGAAGCAAGAACTCTAGCAACACAGTTCCACTTTCTGGTTCTAGTGCTGCTATAATATCACAATTTCTCATTTGGGAGGTAAATGAGCTAGATACCAGATGAGAAGATGGTGCCTCAATCCTCAAAGCCAATTCCACCCAATTAATGGGGGAATCATGCAATTTATTCCCTTTCAATATGTTGTCTACCCCATTTTATAAATGATTAGATTTCTTTCTAATCCTTCTCTAGATTTCTCTCTTATCCTTCTCTGTTCCTCTGTTGTGAGAAGGAACTTAACTAGAGGAAATGAAATGTGGCAATGACAATGTCCTGTGGCTAGAGGAAGCTGACATGAGGCAGACTATATTGATATGAAGGGCAAAAGTAAAGGAGGAGAGTGATAGAAATCATACACCGTACATCACATACCTGCAGTAGACCTGCACTCTTTTGTTGGTTTTTGATGATTGCTTGGCATCCTAGGAACATGCATTTCCAATTTAACTAGGGCACAACAGGTTGCCAGAAGAGGTTCTAGATGCCCCATCCCTGAAACATTCAAGGTCAGCTTGGACAGAACTCTGAGCAATTTGATGTGGTTGAAGGTATCCCACAACAAGGGGTTTGGACTAGATGACCTTTAAAAGTCCCTACCAATACAAACCATTCTATGATGCAATGAAAAGAAGTGAATTCAATATATTTTTTCATTTGAAGAACTTGCACATTTTTTACAAAAGTAGGAAAAAAAAATTGATCTCAACTCTCACAATATTAAGAATGTATTCTTAAGTGGAAGATAATAAAGCCTTTTCACAAGAGTGATGTAGCATTGCTAACAATCAGATGTATATCTGTCAATTAAAATATTTAGTGACTTATCCCACAGAATTTTACCAAAATATATGGTAGAACTGATTAAAGAAAAGTTTCCCCTTACCAGATACGGAAGGACTTCCAAAGAAAAGCTAATACAACAGAGAACATCTTTTATATAAATAATAAGTGTAAACTCAAAAAAAAAAAATCAATTCTTTTTAATAGAATTTTCCAGAAAAATGGGTCTTTCCACTTCAGCCATTTGCATACAATGTGTACATGAGTTACATCTGCAGAGAAATTGCATGGCAAGGAACAAAATCAGAATATCAGATTTTTAGTACAATATGTAAACATAAAAATAATCTGATTTACAGTTTCCAGGTCAATTTTTCCCCATTTCATCTGGAGACAAAATAGAATCATACTGTCTATTTAAACTCAGTGTTTAAACACAATAATGAATGCCGCCAATAGAGATTATAGGAACACTATTTCCCTAGCAAAGTGTGCTTGAAAATGGTACACACAAACAAAAATGCACACAGAACTAGCCAAAAGAAGCAATCAAGCAATCAAACTCGGAGAAAAATGTATTTTGTGTTAGGCAATATCCATGCACTGGAAATCCCAAAAGACAGAGAGGTCAGACAAATCCCAAGAGACAGACAAACAAGACTATTGAAAATGCTCAAGTTAAATGAAAAGGTGCAGAAGCAGGCTCAGACTGCAAGCCACTACAGACTCAAAAATGCAGCATGAAAGAATCAAGACAGCAGGAAATTTTGCTTGGCTTCAGGCACTGGAAGGAAACACAGATAAATTAGTTCTTTCCTTCATAAAGAACCAAGGAACAAACAAATACCAGGTAAAAAAAAAAAAAACCAAACTAGCTAAGGAATGCTTAGAGGGGCCCTAAAAAACAACTTAAATAGTTGACAGAAGAATGACACATGCAAATAAGTAAAGCTGACAGTTCCTAACAAAGAGTCATTGAATTATATAATGGTTTGAGTTGGAAGGGGCATTAAAGATCAAATAGTTCCAACCCATTGTCATGGACAGAAACGCCTTCCACTAGCCCATGCTGCACAAAGCCCCATCCAACCTAGCCTTGAACACTGCCAGGGATAGACACAGAAACAGAAGTCCACAACTTCTCTGGATAACAAGTTCCTTCAGTGAAGAGTTTGTTCCTACACTCTAATCAAAATCAAATTTTAGTTTAAAGCAATTACCCCTTGCCCAATCACTATAGGCCTTGGTAAAAAGTCCCTCTCTGTTTCTGATGACATCTGCTGTCCCTCCTTTATGCTATGACTCACCCTTGAAGGGATGGATAGCTCAAGTCCTTTTTAATAGACCCCTTGGGGCAGCTTAGAGTGAAATTACACGGAATGATGGATATTCCTAAAAAATATATGTAGGTAAGAATCATTTTAGAATGAACAATTTGGTTGCAATGGAAAGGAGGCATGTAGCCATTTTGGTTATTATTATCTATAGTAATCTATAACAATATAAAACATAAAAATAACACTTAAGAAAATCTATTAGGAAAAGAAAGAAAGAGAAAGAAAGACAACAGTAGAAAGATATCACCACCTGTGGATCAAGCAAAAAGACTGGATTGTTGCAGTTTTGCTGTCTGGTCAAAGTGATGGTCACAGTCTTGCTCCTTGGGGGGTGGGGGAAAGCCCATGAAACACAAAGTTCAGTGGGTTAATACACAGTAAGTGGCATTAGGTGGAATGCCCAAGCACCTACCACTTGGGGCAAGTTTTAAACTGTCTTTTGCAGTACTGTGGATCTGTTGCAACGCTCTGGATCATGTGCAGTCCTCTGGTGGAAAGCCCCAGAAATGAGTTTAGGGCCCTTTGGGCATTTTTGATGGTTTATGACTTGCCTTTCACATCATTATGGCTGAGCCAGTTCTGCTCCATCAGAAAGGATGGATACCCTTGGGCCTACATGTGAATGTGAAAGTTCTGTGTGAATGTGACCTTCCTGGGGTGGGGGAGAGTTTTACAGCTAATCCAGTTGTGTAAGGAAAGACACTGACATGATAAAAAGCACTTGCAGGATCTGCTTTGTATCAGACTTCTCCCTTCTCTGGCTCAAAACCCAGCTTGTAAGTTCCAGTGCTAGCCATGTTCTTCCTCTGCACCTGCCTTGTGACCTTGCACATCAGCAAAGCACCTGCTGCTTTTGCAAATAGCTGGCTGTTTTGAGTCATTAACATTCTCACATTTCATCCACTTATGGTATAGCTCCAGCACAGAAGGCCAACAGATTTGTCGAGTATGGTTTGCCCTCAGTGAAGACATATTGGCTGTCACAAATAACATCTTAGCTTTCACAATTTCTTAGCATAGATTCCAAGAGGATCTGCTCCATGATCTTGTAAGTTACAGAGGAGAAACTGGCTGGCCTGTGGTTCCCTTGAGCTTCCTTTTTTTTTCTAAAAGTGGAGGTTATGTTTCCCCTTTCCCAGTTGATTGGAACTTCACTAGACTGCCACAGCTTCTCAAATAGGAGGGATAGTAGTTTAGGTACTTAATCTGCCAGTTCCCTCAGGACCCACAGATGAGTCTCGTCAGATCCCATAGTTGTGCACCTTACATCTTTTCAAAGGTTTCTAAGGTTCCTTAGATCTTCTCAGATCTGATTTTCTCCTACAGTAGATGGTTTTTCATTCTTCCAGTTTCTTCCTCTGCCTTCTGCATCTTGGACAGATGTGGCTGGAGTATTTGCTGGTGAAGACAAGGGCAGAAAAGTCATTGAGTACCTCAAGCTTCTCCTTATTCTGGGTACCATGTCTCTTGTTCCCCTTCAGAGAGTCCCCTCATTTTACTAGTCTTCTTTTTATCACCAATATACATCTAGAAGCTTTTCCTTTTTGCCCTTGACATCCCTGGGCAGGTTTAATTCTATTGAATCTTTAACTTTCCTAAGCTAATCCCTGGCTGTTTGGACAATCTCTGTATTCCTCACAGGCTACTTGTCCTTGCTTCCACCCTCTGTAAGCTTCCTTTCTATGAGTTTGTTCAGGAGCTCCTTGTTCATCCAAGCAGACCTCTCAACATTTTTACCTGACTTCCTTTTCCTTGGGATACACTGCTCCTGAGCTCAGAGGAGTTGATCCTTGAATATCAACAAGCTTTCTTTGGCCCCTCTTCCCTGCAGTGCTCTATCCTATGGTACTCTACCAAGAAAATCCCTAATGAGAAGGCCAAAGCCTTCTCTCCTAAAGGCCAGGGCAGAGAGTTTGCTGTGCCCTCTTCTGCTGCCCTAAGGACCTCAAACTCCATCATTTCACAGTCACTGCAGCCAAGGCTGACTTGGAGGACTACACTCACCATCAGCCCCTTGCTGTTAAGAATAAAGGCCAGTGTAACACCCCTCTTTGTTGGCTCCTCTATCACTTGGAATTTATCATCAACACCTTCCAGGAATCTCCTGGATCCTTTATGCTCTGCTATGTTATTCCTCCAACATGTATTGGTGTGTTTGAAGTCCCCCATGAGGAGCAGTGCTTGTGAATGTGTCTGCTCCTTTCTGTATGGAGGGCCTCACCCACTCTGTCTTCCTTGTTGAGACTCACCTGTCCCTGCCTTCTCTTTAATTCTGACTGATACACTCTTGGTCAGTTTCTCATCCAGCCCTGGCAGACATGCAGCTGGTCACTTACACAGAGGGCACAACCTCTTCTCATCTTCCCTGCCAAATACAGCAGGAATGCACACACAAACTTGAGTTCATTCCAAAACCCGAAAGAACAACCTTACAAAATTAGTGGAAAGGCATGGGAGAGATGTTATTGTAGGGAAGTAGTCTGTACAGGGCAATATTTGTCTGTATAACAAAAAATAAATATATATCTATTTAAGCCAAGAAGGAAGCAGCACTTTTGGCATCAAATTAGAAATGTACTTGTACTTATTTCAATTAAAAAAATTCCTAGCTGATCCCACATTATGAAGGAAGCTAAACTATCTCCAGCATGTCAACTCTCATGTTCTGAATACTCTCTTTCTACTGTCCTGGATAGAGCATCTGAGCTCAAAATATGCTACCAAGTGGTGCAATACTGGCTCAGCTTACTGTCCAAGGAACAAGGCTGCTGAAGGACATGAAGGAAGAGTTGCTGTGAAAAGGAAATTTCTAGAGATGTTCTCAAGAGGCTGAAACTGCCTCTCATTGGAGTAGGAGCTGAATAAGAGGCTGCTATTATGTAAAACAGGTGTTCAGGACACCATCATGTTTCAATGATCTTTACAGTGAGAAGAAAAAATAGAAACAAAAATTAAAGTAATTCCAAAAATCCAGCTTTAGCTTCCCTTCCCTCTGCAGTGAGCATCTAATTAATGTAATTTTGTCTCTATAACTTCCCCACTCTTCTCTTTTCATCTCCAGTTCCCCATAGCTTCATGTTTCTGCCCCAGTACCCTTATATACCATACCTACCTCCACCACCATCTTGAGTGCACACCTTCTCTGTATCCCTTCTTCCTTAGGGCTAAAGGGTGGAAAGCATGGGAGAGGCGACGTCATAACCCACAATTTCGAAAGTTTCTTCCATCTTACCTCCCCACCCCCTCCAGGGCTCAAATATCTAGACCACACTTTGCCACACATGACTGGACAGTTTGAAGCAGTGTGACCATAAAGGCAAATATTATCAAATAGGCCAAGGTGTAAGGAAAGCTCATCATATCCGGAGAAATCTGGTGTCCTGATGAAAAAGCTTTTTGCATCATGCTCAAAACATCTTTTTCAGAGGCTTTTGACATGGTTAAAAGTGGATTGTTTTTTCTGGAAATAAAGAGAAAATTTGCAGGTAATGATTTACCACCCAAGTGCTGGCACTAAAACACAGGGTTTGGTGGATTGAGAAAAGGAAAGAACACTGTTGGTGGTTCTTAAAAATATTTTCATATTTATTCTTTCAAGTGAACTAAGCATATTTCCCCCTTATCATCATCTTATAAATAACTGTGCCATGTTAGTCTGAAGCTTTCACAAAAAAATTGCTGGATACAAACAGCTGGAGGCGCATGCACAGCATGGAAAACTCTAACTCGAGGAGCTTACAGTTGATAAAATCCTCCAAACACCAAAAGCAAGGCTATGGGAGACAAATCAAGTTGTTCTAAGGGTTACTTAAGTCTAGACTTGTGCCACCCACAGCCACACAGATTACACAGGACACCCACAACATGCTCTCTCAGAGTCTGACAGATGCTTTCCTGTTCTGCTATTCTCTGAAGCAGAATTAAAATTCAGTCAGGCTGAAAGGAGCTTTTTGCTCTGTGTATGAGGGAAAATAACAATAACTGCGCAATTCATAAAAACCTTCTAGCGTGTATATACACATGCATGCCTCCATTGATAAATCCAAAACAGAGGTGAACATGGAGGAGGCATTAAGTTGTCTTTTCCAGGAGGGAGCGAAATCTGCGTGACAAGTTTATTGAAGCATTTTACAGAAATCCGGGACACTGTTCAACATACACAGCAAGTTCTTATTAAAGGCTGCAGTTCACCATAAACAGCAATTTTGGATGACAATGTTGTGCATTCGTCATCAAACATTGTTGTTTGCAAACAGCAAGAGGGTTCCATCTGCTGTTATTTTTTACAACTATGTAAATAAGAATATTTAAGCAGATAGACATTTTGTATATAAAAATGTAACAGCTTAAGGAATGTAAGCCAGAAAATAAAGTTAAGATGAAATAGAAATTTAACCCAGAAAATATAGCATTTTTAAGTGAAGTTTAAGGCAAACAGTAAATTATGTTCTGAATAAAGTAAATTCTGATAACAAATTTAACGTACTTGTCACTTTCTAATAAAGACAGGGAAACTGTTCTGTGGAAATGTTTTGAAGCAAAATAGGAAAGTGTCTGCTTTCCAAAGGCTTTGCCAAAAAACAGAGCATCCAAACCCATAGCAGATTTGAATAAGCTGTCATTGTGCTACAGAGGAGTTTTAGTTCAACTGTTTCAGTATACTCACTCTCTTCTGTAGAATATGTTCTCTGACCCTGAGACACTGGAAAAAGGAGAGAGGGAAATACCTCATGGGAAATAATCTGGCAAAGATGACTCCTAATGGAAGAAGACACAGATTTCCAACGCAACTCCTTTAAAGTATCCTTGTGATATTTCAGGATCAGCATTATTTCCTCTCTTTGCTGAAGTTAATATTTTCTATGAGAAAATCCCTTCATAATTTCCCAGTCTCTCTGACTCTTTGACAAAAAAAGTCATTTTCTGACCTGCTACTTTGCTTACTCTCTAATCATAAGGCTTGACAATAAAAGTAGCTTAGCACTTTGGGCCAGGATCAGTGCAAATTGAGTATTGTTCATGGATTACTTTCGTGCAAATATCACTCAGTAGATCATTAGCATGAATATGTTGGCAGTAAAAGTTTCAGTCAACACAGAGAAATAAGTTTCTCTGTGTTAATTTGCTGCTGAGGACTATTGGGTACTTAAATGCTGTCTGGGTGATGATTCAGCATTTTGAGTGGTGCTGTGAAAATAAGTTGGAGACAGTAGATCCTGTCATAGTTTCTATTTCTCAAGAAGCTATTGCACAGATCCTTCAGCTTTACCCCATATTCTCTCCCATGACCAGAACATGAATTTATAATTAAGACAAAGCACAGTCTGCTTGTACAAAACAGGTTCACCTAGTCCCAAAAGCACAACGTAAGAGTGCTGGTGAAAAAAGAGAACACTTTCAATTCAGTGAATACTTGTACTCTGTGATTCTGTGCTCTGTGGCCTGCCTTCCAGCAGCAGTTCATCCTCTAAGCATTAGAGTGATTACAAATTTTCTTGCTATGGTAGCATGTGTTTGCCAATTCACTGCATCCAGCTGTTTCAGTGGAAATGTACTGCCAAAATGTTCAGAAGACCTCTTGATTTAACTTAAGGCCATGTTTCTTCCTTCAGAGAAGACTGCAAAATCTGTAATTTTCACAATTAATAAAATATTAGCTTCTATTCACAAAAAAGTAAGGACTCCTGGTTGTATATGTTGCAATATTAGTTTCTAAGCTATGTCCATTATCCAGACTTCTATGTCTTCTTCAGATGACAGTGGTATTTAAACACCAAGACTAGTTCTTACCTTCCTGGAAGAGTATCCCATCAGCCAAGTAATACAGTATATTTATAGTGCAGCAGTAGCCATGAAACTTGCCCTCTGCTACACTCTGCATTGTCAGAAAAGTCACAGTGTGGTTTCCCCCCGAGAAAGAGCTATAGCTGGAACTGACTTTATTGCTAAGGACTCTCCTATTCCCCCACTGATAGTACAGGACAAGAAATACTACAGAATTAAGGCCCTGAGACAACTTGCTCCTCTAATAACAGAAGGATTGCTGCTACCTTCAAAGTGTGAATCTGTCTCTGTCTTTACATAAAATTCTATGTTTCCCTACCTTATCAGAAGCATAAATTGTCATATTCTACTTTTTATTTCTAATTTTAGATGAGAGCTGGAGGGAATAAGAATTGAGCAAGTCAACTCCTCTACAGTATTACAGAACCCAAAAATAAAAAAAAAGTTCCAGACAGAAGACTTACTATTAACTTAATTGCATCTTTTTCATTCCTTTGCCTAAGTAATATTTTTTCTCTAAAAATTATTCTGAAGTACTTGACTCAATCTGATTTTAAAACATTTAAAGCAGTTTTAAAGGTTAAAACAATACTGTAATCTTTACTAGGGAGCTGCTCCCAAAGCCAGTAAGGCTCTTAACTACAACTGTTCCTCAAAGTTTGATTTCTATACAGTCCAGAAATTATTCTTTCTCTTGATAGGTAAAAGATGTTGCCATCAAGACACTGCTTTTCTTAGCACAAAAGTCACAATACCAAGTTTGGGACAGTATATTTTAAATCATGATCAATTTCCTTTTATCAAAGAGCAGGTAAGAATCACTTCCAAAACTTATTTTCAATTCTAGCACAACAACACAGAACGGAAATAATTTTAAACGTCCTTTAATCCAATTTCTAGTGGTATATAAAGTAATTAGACAGAAGTTAAGAGTATTTCTTTTGACAGCTCTTCAATATTTGATATTTAGAACAATAATTTGAGATAATTTTACCTAGAACAGACCAATATACATATACAACAGTGTATATGTATATACATTCTACAACACATACAATATACAACATACAATATCCTTGTTTTGTGAGTGAGGTTATTTTCCTTTACAGATGCACTGGTACCCCAGGAACTTATTTCCTATATGCCAGAGGTTCCCATTTTTTTTTCACCCAGTCAAACCATTGACTGCAGTTACAATTTGTTGGGGTTTTTTCCCAATGGATGCTGCCATAGTGGTACGTGCTGTGCTTACAAAAACAGGCACCATAGTGCACCAAACAACAGAGGTAAATGCAACCTCAGTCAAAACCATCATTTTACTGAAAGAGACACTTGATGAAATATTCAGCTCCACACAGTAAACACGCTTAGAAAACCATATTTACAGGTACCTGAACAGCAGAGATATGTGGAGGACTTGGAGTCTAGCAACAGGAACACAACTTCATCATAAGAATACTTGTGATATCAGGGAAAAAAAAAATTACTCATGAACACACTAGGTTCTAGTTCTGGAGAAATTAACTGTGAACAATGAAATGGAAAAATTAGGTAAAATATATTATTTTTTTGGTATGAAAAATTTGTAATAAATTTTAATTCTGAGATTTTTCTTAAGCCTTCAAGTGTCCTTTATTCCTGAACAAAGATGTTCCTTATCAGCTTTTCTTCATGCAAGAAAAAAAAAGAGAAATTGAACACACATTAGCAATCTCCAAAAAATACTTTTTCTAAAGTTATAGTATGCATACAACTAGGTTACCATACAAAGACTAGGTCAGTTGGTCAGAGCGTGGTGCTAATGATGCCAAGGTTGTGGGTAAGATACCTGTATGGGCCATTCACTGCAGAGCTGGACTTGATGGCCCTTGTGGGTCCCTCCCAAATCAGAACACTCTTATTGTGTGAAACCTTCATCCTAAAGAGTTCTGAAGTCGGCTAACAAAAGGAGAGAAAAGAAGCATCTCTTTAATGCCCTCTTGCCCCAGTACCTGTTTTCTTTTTGTATGTTTCTGTAATATCACAGTACCTCAACATGAGCTTTTCAGTGTTCTTGCTCTTTCCTGCAAAGTATTCCTTCTGTATCCATCACCTGGATCATTCTGCATGCTAAATTATAGTCTTCTACTTCCAAGTCTGTTCTGAGCAGAGATTTTACTCTGACATGGAAACTATTGTCAGTAGCCCACCTCAGGGATCAAGGAAATGAAGACTAAAGACTACAGATTAAAACTGTGCTGCCCTTGACAATATAAATTGATCATGTGAGGAAATACATTCCATTTGTTCACTCATATGTTAGCATGAAATATTTCCAGCAGAGAACTTACCGTATTTTAATGTAGTTCCCAGGATTTAGCATAAAAACAGCAAACCAGCAAAGACTCAAATCCTTAAAATACTTTTCTACTTTTCCCCCAACAATATCAATGGAAAAGCATTTGTAAGCTAAAAACCAAGCCTCCAGCTCTTTCTTTCACTTCCTGAAAGCTGGAGGTTTTGGCTGCTAGCTTTGGGATTAAAGAACTGATTAGAAGTTTTAACCACTAAAAATATCCATGTGTCTTATCCTCCAAAATTTCCCCTCTGAGGTATTGAGTAACTTTGTCAAAATTCATTCCTTCACTGCTCTTTTCAAGGTGCAAAGCTGCAATTTCAGAGCAATTGTACTCAAGGAGGCCAAAAGGGGCTTCATGGCTAAAAGCACTCATCAAAGACTCATTAATAATTATGTCCTTTCTGAAGAAAAATGAAGTCAGCTTTCATTGCTGCAGCAATTACATCTTGCATTACTGATGGTCAGAGTTTCTCTATGTTTTTACTTACAGCCATCACAATATGATTGAAATTGCAGCCTGAGTGTAATCTACATGCAGTCTCTTCCCTGATTGTCTAACCTGTGTCCTGTTTCTTGATTTTTTTAGCTCATTACATGATTACATAATAATTCTTTGTACCTCATTTACTAATCTTTAACTTCCAGAGGGTGACACAAATGACACCAGATCCCACAGAGACATTTCCCCATGCTATGCCCTCCCTACACCAAATGAGATCTGCCATGATGATGCCTGAACAAAACATTCTGGTTCCATACTGAGGCACTCGAAATGGAGCAAGAAGTAGAACAAAATCGTCTGAAAGGATCATTTCCTTTTCATAAGGAGACTGAGAAGAGTGGAAAGTCAACAGGGAATAAGAACAAGAGCAGTAGTAGCAGTTGGAGTGGGCATAGCAAAGTGAACAAAAGGTAGACAGGAAAGACTTTCAGCTGAACCTTCTGTGGGGAAGGGACTATCTTCCCTCATAACATGTTTGTATAACACTTGCCATGGAGGTGATCAATCTGATGCTCTGCAGGTGCTATTAGGTATGCAGTGTACATCCCTCACTGCCAGTTCATGGGTGATGAGGTCTTGCTTCAATGCCCTTCCACAGCTTTGGCGGTTCAGATTGAGATGTTCTTTTTCTTCAGTGTTGACAGAGTTCAAGCAGAAAAAGACAAGAAAAACACAGCCAGAGATGGAACAAGGAAAATGTATAAAGATCTTAAGTGGCACATTTAGCAGTAGAAGTTGTTTGGCTGTGGGGTGAAAAGAATGTAAGACTAATCTGTTCTGCAGATTTTTGTTAAGTTATTAGCTTAGATGCTATGATTTTGATGGACACAGTTATACAAGTGAAGGTAATTTTCAGATTGCAATGATTATGCCAACCAGTGCAGTGGTATCTGAGTGAAGCCAGTCATTCCTAATAATATGTGCTTATTCTCCCCCCTCATCTGAACTGGTATTAATACTAAACCATAAAGATAATCTGCCTATCAAAAAAAGTAGTGGAAAAAGAGGGGAAAAAAAAACATGGGAAGGAAGGGAGGGAGGGAGGGAGGGAGGAAGGAAGGAAGGAAGGAAGGAAGGAAGGAAGGAAGGAAGGAAGGAAGGAAG